>CM022708.1:37971562-38204062 GCA_012295165.1 Asparagus setaceus | reverse complement strand
TTGATTCTTAAACCCTTAGATGAAGAACTTGTCTATCTCCTTGAAGAATGTATGACCAAGATAATCTATTATATATATATATATATATATATATATATATATATATATAGTCGTTCTCATCATGCACTCATCGTAATTAAGCTCAAGTGAGAAGCACGGGTTTTGCCAAAAACCAAGCTTCATTCTTCTTGATAAAGCTCCCCTTAGTTCCCATCTTCCCATCTCTCACGTTTCTCTCCATCGCTCCGTATGCCATCTCAGCCCCCAAGCCCCAGTCTGGATCTCTCTCTCTCTCTCTCTCTCTCTCTCTCTCTCTCTCTCTCTGAGGCCCGACTCCTCCTCCTCCATCAAGACCACTGATAATCTCCCGACCCTCTGGCCCCCTCCCTCTGTGACATCCCCAGGACATGACATCCCGTCTGGCCCCTCCTCTGTCATGGGCTTCCCAGTGACATCCCGAATCTCCTGGCTCCATCGGCTCTCTCTAAGTTCAGCCAACTTCGGCCCCTCCTCTGTAGGCATCCCCCTCCTCCTTGCATCCCCAATCCCTCCTCCTCAGGCCAAAACCTACCTTTTCAAATCTCAAGTAAGTCTCCCTCGTGGCTTGAATTTTTAGGTTATTTTCTCGTTTTAGTTAATATTTTTGGTTATCGGAGATTATTCTAATAGGTGATGATAAATGGATGCACAAGTATGCATATTGCTTTCATTAAGAGCCATGATCTCTGTCCATGGCGACACCATCATTAATTCTTGTATTATGGGCTATGATAAATTGTTTGATCAATATGATAAACTCATGAACTACGATATGTTCCCCGGTTATTTTACTTGCCTTATAGTTAACTGCATTTTCTTTTCATTTAGCTACAATCTGAAATCATCTTCTATTAGGCATACCTATTATGATATGCATTTTGAATTTAGAAATTTGATATTATATGCATTTTATCTGAGGACGTTACAATTTTTGTGAAATGGAAAACTTGGACAAGCTAATGAAGTAAACACGGATGGCGATAGTTTGATATATACTCCTCAAGTATCACATGAGTTGAGGCCAAAAAGGCAAAATTTGACACAATAGATGATGTTGTAACATTCTACAATGCTTATGCTAGCGTTGGGGTTTAGTGTAAGGGCTTGGACTATTGAGAAAGAGCGGAAGTGGTGAAATAAGAAGGAAGGAGTATGTTTGTTTTAAACAAGGAAAATCCTCAAGAATCCGGATGTTGGAAAGAAAAAGCGTCGAGGAAGCTTAGGCTGAGGATTCTTGCCAAAATAGCGGTTCTAAAATCAAACTCAGGAAAATACATTGTTACTATTTTTAATGAGAACCACACCATCCACACATCAAAGGTTCATCTTTTAAGGTCTCATCGGCGTTTAGCCATAACAAAGTCTTTAACTAAGCAGTTGTCCATGCTATCAATTGCATAAATTTCATCAACTATTCTAATCACATCTACTGAAAAATAGTTTAAATTTAGTATACTTTGACATACATCATCCTCCTCCTCTAAAACCTTGATGTTTGTATGCGGTAAAACAAATGAATAGATACCGGAGTGCTTCTTGGTTTATAAATCTTATTTGTAGTAACAATCTTTATGTTTGAGAAAATATAAAATTTTCCTTCTTATATTAATTTTCTCAGTCATAATACATCATTCTTATGGCAAAACCATGGACATGAGTATTCTATTAAAAATTAAATAAAACATATCACAAATAAAGAAAACTTGTATTATTCAAACTTACACTTATCAATATATTTTTAATTTTGAATTTACCTCATTATCAAGGAGAATAAAGTTAATTCCGTGAGGAGATTCCTGTGTTTGTGTTATGTTCTTCCCATGTTCGAGTAATTCTTCTTTTCAGGATGACATCATTTTCATTTACCTAAAGCTCATTTAATGCGTGTATCTTTGTAATTTTATTATTTTGTCTTGATATCTAGATAAAATATCTAAAAATTAATTAAATACCAATACAATTTTAAATTAAATAATGCTATAAATTAAAAAATTAGTGACTATAATTAATAGAATATCAGCAAATAAATTTCAAAAATCATATTAATCATTAATAATCAGCTAATAAAATAAATCAGTCACTCTAATTATAAAAATTCCATACTAATAATAGAATTAATTTTTCTACATTAACAATTGCTGAAATAATAATAAATAAAATAATAATTAATATAAATATTGCCAAAACTTATCTTACTAAGATAGTACCTGAAATTATATTAATTGAAAATATTGAATCAAGTTATTATATGTTGACAAATTGGGATCTAATCAAATCCTACCATCCTTCAAAATTATTTATGTACAAATTTAAAGTTTTGGGTTAATATAATTTTGGTTAATATTTTTATTAATGTAATTTTTTAAATATAATTTTGGTTAATATAAAATTAATTCGTTAAACTTTGGCTTATATTCTAATTTTAATATTTGGTAAATAAAATATAATTCTTAACATATAATATTACCAAAATTATATGTCTTATTTTATGTAATTATTTTCTATAAAATTTAATCAACATTTATTTTATATAATCATTAACTGTATTTTATATTAATATGCCCAAAAATAAAGTCCTCTATTGTTTTACTAAATAATAGTTTATTTTTATTTATAATTCTCAAAACTATTATGTTGTGAAGACAAATATTAAAAATTAGTAAAATTTTAACATATAAGTATATAGATCATGTTGCCAAATAAGAAATAATCAAATATATATATTCTACAAAATTTTGAAAAATAATGATTAATCAAAGAATATAATAAATCAATAAATAAATATTAATATAATTTTAGTTATATATTAATATAATAAATAAATAAATTACTATTAATAAATAATCATTGATTTCAATAAAATTTAACATTTAAGTTAAACCATGCAATATATTTAATTGAGAAGCTTATTTTAAATTTAGAAAAATTGTGTGTACAATAAATTATAATGTAGTGAGCTAATAATTTATTTAAAAACACATGGCGTCTACTGCAAAAGAAACAAATTGATATAAAATTTCTGTTAAAAAGAATAAATAGCACAAATGTTTGATTTAAGTGAAAATTTGTAAGAAAATATAAACTATTAATAAATATTAGTTATATAAATAAATTATCAGCCGTAAAATATATATATTATAAAAATACCTTTGACGAAAGGAGCAATAGTAATTGATTCTTAAACCCTTAGATGAAGAACTTGTCTATCTCCTTGAAGAATGTATGACCAAGATAATCTATTATATATATATATATATATATATATATATATATATATATATATATATATATATATATATATATATATATATATATATATATATATATATATATATATATATATATATATATATATATATCTATATATATATATATATATATATATATATATAGATATATATATATATAATATATATATATATATAATATATATATATATATATATATGATTGTTAAACCCTTAGATGAAGAACTTGTCTATCTCCTTGAAGAATGTATGACCAAGATAATCTATTATTTATATATATATATATATATATATATATATATATATATATATATATATATATATATATATATATATATATATATATATATATATATATATATATATGATTGTTAAACCCTTAGATGAAGAACTTGTCTATCTCCTTGAAGAATGTATGACCAAGATAATCTATTTATATATATATATATATATATATATATATATATATATATATATATATATATATATATATATATATATTATAAATAAATTATAATTAAAGGATATTTGGGATTTTTTCCAGATATTATTCACCGTAAATTTTCAATTTTATACCATATATAATATAAAAATATAAGATAATTTTAAATAATAAATGGTAATACAAACTTATATGTTTTGATTTAGCCGTTATTTTTAAATTTTATAACACGTAATTATGTAAGTATTTTAACTAAAACTAAACAATAATTAATATAGAATATTCTAAAAATTTTAAGATTATATTAAACATTTATCTTCTGATTTTATAACATATAAAATAGATATATTAAAGATATCCTGTAGATGCAATTTTCTTAAAGATATTTCACATTTATCTAAATTTTAATTATCTTATGTAGCATCGAAAATTGTCAAGAACCCCAAATACGACTTAATCATGAGAAGATCAAGAACGCACGTCACAAGATCTAAGGAAGTCAACCATTGTGGTGAAACCAATGCCCAAGACACCTTTTGTGTTCGCCATCAAGCCGCACACCTTGTTGTGTTCAGCTTTTGGCAGACACTTTCGTGTCATACCATTGGTGTTGGGTCGAAGTTGTTTCCATTGCAAAACTTGAGAAAATTATAATTTTATTCTCGCCAAAGAATTTTAAATAACTCTTACAAACTCAACAAAAGACACTACAAGTGTAGATCTTTATTTTCAGGGACTTTGCCTCGTTTCCGGGACGCTTAATCCGTGGACCACCGAGCAACGATCGTCGAATTGGATCTGGAGTTTAGTTGATGCTTCGCAGGAAACAAGAACTTAAGCAAATATCTTAGCAGTAAGATATCTACTCTTCTCAAGAATAAGTCAAAGCTTAAACTCGAGGAATCTCCTGGTGGAAGCTTGGATTCTCTCTCTCTCTTTGCAATAGCTCGCTTTCTCGATTCGATAGCCCCCTCGGCCCGTGACGTATGGGGTATTTATAGCCTGGAACGTGCCCTCCGAAGAAACATAAATGCTCAACACTTGTTAGCGCTGCAGCTCGAGCTGCTCGCTAAGTCAGTTTCGCCATCATGGTAAGCATGCCATTACGACGGCGAGGCAGATAATGCTTCGCTAATCTGGCGCAGGCATTGTCGCTCTCCAAATTGTAACGGCCATTTTGGCACATTAAATGCCCCAAATCACTTAGTGGGCGATTTTCGCTGTAACCGCCCATTAGAGTATCCTAACGTCTCTGCATTGATAAAGTCAAGTGGCCCGACAGCATTGATTTAGACCCTTCAAGAGCTCGTTCCAAGTATTCTGGCAGCCCGCCATGAAGTGCCTCGCCTATAGCGACACATCAAGGTGTCTCGCCAGGCGAGGCACATTGACAAGTTCTTCGCCAGAAGCAGACACATCAAGGTGTCTCAAGTGGCGAGGCACACACAAGTGTCTCGCTTGTAGCGAGGCACAAACAAGTGTCTCGCTCGCGGGCGAGACAAACAAAGTGTCTCGCATCAGAACAGACACAATCTCCCATGTGTTGACTTCTTGAGATTTCACACGTTGTCCTTCGATCTTCTCATGATTTAGTCATATTTGAGGTTCTATGACAATTTTGATGCCTACAGATATACCCTCCAAGTTTTACTTTCCAGTATTTATCGAGGGGTCCGAATACTTTGGATAAGATGCTTGCTTCTATTCAACGTTGAACTTTGTAGAAGAGGCGCGGTTTTTGCTTCAGCCAAACCTCGGCTACGCTACCGTCACGACCATATTTTGGGATCAATAACTGTTGCATTTGTATTTGAATGGATTGAAATGTCAAGTCGATTTTGGACTAATCATCTTCATCTTGAAAGTCACCACTTGGATTGCGATTGAATGCCTTGAGAATCATTCGAGAAAAGTCGTGCGGTTTTGAATATCGATTTCCGGAAAGCTTCGAATACATTACGTCTGGGAGTAATCATCAAATTGGTTTCTTGGGAGCGGTTTGATCTCCCTTTGTATGATAGATATAGGATTTTTGGCAAACCCTCACCATTAACAGTTTGATGAGCCTTTACCAACCCGGAGTTGGGCTAGCATGTAGATTATGAGTCCGTTCTACATATAACGTTGTGCTAAAGAGTGAATTCTCTTAGACTTTATGCTACGATATTGAATCACGGACTTCGGTCAATTATTACGAGGTACTACCGGCATGTATTAGATCGGAGACTTATCTCCGGTAAGGGACAGAGATAACATCCCTATGCATGAATGCATAGTTTAGGTGTCATTAGGTAATGACATTTATGCTCTGATATTGAATAGTAGGCTTGATCTATTATTTTTTTGTGTGTCTTCTCTTGGGGCAAAGACAGAACCCGTTGTCTTCTCTTAGGGCAAAGACGAACCCTTTTGTGTCTCTTAGGGCAAAGACCAACCCTTGTCTTCTCTTGGGGCAAAGGCGAACCTGTGTCTTCTTGGGGAAGACGAATCCCATCTTTGGAGTAAACCTCTCATTCATAAAAGGAATCAAGAGTTTTGACCATGATCCTAACTGTAGGAAGGTTTGATCACTCAATCGAAGTGGACCTCGTTCATGGAAGGAATCGAGAGGATTTTGGCGTGGTCCCTTGTAGGAAGGTTTGACCGAATAGAAATTTTGCGATCCTACTGTCCGGGAAGGTTTGATCGCTCGGATAGAAATTTTGAGACAATCCTAACTGTAGGAAGGTTTGATCGCTCAACCTGAAAGTGGACCTTTCGTTCATGGAAGGAATCGAAGGGATTTTAGCCGTGGTCCTAGCATGAAGGTTTGACGGGATAGAAATTTTGAGACAATCCTAAGCGTAGGAAGGTTTGATCGCTCAACCCGAAGTGGATCTCGTTCATGGATTATCCACCCCTTTCTTTGCAAAGCCAGCTATCGGAGTGTAAAGGAGGAGCTTTAACCTCTTGTACTCATTGGAGGAAGGGGCGGTTATACTCGTATACACGCCGGAGTGAATTCTCATTCGGCATTTCGTTAAAGGCCGGGCTAACAAGGCTTGGATGATGGCCTTGAGAGCTAAACAATCCTTAGTAGGATGGAGGATCCTCTGTGTGCCTTACAGTATTTAGGGTCCGAAGTTTTGTCGCCCTCCTCGATTTATAATGGAGGCAACTTGATTTTGTTGTTATCAAGGAGGTGTTTGAAAATGATCTGAACTTCTTCGTCTCAAGAAGAGTATGTCTCATGGAATTTAGAAGCTTTTTGGCGGTGCGTTGTTCGACGTTTGACTAACAAAGATCCGGATGCTTTCCTCTATTACGAGAGGAAAAATTTACTTCGAGGGTCACCGTCATTTCGCCTCTTTCAGCTTTCTTCCTTTTGAGGAAGCGTTGCTTGTTCTCGTATTTTCAGATCTTGCCATGTAGTTGGTGGGGCGACCCCATGACTTCCAACAATTCTATAGAAAGATTGTTGTGGCAAGTCTTCAATATAAACTTTTGGTGATTGGATCTTTGCAGTTTATGGCCTTAATGCGGGCGCTTAACGAAACAATCAATCGTCTCTCCACTCTTACGCTTCGTCCAAGAGGTTCCAATCGAGACTTGGTGTCGTCATCGAAGAAGTTCTTGAGAACATGCTTTCCATATCATTCCAACAGTTGATGCTAGGCCTTGAGTCTTCGATACCAATCGAAGGCAGCCAATGAAGGTACCGACGAATGACCGAAACCATCAAGGGCTCGTTTCGAGATCACCCCAAATGTGATTTGAAGTAAATCAGGTGTTGTGGTGACCCTCTCGATCAAATGGTGTGAAGTTGATTAAATTGAATTTTGGCGGTAAGGAATTGAATCCTCTTTTGGATATGGACAGCGGGATCTTGGTCTTCTTAACCTCTTATGCGGACATTAGAGCATTGATTTTATCTTCAAGCTCTTTATCCGTCATCCTCCCCTTGTTTTGGATTACTTCCATAGGAGAATGGAACATTTCCACCTTGAGCACCGTCGGCTTTCTTGGAGGTTGATCGGCGTAAATGTGTTCATCTACCTCCGAATCACTATCTTGACATTATGGTGGGTAACTCCACCTTGTTGACTGGATTCGTAGTAGATAAAGGCGTTGATTTTGCAATTCCCTCATCTCGCTTGCATGGCTAACTCCATCTCCATTTTCATCGACCTTAAGCTCTTCTCTCGCTTAGCTAAGGCTTCTTGTATTTGGGCCAAAGTCGGAGTAATGGTATAAGCCTCTACGGGATGGCGATCAACACTTGACATTGTGTCATCAGGCTATCGCCCGAATTGATGTCGGAGCTTAGTCTGAGATGACTCTCCCTCATGCATCCTTCTATAGTCGAGTTGGGTAGCTTCGCAATTGCAACCTAGACATTCTGAAATCGAGACCCGACCTTTCCTCCGAGAGTGAAGTCGGGGATGCATCCGTGCGATCCTTTCCTTTGTTCACCATGTTGATAGTCACCGGAAACTCATCAAATTGGATGGATGATCTCCTTCTTCTTCGATGTCGTCTTGACGGCTTTGAATCTTCCGTTCTGGCGGCAGGAAAGCCTCTCAATACTGAAGCTCTTTGTGGTTGGCGTTTGACTGAACAGAGCACATCGACAACAATGTCTTAATCAGCTGCGCTACGAGCAAGAACAACCCATTTAAACCGATTGCACTTTTTGTGTTGCCACTGATGGTGTGGTTGGTGTAGTTTACTACAACTCACATTTCCACCCCAGTGTAGCGTTATCCTGGAGGACCGCGTCTTCTTTTGGGGCGTCGAACAAGGTAATCCAAACGAGACACCGGTGTCTCGGTTTGCAAAGGCATGGAAAGGCCCTCGTTTTTGGCGGCGGTTGAAGTTGTCTCGGCGGGCGGTTTACCTGGCGGCTGACTTAAGCCGCAATCTGCTGGCGGCTTAGTATCTCGGTGAAATTTAGCGAAGGCGGACTCTTGAGCCGATTTTGATGTCGACTTGGGACCCAAATTTTGTGATTTTGGGTTGATTCCTTGGTGATTTGACTCTTGTGCCTTGCGAACAACGGCGTGCATAGCAGCTGGCGTGCCGCGGCGCTTTAGGCGCTCCTTCCTTGTCAATCGGTCCTTTGGCGAGAACCCATTCTTCCTTAGGAGGAGTGTTGGCGGATTGAAACTGAGGCGCTAAAGTTTGTTGACGCCTCTGATCACATGAGTTCGTGTGATAATGAATTCCGTCCGTTGACTCCATGGCCTTGGCAAACTGACGGGCCAACTTCTGACGCTGTCTCTGACGAGCCCTCTTCGTCAGAGCGGTTGAGATCTTGTTGTGTGACTCCTTCTTCGAAAGAAGTGACTTGGCAAACTCCGGCTTTGAGATCCACCGGGTGTTGTTGAGAGGAAATCCTTCCGTAGCGAAGCGAGAATCGTTGCGCATCACAACGAACGAACCTCCCTCAGATGAAATCCTCCGATGCTTGGGGAGGGGGACTTGACGAAGAAGAGGAGAGATATTCGAACTTGGCTTGATCGAAGAAATAATCCGATCCATCGACCATGAGGAGGGGACTTGATGTGAGGCTGCGACACAACGATCTCGGCTCGAGACCGTTAGCCCACCGTGGTCACCATCGTGTTTGGGTCGAAAGTTGTTTCCATTGCAAAACTTGAGAAAATTACAATTTTATTCTCGCCATAAAGAATTTTAAATAACTCTCTTACAAACTCGAACAAAAGACACAAGTGTAGATCTCTTATTTTTGGGACTTTGCAATGCCGGGGACGCGAATCGGACCACCGAGCAACGATCGCCGAATTGATCGGAGTTTAGTTGATGCTTCGCAGAAAGGAAACAAGAACTTAAGCAAATATCTTAGCAAAGTAAGATATCTACTCTTCAAGAATAAGTCAAAGCTTAAACTCGAGGAATCTCCGGTGTGGAGCTTGGATCTCTCTCTCTCTTTGCAATAGCTCCTTATCGATCTCTCGATAGCCCCCGTCCAAGTGGACGATGGGGTATTTATAGCCTTTGGGAAACGCGTGCCCTCCGAAGAAACATAAATGCTCAACACTGCTGTAGCTAGCGTTCGTGCCCGCTGCTTAAGTCAAATTGCCCGCGCAAGGTCGGCCGCCTGCCGACGGCGTAGGCAAGATGGGCTTCGCTAACCGGCGAGGTAAAGGTCTCTCCACCGTTGTAACGGTTTCTGCGCTAGGCACGATTAAATGCCTCAAATCGCCTAGTATGATTTTCAGCGTAACCGCCCATTAGAGTATCCGAACGTCTCTCTACATTGATAAAGCAAGTGGGCCCGACGCGATTGATTTAGACCCTTCAAGAGCTCGTTCCAAATATTACGGGTGTCGCCTTTGGCGAACACAAATGAATCACCGCCTATGGCGAGACATCAAGGTGTGCGCCGTGCGGGACACACACAAATGTCTCGGCCGTGGCGAGACACATCAAGGTGTTCTAGTGGCGAGGCACACACAAGTGTCTCGCTTGTAGCGAGGCACAAACAAGTGTCTCGCCGCGGGCGAGACACAAACAAGGTTCTCGCGAGCGTAGACACAATCTCCCCATGTGTTGACTTCTTGAGATTTCACGACGTTGTCCTTCGATCTTCTCATGATTTAGTCATATTTGAGGTTCTACAACAATTTTGATGCCTACAATTGCCATGACCTTGTCGGTCTCGCTATTGGCGACACTTTCTAGTCGCGCCAAAGCGCAGACACCAAAAGGCGCCTCAAGTGTGCTCTTGAAGTGTTTTATTGATGCTCGTGGGGCCCACTTGACTTTTCAACGTAAAGAGACGTTCACCATGTTAGTGGCGGTTACACGCTGAAAATACCCACTAAGCGTGAAATTAGGTATTTAATCGCCTCAAAAAGGAGGAAAGCCAGCACAAATGGGAGACATCTCCTTCACCGCCACAATAACATCATGCCGCGCCAGCCTTTGCGCGCCACTGATGCGCCATACCAACACCGCTTCACCACGCGTGATACGCTTTCTTTGTAATCGAGAGTTACACGTGTAATCTTTCGTTTATTTTATCTTCAAAACGTTTTGTAATGGAAACCGCAAAGAACCCAAATAACCCAAACATCTTATAGATAGATGTAAAATTTAAGGATATTGATTTACCCGTGATTCATCGTTATCTTCAAAATATTTTGCATATATTTAAAATTTCATTCTCACTATTTTTAAATTTTAAATGTATATAGTAAGTATATTATATGCCAATTTTGCTTTTGGTAAATTATTCAAGTTGTTATATGTTGTTATGATCTAATCAAATTATACTAATTCTCATAATTTGATATAGGAATTTTGTGTGTACATTTACTTAAAAATTCTAAAATTATTGGTTATATGGCAATTAATCAAATATTTAATTGATGATTATTTTACAAATCATATTCTATTATTTTAGGAAGCTTTTCCTTAATATGGTTTTCAAATTTTGAAATTTAATAATTGTGACATATTTATTGAAAATAGATATTTAAGTAATAAAAAAAACATTCTCTCTTTTTTTAAAATTTCAAAATAATTTAGCTATGATAATAGAATTGATGATTCAAATTTTTAAAATTTAAAAACCAATTGTATTTAGAAATTAAAATTCTTATTAAAAATTATTCTTTATTATTGTAAAATTTTTGTAGATTTTGTAAATATTAGTAAAATAATTATTCTTTAACGTAAGAATGGATCAATATATTTAAATAATATTAAGTAAAAATTTTAATTTCAAAAAGTGAATTATATAAGTAATAAATAACCTGATTAGTTTTGAATAAATATATTCCAAAATTTGAAATAATCATTAATTTTTATATTAACAAATTTGTAGTATATAAAAATAATATTTCTGGTAAAATTTTTGAATATCAAAATTATAAAAATTAAAAGCTTCTTGGGACTTACATACCTACCACCACACCTGCCAAAATATACAATAAAATATATACTACTTACCACCAAATTAAAATAACATTTCCTACCTACCAAAATTTTCCTTTAAAACTCAGCTCTCTACCAAAATCAACAATACTTATAATATCAAATTTCACGTCCTCAATTTTGGTTTTATCTATTTGAGGTAAGTTATGATTTTTGTTTTTATTTTCATGATTAGTATCTAATTTTCCTTTATTTATGACTAGTACCGAAATTTATAATCTAAATATAAGTTATTATTATAATTGTTGACAACCAAATAATTATTCTAGGATCTTAAATTTTGGTTTAAAAATTCAGTTTAAATTTTATACTTAATTTAGATCAGTTGATTTTTATTATTCCAGAATCACATATTCGAATATCTAGTTGTTCAATTTATTTTTAAATTTATCATAGAAGCCCAAAATTTTAAATTATTAATAACATGATAAAATTAACTTTAGCATTTATAATTTTAGAGGACTTGTCATATATTTATGTTAAATCATTTTTGTTAAAATAATCTTTTGGATATAAAGATTAATTTAACCAAAATTATTATTTCGGATATATTTATGTTAAATCATTTTGGATGTCATGAATAAGAATATGATTATTGCTAGATTTTTAATAAGTCATTTTAGAGTTGAGTATTCCTTTGACATTTCTTGTCCTTTCTAATATTGTAATGATTTTTATTAGCTAGAATTATCTTATTCTATATTTATTGACAATAAAATTTTTAAATAGTATTATCATTATAATTTTGTGATATTGTCGATATTAATAAAATATATTTGTCGTGAAACAAAAATAATCTAATTTTTCTCTACAATGGTCAGACTTCGTATTTGTAGTATTATCATGATACTATTCAGATATAGTCTCCATTTTAATTTGATATTTTTTATAATTGAAAATATTCTTATGCTAAATTGTAATAGTCAGATTTCTAATTTGTTGACGACAAGTTTTTCTCTTGATTATATTGTAATAATATCTATAGATAAAATAAAATTTTATAAATCTAATAGTATTTTAAAATAATTAGCAATAATCATATTTAATTAAATAGTTCAGAGTTTGTCCGAAAATAATTTTGTATGTTTAACACCTAACTTTCAATTTTAAATCTTAAATTTTTAAACAAAAATTGATTAATATATTTTATTTCGGGTTGTATTATGTTAATAATTTAAAGTTAAAAACTTCTCTATGAAACACCACTGACTTAATGTGAATGATCTTAGCTCTTTTATAGGTCATAATAAAAAAAAATATGAACTCTAGCGGGAGATCTTTTGCCGGCTCCTCATGTTAAACAAATGTAATACATTTTCAATTTTAAATTTGTTATATTTGATGCATTATATTTTTAATTTATTTTTTCATATATTTTTTAGAAACTTGATTCAGAATCTTTTTTGTAGCCAGATTGCATTGTGATTAATCCGACGGAAGATGGCATCTCAATTACATACTGGGAGGATCCGAATGTTGTTGTTCAAGAAAACCTTGACCTATACTATAATGCAATTTTATTCGGTCAAATGTCTATTTTAGGTGGAGACAGTTTGTACAAACGCCCACATTATGATAATGAAATGGCAAAAAACTTGTCGAAGATTGGATTAAAGCGACATGCAAATTTAGTTGTTTATTCTCACGGAAACTCACGTTCCTTAGCAAGTTTAAGTGCTCATTTAGCGATTGTGAAATACGTCCATGAGCACTAAAATATCGTTAACTGATCAACGAATGTGTACATTGAAAAGTATCATAGTGTTATGTCTTGTATCTGATGTATTAGTACGGTTTGTTTGCATTGGTCAGGTATGTAACTTGGACATTTCAGTAGATTTGTTATTATTTAGTTCGAATTGTGTGTTTCATTATTTTGCTTGTTTTGATTTAATTAAGTAGACTTCAATATCTCAAACATATGTTTATAAATATTTTATTTGTGGTTAATACTGTAACTGTAATTCTAAATTTACATATTAACAATATTTATATAATATTACTATAAAAATCAAACCTCGATTATATTTGTAAGACACTTTGAAATAATTAATGATTAATAAAACAGAAATCTCATAGTTTTATAGTGATAATGATAATAGTAATAAATTAATAAAACATATAGTATATATATTATTGTAAGATGAATTTATATTAATAAAAATAAATTTCACAATGATACTTCATCTATATTGTAATGTTTAGTTTTTTCTTGTGAACAATTGTCTAATATTTTGACTGCACGCTTTCATATTCATATTTTGATTTGGTATATTTTTAAAATCCATTAGAATATGTATATTTGATTTGAATTATACGAGAAATAAATCTATAATAACAAATTTACACATATGTCTCTAGACTAAGGTACACTTTGAAAATAATATCAATTATTGTGATTTTATTTTTCTGTTACTTAAATTACATTTTGCATACAATAAAATGTCATTCTACTTAAAAGTTTAATTATCGGAATTAGAATAATTTTTTGGACATAAAAAGGTTAAAATTTGTTTATTTAATATTTCTAGCAATTGAAAATATTTTTTGGTCATAAATAAAAGTCAAAAACTATTATATGATATTTACAGTTGAAAATAATATCAATTATTTTAATTTTTTTCTAGGGAAAATTGCATCAAAGCCCCAATTTTTAGAACCTCATGTGACCAACCCCTTCAACCTTTTTCCCATGTGATTCAGCCCTCAAAATTCAAATCTTTGTGATTCAGCCCTTAGTTAGCCATTATTCCTTGCTAACTAAGCATAGAGAGAGAAAAAAATAAAAAAAATCCCAAAATGCCCTTATCACCTTCATTCTTTTCTCTCGGATCTAATGGTCATGGCTTCTCCTCTCCTCCTCTCTCTAACCCATCTCCTTCCTCCTCTTTCCCTCTTCCTCCTCTTTCTCTCGGACAGGCATCCCTTAGTCATCCATAGAACTTAGGTGCGCTCGACCATATTATTGATCCGAGGTAATATTACTTAGAAAAACTCAATATTATTCACTTTTTATTAATTTTTCCGCTCTCTCTTTCTTTCCCCAAAAAACCCAAATGTGGTAGGCAATGGCAATGGCAAACCCTCGAATTCGTCAAAGTTCTCATCGGAGGATTTGTCAAGCAGCAGTCGGTCTCGACGAAGGCCAAGAGGTGGCGAAGAACGAGGCGGAGGAGGAGGTGGTCTTTGGAGGAGGGCGAGGAGGAGCTCAAGGTCGTCATAAGTTCCACAAGACCTCTAAGCTATCGGTTTTAAAGAAATTTGTAATTTTGTTTGAACATCGTGGAAAGATGAAAATTTAAAGAAATACGGCTAAATGTGATTTTTAAAATAATTTTTGATGTTAAGTTAAAGTCCAAGGTGGAATATTAAGTCTAATGAGTTGGAAGTGAAGTCCAAGGGCTTGTATATTAAGTCTATTGGGTTGAATAATAAGTCAAAGGGCTTGTATGTTAAGTCTATTGGGTTGAATAATAAGTCTAATTTGTTTAATGTTAAGAGTATTTTGTTACATGTTAAGCCTAATTTGAGTTAACATTGAACAGATTTAGACTTGACAACACACAAATTAGACTTAATATACCACGCTTTAGACTTAACATGTAACGACTTGAAGTTAACATAATATAAATTAGACTTAACATACCACGCTTAGACTTAACATGTAGCGACTTGCGGTTAACATATTACAAATTAGAGTTAACATATAACTCTTTGGACTTAACATATAACGACTTGCGCTAACATATTACAAATTAGAGTTAACATATAGCGTTTTGGATTTAACATGTAACGACTTGCGGTTAACATACTAGAAATTGGACTTAATATAGAATGCTTTGGACTTAACATGTTATCACTTGTAGTTAACATACTAGAAATTAGGCGTAACATATAATCAATTACACTTAACATTCTACCTTTGCTATAGCATTTAAATACCTTATAGTTTCACTCCTCTAGCACTAATATACCCTCGGTTGTATTTAGTAGCATTTATATACCCTTAGTTGGTCAAAATTGACAAGTTAATACCCTATATTTTGCAAACATAAATATTTTCATCCGAAAGTTCCTATATAGCATTCATATGTTAATTTTAGAGCTTTTAACCATTAATATTTATTAAATTACTATTAAATCTACCCAAATTCTAATTTAAATGTGTTACAATTCTATTACAAAATAGAATTTGGAAAGATTTAACAATGAATTGAACAAACTTAATGAGAGAAAGTTATAAGATTAGCATATAAATATTATATGAGAACTTTTGGATAAAAATTTTCACGTTTGTAAAATGTGGTATCAACATGCCAATTTTGACCAACTCAGTATATAAACTCTACGGAATACAAGTGAGGGTATATAAATGCTAAGAGAGTGAAACTATAACGTATTTAAGTGCCATTTAGCCTTCTACCTTTAGGCTTATTATTCAACCCAAATGACTTAACATATCACGCTTTAGACTTAACATGTAACGACTTGCGGTTAACATATTACAAATTAGAGTTAACATACAACACTTTGGACTTAACATGTTATCACTTGTAGTTAACATACTATAAATTAGACTTAACATACCACGCTTTAGACTTAACATGTAGCGACTTGTAGTTAACATACTAGAAATTGGACTTAATATAGAATGCTTTGGACTTAACATGTAATGATTTGTAGTTAACAATATTTATGACATTAAGTCTAATGAGTTATAACTTAAGTCTAAGGGCTTTTATATTAACTCATTTGGGTTGAATAATAAGTCCAAGGGCTTGTATATTAAGTCTATTGGGTTGAATAATAAGTCTAATTTGTTTAATGTTAAGAGTATTTTGTTACATGTTAAGCCTAATTTGAGTTAACATTGAACAATTTAGACTTGACAACATACAAATTAGACTTAATATACCACGCTTTAGACTTAACATGTAACGACTTGCGGTTAACATATTACAAATTAGAGTTAACATATAACTCTTTGGACTTAACATGTTATCACTTGTAGTTAACATACTATAAATTAGACTTAACATACCACGCTTTAGACTTAACATGTAACGACTTGCGGTTAACATATTACAAATTAGAGTTAACATATAACTCTTTGGACTTAACATGTTATCACTTGTAGTTAACATACTATAAATTAGACTTAACATACCACGCTTTAGACTTAACATGTAGCGACTTGTAGTTAACATACTATAAATTAGACTTAACATACCAGCTTAGACTTAACATGTAACGACTTGCGGTTAACATATTACAAATTAGAGTTAACATATAACTCTTTGGACTTAACATGTTATCACTTGTAGTTAACATACTAGAAATTGGACTTAATATAGAATGCTTTGGACTTAACATGTTATCACTTGTAGTTAACATACTATAAATTAGACTTAACATACCACGCTTAGACTTAACATGTAGCGTCTTGCGGTTAACATATTACAAATTAGAGTTAACATATAGCGTTTTGGATTTAACATGTAGCGACTTGTAGTTAACATACTAGAAATTGGACTTAATATAGAATGCTTTGGACTTAACATGTAATGATTTGTAGTTAACAATATTTATGACATTAAGTCTAATGAGTTATAACTTAAGTCTAAGGGCTTGTATGTTAAGTCTATTGGGTTGAATAATAAGTCAAAGGGCTTGTATGTTAAGTCTATTGGGTTGAATAATAAGTCTAATTTGTTTAATATTAAGTGTATTTTGTCACATGTTAAGTCTAATTTGAGTTAACATTGAACGATTTAGACTTGACAACATACAAATTAGACTTAACATATCACGCTTTAGACTTAACATGTAGCGACTTGTAGTTAACATACTATAAATTAGACTTAACATACCGCTTTAGACTTAACATGTAGCGTCTTGCGGTTAACATATTACAAATTAGAGTTAACATACAACACTTTGGACTTAACATGTAATGATTTGTAGTTAACAATATTTATGACATTAAGTCTAATGAGTTATAACTTAAGTCTAAGGGCTTGTATGTTAAGTCTATTGGGTTGAATAATAAGTCCAAGGGCTTGTATGTTAAGTCTATTGGGTTGAATAATAAGTCTAATTTGTTTAATATTAAGTGTATTTTGTCACATGTTAAGTCTAATTTGAGTTAACATTGAACGATTTAGACTTGACAACATACAAATTAGACTTAACATATCACGCTTTAGACTTAACATGTAGCGACTTGTAGTTAACATACTATAAATTAGACTTAACATACCACGCTTTAGACTTAACATGTAACGTCTTGCAGTTAACATATTACAAATTAGAGTTAACATACAACACTTTGGACTTAACATGTAATGATTTGTAGTTAACAATATTTATGACATTAAGTCTAATGAGTTATAACTTAAGTCTAAGGGCTTTTATATTAACTCATTTGGGTTGAATAATAAGCCTAAAGGTAGAATGTTAAGTGTAATTGATTAATGTTACGTCTAATTTCTAGTATGTCAACCCAAGTAAGGATGAATTGAGGTGATGACTTCAAGCCCAGGTTCTCCGACCATTTCACAAAAGAGCCTCCAAAGGAGCTCATGTCTACATGATCCAGCGCTATAGTGCGATATTGATAGATAGTTAATATGTTTAAATTCATGACTTGTAGAACATGCACAAAACATGCACAAGGCGGTTTGAGGTTGATAGTAGACTACTAGGCATTGTAGTGACTACTGCTTATGCGAGCAACAAGTTTTAACAGGAGCAGTAGTCGACTAATATGAGTTGTAGTCGACTACTATGAGCAACGAAAGGTGTATTTGCGTTGGAGTGCAGTAGTCGACTAATGCGTATTATAGTCGACTAGTCTGATTCATTAGTCGACTAATATGAGTTGTAGTTAGGCTAATCAGGCAATTCAGCGGGTCTAATTAGGATTTGGTTTTAAACCCAATTCGTTTAGAGGCTATAAATAACCCTAACGATTGTTAGGGTAAGTTTCAAGCACGTTTTGGAGCGACCTTTGAGAGAGTTTGGTGCATCTTTGGAGAGGAGATCTTTTGAGAGATTGAGAGGTTTGTTTTAGGGTTTCTTTGTGAGAACTTGTAATCCTAATTTGTATTCTCTCTTTCTATTAGTGAAAATCCCCTCCTTACCCAGTGGGCGTAGGCAAATTCTTAGAACCACGTAAATCTCGTGTCTTTACTCTTTTATTGAGTTTGGCTTTTCCGTTTGTGGTGGTTTCTCTCGACGGGTTCATGGTCCAGCACCACAATTGTATCGAGCTATTGTTGATTGGAAGTGGTGTAATTTCTAATTTGAGGGGTGTTGGTGACTCACGAGAGAAGCGGATTCAATAAGACAAACAGAGGATGGCGCCAACCAAGAATCACCAAAGTGGGAAAATTCGAGATTGAAAAGTTCAATGGGAAGAACGATTTTTCTTATTGGAGGATGAGATGAAAAACTTTCTAATTTCGCAAAAATTGCACAAGACTTTGGATGGAAAGGAGAAGAAGAACAAGGATATGTCGATGAGGATTGGGAGGAGTTGGATCCGGAAGCACGGCGTCGATTATCCTATGCCTCGAGAGGGATGTAGCTTTCTTGGTAGATGGAGAGGAAACGGTCAGGCTGCGTGTGGAAGAAGTTAGAGGGTACCTTCATGACGAAGAGTCTAACTAACCGGATCTACTTAAAATCCAAATTGTATACTTGCAAGATGGAGGAGGGCTCATCAATCCGGGAACACATCAACAAGTTTGATAGGATCATATCAGATTTGAAAGACATAGATGTTAAAGTAGGAGACGAGGATCAGCGCTTCTACTACTGCCAAGTCTTATGAGAACTGGTGCAAACACCGAGGCTTGTGGGAGAAAATTTGAAGATGGATGAGACTAGAACGGCACTCTAGCGGACGATCTTGGAAGATTGCAACTAGTGACATGTAATAATGGCGTAACAAACAAGCGAGGATTGTTTGCAAGAGGAAGGAGCAATGAGCGAGGAAAAGGCAAGGAGGAAAGTCTAGATCTAAATCAAGACCTCTTTATGGGAAAAGGATGTTTCAAGTGCGGTGAAGTCGGGCATTTCAAAGTCGACCGTCCAAATAAGAGAGTAGGTGGAAAGAAGAACAACAACAAGACCGAGAGAGAGAGGGCAAGGAAGAGGCGAAGCACGCCGAGGAAGGGAGCGAGAAGGAGTGCTATGTCGCCACGGTGGCGAGGAGATCTCCGGGAAGTGGATACTTGATTCGGTTGCTCTTACCATATGTGTCCAAATAGGAAGTGGTTTACTACCTACGATGCATTGATGGGGAAGCTGTATTGATGGGGAATAACCATGCTTGTAAAGCAGTGGGGCTAGGTAATATCAAAATCAAGATGCATGATGGAGTGGTTCAACCTTGACGGATGTGAGGCATGTTCCCGACTTGCGGAAGAATCTTATCTCAGTTGGTGCTTTGGACCGGTGGTTGCGTGGATTGTGACGAAAACGGAGTGAAGAAGGTTGTTCGTGGTTCCTTAGTAGTGATGACGGGTGTTCGTCACGGTAATCTATATACTCTCGTGCACGACGTGACAGAGATGCGCGGTTGAACCGGCGAAGTGGTGGAGACCCATGTGAGCACACACGGTTATGGCATAGGCGGCTTGGGCATATGTCGAGAAGGGTCTAGTTCGCTTGGTAAAGAGGGTCTCATGAAGAATCAAGGAACCTAGCATGGATTTTGCGAGGATTGTATGTATGGAAAGTCACACGAGGTCAAGTTTACGAGCAGCAAGTCTAAGAGCGAGGGATACTAGATTATGTGCACACGGATGTTTGGGGTCGGCTCGGACAACTTCAAGGGTGGTTCAGGTATTATGTCTCATTTATAGATGATTATTCTAGGTATGCTTGGATTTACTTTACGAAGCATAAGAATGAGGTGTTTGAGACATTCAAGAAGTGGAGAACAATGGTTGAGAACAGACAGAAAGAAATTGAAGACGCCGAGATCCGATAACGGCAATAGTATACGATGGTGCTTTCAAGGAGTTCTGCGGATCGAGGGAATTGTTCGACACTGGACACGTAGTCTACACCACGCCAGAATGGGGTCGCGGAGAGATCGAACCGAACACCCGGAGAAAGCGGTGAGTATGCGATCTTATGCGTGATTGGGCAACTAATGGTGGGCGGCGGTGGCTCTGCTTGTTACATTGTGAACCGCTCACCACATTCGACATTGATGGTGATACACCCTATAGGGTGTGGTCGTGAGCATGCGATTATGATAGGCTCGGAATTTTGGATGTACCGCCTACTATCACGCCAACCAGGGAAAGCTTGACGCGAGGGCCAAGAAGGCAATATTCTTGGGATATGCAAAGGCGTAAAGGCTATCGCCTTTGGTGTACGGAAGATTCAAAGTTCGTGGTCACAGGATGTTACCTTTGATGAGAAATCCATGATTGCTAGGGGTCCAAGGATGATGGTGTTATGACCGGTGAGACTTCTAAGTCTCGGGTTATTGAAATAGAACCTAAAGACCAACTAGGTTCTAATCGTGCTCAAGTGGGAAGTCGTAGATGATGAGCTTGGCGGGGAGGAGGTTGAGGAAAATACAGGCACTACAACAACGGCTCGAGGATAATTTGGCTTCCACTAGGCCAAAGCGAGCATACAAGCAGTAATCAAGCCGGGGCTGATCAACCCCTAAAGCACTATGGGCAGGCTAATATGGTTGAATCGCACTCTCGGTGGAGGAGGGCGGCCGGTCTCCTTCAAGGAAGCTATTCGGGACAAGGATAGTGAGAGTTGGTTGGGCTGCGATGGAGGAAGAGATGGAATCTCTTGGAAGAATCATACATGGGAGGTGGTCCCATTGCCCAAAGGAAGAAAAGCTATTGGTTGTAAGTGGGTGTATAAAAGAAAGGAAGATCTTTGAGCTCGGTGGTGTAAGATACAAGGCGAGGCTAGTGGCTAAGGGTTTTGCCGAAAGAGGGTGTGGATTACAATGAGATATTTTCTCGGTGGTGAAACACACTTCTATTAGGTGCTATTGAGTATTGTTGCTCATGGTGATTTTGAGTGGATCAACTCGATGTTAAAAGCGACCTTCTTGCACGGAGACTTGGATGAAGAGATCTACATGCATCAACTGAGGGCTACAAGGTTGAGGATAAGGAGAATCATGTGTGTCGTTTGAGGAAGTCAACGTATGGATTAAAGCAATCTCCGTGATGGTACAAGCGATTTGACTCCTTCATGCTAAAGCATGGATTTTCCGGCGATCATGATTGTTGTGTTTACATTCGGAAGCTTAGCGGAGGTAATTTTATCTATCTTCTTTGTATGTGGATGACATGCTTATTGCTTCTAAGAGCGTGGTGGAGATAGATAGGTTGAAATCTCAACTTGGTGAAGAGTTGAGATGAAGGACATGGGTGCTGCTAGGAAAATCTGGGTATGGAGATTAGAAGAGAGCGAATCGGCGATTGTTCTTGAGTCGGAAGGGCTACATAGAGCCGGGTGATCGCGAGGTTCGGGATGCAAAGTACTAAGTCGGTGGTGACTCCATTGGCTCCACGCTTTAGGCTTCGGTAATCAATCTCCCACTTGTAGGCATAAAAATTGCTTGTCAATACAGAGCAAGACTTCGTAGCGGTGGGTTGACAACCGGCGATCCATTCGACAAACCGGCCGCATAACACGTAAGCGGTGATGAACTCATGAAGTGGATCGGCAAGGTGTACGAATCAACGAGGCTACGTGTTATGGAATGAATCCAACAAGCAAAGCTTCAGCGAGATCGTCAGTTCAAGCGTTAGCGAGATCGGTTTGAACATCGACCGATCGTCACTTAAACCGTTGGCGGGATGAAACCAATCAAGTGAACCAGCGGACTCATAGCGACAATGACAAGATCGGAGCGAGCGTCGCGGAAAAGTCAGAAACCAAACCAAACCGAAGAGCCAGCGTTGGTAGAAACGGACCGTTTGGTGTCGGCCAGCCGGACACCATTGGTGTCTGGGACACCAAATGGTGTCCGCCGGACCTAAATGGTGTCCGCCAAGGCCGGACACTATTTGGTGTCGGCTAAGGCGGACACCATAGGTCCGTGGGACACAAATGGTGTCGCCGGACACCATTTGGTGCGGCGGCCGGACACCATTGGTGTCCGCGGACACCAAATGGTGTCCGGCACCAACAAACCCCTCTCCCTCTTGTTTTCCTATAAATAGTGGGGAAAAATTGCTTGTCAATGCAGAGCAAGACTTCGTAGCGGTGGGTTGACAACCGCGATCCATTCGACAAACCGGCGCGCATAGCGTAAAAGCGAGTGATGAACTCATGAAGTGGGTCACAAAATGCAATCAACGAGCTACGTGTTATGGAATGAATCAACAAGCAAAGCTTCAGCGAGATCGTCAGTTCAAGCGTTAACGAGATCGGTTTGAACATCGACCGTCGTCCTTAAACCGTTGGCGGATGAAACCAATCAAGTGAACACAAACGCGGACTCATAGCGACAATGACAAGATCGGAGCGAGCGTCGCGGAAAAGTCAGAAACTAAACCAAACCGAAGAGCCAAGCGTTGGCCGGACACCGTTTGGTGTCCGTCATAGTAGGACACAAATGGTGTCCGGCCAAGCCGGACACCATTGGTGTCCGCCGGACACCATTGGTGTCCGGGACACCAAATGGTGTCGGCGTGCTAATAAACCCTCTCCCTCTTGTTTTCCTATAAATAGTGGGGGTGCTTTCGATTCAAGAGGCTGGATTTTTGGAGATTGGATTTTCGATATTCTTGAGAGAGCCTCGCGAGATCCACGAGCCGTCGGCCTTGATCCAGAGCACCGGCGAGCCACGACGAATCTACAAAGGTAAGCGGGCTTCGAATTGGCTCACGGATCAGCTTGTGATTTCTCCTAGTAGATCTCACCGCTCGGCGATCCTCTCCTTAGTGAGTCGATCCCGAAGGCGATCCTCTCGCCGTGAGTGTGATCCCCTGGTCGTCGTTTCCTTCGTGAAGCGAGCCCCTTCCGTCTGTAGTTCGAACGGGTTTCCACGGATCGAATTGCGGTGGTCCGCGGACGAATAAAAGTCCGACGGGCAAAGAACCCGCATGGCGAGGATCGTAAAATAGAGATCCTCGTGTTTGTTCTAAAAGGAAGAAGTTGTAATTTTTGTTTTCATTTATGCGCCTAAAATAAAAGGCATTTCTTTTGTTTTGAATTTTGTTGTAGGCCAGCGAGCTGTAAACAAGTTCAAGCGAGCAATGAATAACAAGTCTACTTTTCCGCGAACAAGGCTGGCGACCACGGTGGGGCAGCGGCTCAACAAAGAAGCGTCGTGTCGCTAACAGCGGTTGAGATCCGGTCATTGAGGAGAGTCGAGTTGAGTTCGACCAAAAGTCTGAGTACCTCTCTTCCTCGTCAGATCAATTCCCCGCCAAGTCCAAGATGGTCTCGTGCAGGAAGACCCAATCGGCCTCAGTCTGGTGGTGAAAATCCACCACCTGGTCTCTGCGGGGGTGGATTAAAGCCAATGGTGTTGTGACTCTCTCCGAGAGCGTCGGGCTGACGTCAGCGCTGGCAAAACAAGCGCCAGGCGAATCAATGGATGGGGTTAGCTATAGGCGGATCTAAGATCGGGTTAGCTTCGAGGTTGAAGTCGAGAGATTGTAGCCGACTCCAGGCGGCGACAAATGAATGGGTCCAAGTCAGCGGAACCGTTCTACGCTTGAGGCGTATCCAGGAAGAGCGCGCACTCTCGGCGCAACCACGGGCTTTGGTGCAACAAGCATAAGTTGAAAGGCGGCCAGAAGTCGTCAACAAATCGGTTAGTTTGGAAACCCAAGTCCGTGAAGCTTCAACTCCGGCGAACCCGGCATCAAGCATAGCTGCGCGGCGGGCCAATTCCGTGCTCGGATCAAAGATTGTAAGCACTTCAGCGAGTGCGCCCGAAGTTACCTCAGGCATCTACACTCGAACTCGGCGAAACCAACTCCGTCGCGACCAGGACCATCAAGGATCGCCTAGGTCCCCAAAAGAATCGCGTCACTCGATCTGAAGTCGCACCAAAGACAAGAAGATTCCTCTGACTTTGCATCTGCGATTGAAAGTCAAGTCAGAGTCCCTTGAAACTTCAGCGCTCACATAAAGCGAAGTCAAGGCGAGTTACTTTCGGTGGTTTGGTCATTCTCGGAAGGAGGCGCTCGTCGATGGCGATGGCGTTATACAGTCGCCCGGCCTCTGGCCGGTTGCTCGGTACACCACCGGCAGTGTACTACCTGGTGCAGAAGTGCGAGAAAATCTCGAAGGATTCCCTAAATGTGATCATGCTTGTGCTCAAGCTCATCAAGGCGGTACTCTCGGTGTAATTGTTGTCGAGGAACTCGAGAAAGAGTCTCGGTCTTCGAGACTTAGCACCAACGCCAAAACCTAGGTCAAGGAGATTCCGAGAAGGATGGCGTCAGAAAATGGTGCGAGGTCACTAATAATATGGCTGGCAAAGAACCATCGTCAAAGGCTATTCCCGGCATCTGGCGGTTAACTTCGTTTGCGGTCGGGGACTATTCGGCGGTCCATTACGATAAGCTCTTGAGAGGGCTACCGAGAGGGATGAAGTATCGGTATTTGGATCGGCAATGGCATCGACAATACGGCTTCTAGTGACGGACAACCCAGCGCTTATGATCGGTCGGTCGGTGGCCAAGATCTTTGGGCGAAGCGTTGAATAAGCACGGGAAAACTTCAAATTAGAGATGGAGTTGGCCATGCGAGGCGATGAAATGCATGACCAACAGATCAAGCTGCGAAGCATCGAGGAGAATCAAGTCAACACATCGGCGTTGATCAAGATGGCGACTCAGATCGAGGAAGAAGCACCGAGAAGATGATAACCCTCACGAACCACGTGATGTTACTATAAGCTCATGAGAGCGAGAAGATTAAAGACCTCGAGAGCAAAATTAACTTCGTTGATTTCCGCCAAGAGGTGAAGAAGACGGTATCCCTTGCCCATACCGGGGTGGGAATCAATCCCATATCCTTCAAAGTTTAACTTAATAAACTTTACCGTTTGTGGTAAGGCTCCCCGACACAACACTTGATTTACTTCAAATCGCACGGGTTATTTACGGCAATGAGCCCACGATGGATTCGGTCATTCGTTGGCACCCTTGAGGAGCGCCTTGATTGGTACCGCCGTCTTAAGCAGGGGAGCATCAACGGTTGGGGCGATATGGAGTCCTTGTTTCTCTCAACTTCTTTGATGGCGCGATACCGAGGTATCCATTGGAACATTACTCGGCGAAGCGGAAGAATGGAAAGCGGTGGATACCTTTGTCAGCGATTCCGTAACAAGGCAATGAATTGCGGGATCCGATACGGAGGAGTTCATCCTCGGACTGCCACGGTAATTTGTCGATAGGCGTGCTTTCGAAGCAATGGGGGCGGCACCATCAGTAGCGTGGAAGGACTTGAAAGTTCGTGGAGAACAAGTGAAAGGTTCCTTAAAAGGAAGCGAGAAAGAGGCCAGCGGCGGCGAACACGAACAAAGCGAAATTTTGTGCCGCGGCAAAGGTAAAAGCGCCGGCAAAGTGCGTAGGCGCTAATCAAGCGTTGAGCTGCAACCACAGCGCCGGTGATGCGCCTTGGCGTCGCGCCCGGCAATCGCGGCCTCAATAAGCCAACAAACTCGAATCAAAACCTTACGGTTCGAGATTCCCCAAGACTTACTCGTTCAAAGATGAGGAAGTCGGGCATTCAAGTACAACCGGAAAATAACAAAATCCGTTGCCCCAATTGTAAACCAAGAGGAGGCAAAGCGGTTCTGAATCCTAAGATCTTGTGCCTACCGCGAGGCGGTACATCATCCTACAAAGTTACGCTACCATCTGGAGATAAGATTCAAGCCTTGATGCGATGTTGGAGTCATCACTCCAAAACCTTCTAAAGAAGAAGGTGGGGAATGCAGGTTTCTATAAACTTGGATCAGTTCCTTTGGATTGGTTTCAACCAACCCCAATGTGAAGGTAGGAATGAAGATGGTGAATGAAGATCCTCACGGGCAGCGTGAGAAGGGCTCATTACCGCTGCACGACAAGCGGAGAAATCTTTTGGGTCCACCGACTTGCTTTCGAAGGCGATCGTGGACTACATCCTCGACCAAAAAGAAGTCTAAGGGAAAAGGCAAACTATGCCATGTTGCTTGGCAATTCGAGAGAAGGATGATGAAGTCTTTGCCACAGGAGTGGACCGAATCTGGCTACAAATATCAGGAGACCCCAGATCCAAAGCGAAAATTTGTCCGAGCTGGGGTGGCCAATCCTCTCACTCGTCGGAGAAAGGGCAACAGTTGCCAAAGAAAAGCGGTAGAAGCAAAGGAGAAACAACCTCGGTCGAGGAAGCTCAATTCGGCGGTCGATTCAATCGCCCGGGTGTGAGGATAGGCAGAACATCGAGCTCTCCATACGCTTTGATGTCATGGCCGGTTGGCAAACATCGGCCCGGGATAACTCTTCTGAGTTGCTCCGATTATCAAAGGCAGGAAGCTCTACAAGAAGCTCAGGTGACTCGAGGTGTTTCTCCCTCCGGATCAAGCCAAGTCTGGAAGAATCGGAACAATGCAACCTTGCGACTAAACACTTACCTGTATCACCTTTACAAAGGAGGATATGCGGACCAAAAATTCCAAGCACGATAGGCGCTATACTTCCGCAGGGTATATTGGTTCTAGCGAAGTCAGCCGGATCAAGTCGATCCGGGTTCACAATGAGCATCATGCCCTTAGCCTCATGTATCATCTTGGAATCCCTGCGGTGGTAGCGTCAGCGGCACAATGATTTCTGGATTTAACACCGGTGGGTCCGCCCACTTGGTAAAATCGGATTAAGTCAAATGGGGACTTGAAGTCGAAGTCTGCTATGTTATTGTGAGACTTCCTATAACTTATTGTTGGGTCGACCACGGATTCACAATAGCGTTATAGTCCCATCCACTCTTCATCGGTGTCTCAAGTATGTAGACACAAATAATGAGTCAAGGCGGTGGTCGCGGACAAGCGGCCGTTTAAGGGGATGGAGAATTATTTCATGATTCCCTCCTACGGTAATGAGTCGCTGAATCATCGGCCCAAAGGCACGGACGGGTGAAGAAGGCGGCCGGGCTTGATTATAGCGGAGGATTTGTTTTAAATAACATTGTACCCCTTGTAATCAATCTTGGCGATGAAGAATCGTCGGATGAACATTATAATTGGCAAATTACGATAAAGCAATAAATAGCGATTTAGAGTACCCTCTGTCTTTGAATGATGCGATGGCGAGTTTATATAACAATCGAGTTGCATCTACCAACTTCGGTCATCTTGCTTTATACAAAAGCAATTCAGACTCCTTTGGGACAACTTTTCGTCATCCTTAAAGATCGAGTATTGAAAAGACTTGGTTTACGGAAAAGGAGATTACTTGCCGAATCGCTTCTTAGAAGAAGAGGGATAGCGATGGGCCTATCCTCCACACATGCAGATATAGTCGAAACACTAGGTATCATGAAGAAGTGGAAGTGCGACTTGACGCGAGGAAGGTCTATGTTTGGACGAGGTCCTCGAATCCCTCCTAAGCGGCATATGTCCCAAAGGGAAGCCGAGAATACTACTCGCATTTAGGCGAGGATTGGGATATAAATCCTCCTCGGAAGATGAATGCTGCGTGGATGATCGTGACCATTTACGATGAAGAAGCGGATACTCGTCGATTCTTGGTTTGGGATCGACACTAGCCGGAGAAGCTTTCAAAGCTTTGATGTCAAATATGGCTCACGATCGATCTGCTACTATGGAGAATGATGAAGAAATGCCAACATGGGAGGACCCATGGATCCATCAACTTCGAGGCGGTTTGGGGATAGATTGAACAAAGAACCCCCACTAAGGCGAGGTAGTCCAAGTTAACATGGGTGACGAGGCGTCCTAAGCTCATAAGCGTCGTAATAGTCTTCCCTCGAAGAAGGAAGAGCTGATTGCCCTAATCGGGGAATACATCGGCGTGTTTGCTTGGAGCTATGAGGACATGCGGACTTCGACCCTAGCGTGGCGACTCATCACCTCAACATCAAAGTGGATGTCAAACCCGTCAAGCAATGCAAAAGCGGTTTAGTCTAAATATTGCAAATGTCGTTGGAAGTAAAGAAACTCATAGAATGGTTCATCGAGGAAATTCAACATCAGTTGGGTGGCGAATATAGTCAGTCATGAAGAAGAATGGTTCGATTAGGATGCGTATGGACTCTGAGACACGAACTGCTGCTTGCGAAGATGACTTTCCTCTTCCAATCAGCGATGTCATAGTCGACAACGTGTGGATTTGAAAGAATGTCGTTCATGGATGGTTTCTCGGGTTACAATCAAATCAAGATGCACCCGATGATGCCAAGCAACTGACATTGAGCGCTATCGGTATATATTGCTACGGTCATGCCGTTCGGCCTCAAAATGCGGTAGCCACATATCGTGAGCAATGACTAAGATTTTCGAGATTATCTCGGGAAAGCGGTCGAATGCTCGTCGGCGACTTAGTCGTGAAAAGCTGACGGAGGAGATCACATTAAAGATCTTAGAGCCGTATTTGAGCTCATGCGGACTCATCAACTAAAGATGAACCTGCCATCCTTCCTTGGGATGTCGGTGGCAAGTTCCCGGCTTTGTCGTCACCGACAAAGGAATCCACGTCGATCGACAAAGTGAAGGCAATTCAAGAGTTGCAACCTCCAAAATGCGAGAGAACTTCGGGGGTTACAAAGGCGATTGGCGTACATCCGGCGGTTCATATCGAACCTATCACGGGAAGTGCCAACCATTCTCTAAATTGAACAAGAAGATGGTTTATTTGGGGCGGCCTTTGTCGAAGCGTTTGAAGAGATCAAATCGTATCTCGCTAAACCTCTGTTCTCGTCGCCTGCGATGGAAAACCGTTCGATCGTCAGAACGGATCACTCGTTAAGCGCCTTACGCGCGGGGCGACGGCCCGGTCCGCGAGCAGTGATGTATTACGAGCGAACATTGGTGGTCTTTGAGTCTCGATACCCAATGGTTGAAGCGGTGCCTTGCATTAGTGTTCGCGATTCAAAAATGCGACACTATTTAGTAGGACGAGCGATTTATGTTATCTCTAGCGTAAATCCGGTCCGAATATTTATGACCGTAGGCCTCGATGAGTTGGCGTTTAGCGAAATGGGCCTTGCTCTTGTCCCAATACGACTTGTATTTCAAACAACGAAAGTCGGTCAAAGGACAAGCGATTTGATCTCTTGGCCCGGCCCGACAGCGGATGCGGTTGAGCTATATGATGATCTTCGGATGAAGTTGGAAGTCAACACTACGTCGCACCAACAAATATGGCGATTGTATTTTGATGGAGCTTCTCGGGCCACGATGTGGCGATACGGATGTTCTAAAATCTCATTTGGATGCAGTTGTCTTGATTTCCGGAAAATCATGTCATGCCCGTGCTTATTCACTCGACCACCTTCCAATAGCGTAGCGAATACAACGCTACTTATGGACTTAGCTTAGCCAAAGGCTGGGGTCGAATATCTCGGCGTATGGAGATTCTGTGATAGTTAAGCGGGTTCGTGGTGACTCTGAAGTCGAGAATCGGATCTAATCCCTATCATCGGATAGGCTGTTGAAATGGCGGCTCATTGAAGAATTCTTCATCGAATATATCCGCCTCAACGCTCATGCGGATGCACTAGCGGCGTTAGGCGTGTGTTAGCACAACCCGAGAGACCGAGCAACTAGTTACGGTCGGGACTCACCAACTCTTACATTACCATTATCACGACGAGGCACAAGAAGGTAAGGGGTAGTTACCAAAGTACATGCAACCCAAACCAAGTTGGAGCCCAGAAGTTGGCTTTCCTATCATCGATTCGTCTTACATGGTATTCTACGGAAGGCGTGAAGGAGAGAGTCAATCCGTGAAGAGCTCAAGATTCTTTTGACGAGGACGGATGTTATATCGAGGTACGATGGTCTTTACTCCGATGCCTTTCAAACAAGGGCGAAAGGTCCTTCGCGAGCACACGAAGGTGAATGTGGTGCGCATCGGCTGGTCCCAAGCTCTGGCGAATCGGAGAATGGGCTACTTTTGGCCACGATGATTAATGGCCGGTCGATGCGCTCGAAAATGCCATGTCAAATTCCACGCAAATTATATGCATCGGCCTCTGGCGATTGCATCGCCACATCACGGCCATTGAGACATGGGGAATGGGCGTCGTAGGTCCCATTTTTCCTCCGTCGGTCAAAGCGTCGGTTTATTCTAGCGATCACCGATTACTTCTCCAAGTGGGCGAAGCAATCCGCTAAAAGTCAAAGTACCGTCATCAAGTTTATCAAACACCATGTCATCTATCGACATGGTGTTAAGCGGATCGTGCATGACAGCGGTCCCCAATTCATCGGCAATTCCTTCATCGGGTTTTGCGAAAAGTTCAAGATACAGGATGTCTGTCGAATGACCTATAATCCGGCGACAAATGGATTAGGCGTTCAACAAGAGCGATTATCAAGATTTTGTGAAGCTTGTGAAGAATAACAAAGCGGGGCGATAAACTTCGGAGCTTTCTGGGCATATCGCTGTGATGCGTGCATGACAGGCGACCCGTACTCCCGGTTTTGGATGTGAAGCAATTCTCCGTTAGAAATCGATTCCGTCACTTATTAAGCCCTTACGAGAGATGGCAGAACAACATCAAAAGCGTCTCGAAGAGCTTGAGATGTTAGATGAAAGCGCTTGGAGGCTCAACAATGCATTGAGTTCTATCAAGCTAGGATGTCGAGGGCTTTCAACAAGAAAGTTCGACGAAGAACCTTTAAGGAGGAGATCTGCGTCCCATTTGCTGAAGCGACCGATAATCCTCACCTCCAAAAGAAAGGTAAATTGAACCCAAATGGGAAGGACCGTTCATAATAGACCAGATCTATTCAAGCGGTGCATATCATATATCACGAGAATGGCGGCCAGGCAATTAATCTTAGATAAATGGGAAATTCGAAAAAGTATTATCCTTAATACATTCGGGATAACCGTTTTGATGGGAAGTTCCTCGAGAATATCTCACTCATTTTCATGAGGATAACCCTAAGTTATTGTGTTTTCCTCCAAAATTCTCTCACCGATCAAATTCATTGGCGGGGCCCACTAAAACCTCTACGGTCCAACCACCGGCAAATTCCCTCTCGATTCCTTCCGAGAGGTCCACTTCAAATTCTGGTTAGCAATCCTATAAAGAAAGCTATCCATACCCTTCCTAGATTCTCGGTGGAGACCCACACTCTTAGTTTCTCATCGGAAATAGAATACATTCTTCCTTTCCCACCTTCACGGAGATAGGACACATCCTTCCTCTTGAGCAAGAGATAGAATACATTCTTCCTCTCTTGTCTTAGATTCTCAGTGGAGATCCCACTCTTAGTTTCATCTTTCAAGATTCTCAAGATGGAGATCCCATTTTGAGTCTCTTTCCTTTGGAAGCGGGACAAAAATCCTTCCTTTCCGGCACGGAGATAGGAGACAAGATCCTCCTTCCTCTCCATCAATAAGAGATAGGATACAAAACCTTCCTCTCTCAGAATTGTGAGGCACGGAGATGGGACACAAACCTTCCTCTCCACTTTAGGAAATAGAATACATTCTTCCTTTCCCACATTTCACTCGGAGATAGAATACATTCTTCCTCTCCAGAATCAAGAGATAGGATACAAAACCTTCCTCTCTTGTTCATCCCTCACCTGGAGATAGGAGACAAGATCCTCCTTCCTCTCCATCGGCGAGACAAGATCCTCCTTCCTCTCCACATACGGAAATAGAATACATTCTTCCTTTCCCACCTCAATCAATCTTAATCGGTTCAATCCTTCTCGGTCAAAGAAGGGCCAAGATTCATCTTGGGGTATTTTATCCGGCCTAAGAAGGGATAAGGCCAGCGCCTGGCGTTGCGGTTTGAGTCTTTCTCCGATTGAAGAAGACACGAGTTCGATTAGGGCATTTTATCGAAGCATAAGAAGGGATAGCATACACGTTGCGGTTTAGTCTTTCTCCGATTGAGAAGACACGAGTTGATTAAGGGCATTTTATCCGAAGCCTAAGAAGGGATAAAGCCAGCGCCTCACACCGTTGCCGGGTAGTCTATTCCGTGATAAAGGCGGCCCTACGTATTCAACATCGTAGCATTAAGTCTAAGAGAGTCTCATTCTTTACAACGTCATGTTGAGCGGATCGAATAATCGCGCTAGCCCAACTCAAGCGATAGTTGGTAAAGGCTAGTCAAATCGTTGAGAATTTGGTTTGGCCAATAACCTAAAGTCAGCGCCTGCGTTGCCGGTTTAGTCTTTTCGATTGAAGAAGACACGGAGTTCGATGGGGTATTTTATCCGAAGCCTAAGAAGGGATAAAGTCAGCGCCTCTGCAGCGTTGCGGTTTAGTCTTTTCGATTAAAGAAGAAGACACGAGTTGATGCAGGGCATTTTATCCGAAGCCTAAGAAGGGATAAAGCCAGCGCCTGCAGCGTTGCCGGGTAGTCTATTCGGTGACAAAGCGAAGCCTACGTATTCAACATCGTAGCATTAAGTCTAAGAGAGTCTCATTCTTTTAGCACAACGTCACGTCTTGAGCGGATCGATAATCCGCACGCTAGCCCAACTCAAGCGATAGTTGGTAAAGGCTAGTCAAATCCGTTGGTAGGGGTTGGCCAATAACCCTAAAGTCAGCGCCTCACCGCAGCGTTCTTGGGTTTAGTCTTTTCGATTGAAGAAGACACGAGTTCGATTCGGGTATTTTATCCGAAGCCTAAGAAGGGATAAAGTCAGCGCCTCACACGCGTTGCGGTTTAGTCTTTTCGATTAAAGAAGAAGACACGAGTTGATGCAGGGCATTTTATCCGGCCTAAGAAGGGATAAAGTCAGCGCCTCACCGCAGCGTTGCGGGTAGTCTATTCCGTGACAAAAGGCGAAGCCTACGTATTCAACATCGTAACATTAAGTCTAAGAGTCTCATTCTTTTAGCACAGCGTCGTCGCGGGCGGACCTAGATAATCCATACGCTAGCCCAACTCAAGCGGTAGTTGGTAAAGGCTAGTCAAATCCGTTGAGGGTTGGGGTTGGCCAATAACCCTAAAGTCAGCGCCTCCTGCAGCGTTGCGGTTTAGTCTTTTAGATTGAAGAAGACACGAGTTCGATTACGGGGTATTTTATCCGAAGCCTAAGAAGGGATAAAGTCAGCGCCTCACACGCGTTGCGGTTTAGTCTTTTCGATTAAAGAAGACACGAGTTCGATTCAGGGTATTTTATCCGAAGCCTAAGAAGGGATAAAGTCAGCGCTCTTGGAGATTTAGTCTTTTAGATTGAAGAAGACACGAGTTTGATTACGGGGTATTTCATCCGAAGCCTAAGAAGGGATGAGTCAGCGTAACACGCGTTGTAGGATGTCTCTTGCGGTAAAAGTCTGAAACCTATGTATTCAATATCATAGCAACAAGTCTAGAAGAGTTTCATTCTTTTAGCACAGCGTCCGCGTCTTGAGCGGATCACGATAATCCATACGCTAGCCCAACTCAAGCGGTGGTTGGTAAAGGCTAATCAAACCCGTTGAAGGTTGAGGGTTTGCCAAAAATCCTATAAGTATTATGGTTAATTATTTACGGCGAAATAAAAGGATCATAATAGAGCACAAAGAAGGAATGAAATATGTTTTATCGATAAAAGGCTGAAGTTACACAAGTCTTCTAACGGCAGTTGTGGCGGCAAATACTTTATTGAGAAAAGCTGCTGAAGTTCCTCCCATTTCGGCCTAAAGCCTCCTGCTGCCATTAAGGGCCTCCGCGATCTCCTTTGTGAGGCGATTGGAAGAGCCGAAATCCTCCTTTGTGGGGACCGGCGTCAGATTGTGCGTTAGTTATGACCCGCGTTCTCTTCGGCGTGCCCTCGAAGATGACACCCCTATTTATACAATGGAAGGTGCCCACCACCTTCTTGATGTCAACCGCTTACGCCCGAGAGTTCAAGTTCCTCGAACGCGACAGCGAGTCTTTTCTTTGTTGGCCTTCGACGGCTTCAAGGCGATCGGGCTCTCCGCAGCGCTTGAAGCTCACGTTGAGCTCTACTATCCTCGCTTCTCCGGCGGCGACACAAGACCAAAATGTCTCACGGAAGATGAAGCTTCAATGACGGTCTCCAAATGATGCGCTGGTCCGCTACATTTGAACTTCGAGTCGTAATAGCAAGCATCTGTTAGGCTGTCGGCGAGCCTCTGTCTCTATCTCTATATATGAGGGCCACGGCTGCTTCAAAATCTTGTAGACTTTGGAGCTTAACCTCTAAATGGTGAAATCATCGGCAATGGGACTGGAGCGGACTTCAATCTTCGGATGTTCTTCCGTAGCTTAGCCTACTCAACTAGGATTATGAGAAGTTCACGGAGAATATTACCATGTTCTTAAGGATAACTTCGATAATCTTCAATTTCCTCAGCTGTGGAAAAAGTTAATGAATTAGAGACTTATATGGCACCGAACAAGCGCTCTACTTGAAAGAACCCCCAGTATGGGGCGATTAGATGCGTCGCTAGGGCCTACCAAGCAACAATTAAGGCGCGAATCAAATCCTAGGAAGAATACCTCCCACCGTGGATAAATACACTCAGCGAGGAGTACGATGCGGCGCCAAACTGGCGTCGTCGGCGAAGGATTCGCCGATCAGCGGTTGGATCCACGTAAGATGTACGCCGATCCAGCGTTACACTTTCGCCGATTGAAGGCCAAAACCCATATAGTTTGAAGTCAATTAGCGGCGTATGTGAAGAATTCCCGATCAATGGAGGAATCTCGATGGTCAATTGGGCGACAATTCACAGACAAGTCAACAACAAATGAACTCAATTAGCTACAATTGAAATTCCAACAACGGTCAAGCAATAAATGCGACACCGCAACACCCCGGTATCCTACAAAGCGGAGAACACGAGAGAATTGGAGGAATCAAATCTGGAGCCAATCTCAAAAGAAATTTATCTACCGACTTACGGTCAAGATCTCGACAGCGGTCGGACAAAAATGCGATGCCGTAATACCTTGACAATCCTACAAAGCGGAAAGGCTGAAAGGAGTGGAGAGATCAAGCGCCAAGGTCATTCACAAGACCCATCCGCCCGTCGAAGGGTGAAGGGCTCATCATGTCAAAGCATCGGACTTCGCCAAAGAATCGAGGCGAGGCGGCTTTGGAGGGTATCTGTAGGCATAAAAATTGCTTGTCAATACCGAGCAAGACTTCGTAGCGGTGGGTTGACAACCGGCGATCCATTCGACAAACCGGCCGCATAGCAGCGTGCGAGCTGATGAACTCATGAAGTGGGTCGCCAAAATGCGAATCAACGAGGCTACGTGTTATGGAATGAATCCAACAAGCAAAGCTTCAGCGAGATCGTCAGTTCAAGCGTTAGCGAGATCGGTTGAACATCGACCGATCGTCACTTAAACCGTTGGCGGGATGAAACCAATCAAGTGAACCAGCGGACTCATAACGACAATGACAAGATCGGAGCGAGCGTCGCGGAAAAGTCAGAAACCAAACCAAACCGAAGAGCAGCGGCGTTGGTAGAAACGGACACCGTTTGGTGTCCGCCGGACACCATAGGTGTCCGGGACCTAAATGGTGTCCGCCGGACCTAAATGGTGTCCGCCGGACCTAAATGGTGTCCGCCGGACCTCATAGGTGTCGCGGACCTAAATGGTGTCCGCCGGACCTCATTGGTGTCCGCCAAGCCGAACACCATTGGTGTCCGCGGGACACCAAATGGTGTCCGCCGATAACCCCCTCTCCCTCTTGTTTTCCTATAAATAGTGGGGGTGCTTTCGATTCAAGGGCGGATTTTTGGAGATTGGATTTTCGATATTCTTGAGAGAGCCCTCGCGAGATCCACGAGCCGTCGGCCTTCGATCCGGCACCCGGCGAACGACGGATCTACAAACCAGCGAGGTGCGAACTTCGGGTGGACTCAGTCGGTGTGATTTCTCCTAGTAGATCTCACCCGCTCGTGATCCTCTCGCCGTGAGTCACGATCCCGAAGGCGATCCTCTCCTTCGTGAGTGTGATCCCCTCAGGTCGTCGTTTCCTTCGTGAAGCGAGCCCCTTCCGTCTGTAGTTCGAACCGGGTTTCCACGGATCGAATTGCGGTGGTCCGCGGACGAATAAAAGTCCGACACGGGCAAAGAACCCATAGCGAGGATCGTAAAATAGAGATCCTCGTGTTTGTTCACAAAAGGAAGAAGTTGTAATTTTGTTTTCATTATGCGCCTAAAATAAAAAGGCATTTCTTTTGTTTTGAATTTTGTTGTAGGCCAGAAGGCGTAAACAAGTTCAAGCGAGCAATGAATAACAAGTCTACTTTTCCCGAACACCACTCTGTGGAAGAGAAGGCGCACATGGTGTTCCCTATGCTAGTGCGGTTGGCGGTTTAATGTATGCAATGGTGTGTACCGCCCGGATATTTCCTGGCGGTTAGTGTGGTCCGATGATTCATGGCGAATCGGGAAAGCGCCGGGAAGCGATGAAGTGGGTCCTCAGTACTTAAAGGGTACCGTTGATCTGATCGTGTTTTGGTGGAGAAACATGTCCAGTTGCGGGTTTGTGGACTCACGATTATCGCAGGCGATCTAGATAGGCGGCGATCTACTCTACTGTTATGTATTTAAGATACATGGAGCTCGGTTAGTTGGCGTCGATGTTACAGAGCTCTGATGGCACTTTCTACTCTGAGTGTACATGCCATGGCGAGAGTGAAAAGCATTGTGGTTGTGGGGTCTTCTAGGCGATTTGGGGATTGGCGGAAAGCGTGAACTTGTGGTGTGTGACGATGCAGTTCACTTGGCGAAGAATCGGGTTCATCATGCTCGTACCAAGCATATCGATGTCGGTATCATTTTGTGCGGGATGTCATTGAGGAAGGTGATATTTCTCTCATGAAGGTGCACGAATGAGAATCCATGGACATGTTAACCAAGGTGGTCCGGTAGTAAGTTTAAGCATTGCTTAGACTTGCTTCATATCGACTCTTGTTGATTTGCCCAAGGGCATGCCCTTGGTAATGGGTAAGGTGGAGATGATTTGAGGTGAACTACGGTGAGCTTGATCCGGTGGAGAATGCGTGGCGTCATGATGTAGTGGCCTTTTGGATTAGCTGGATTGGTGATGGTGATCTCTAGATGTTCTTGGTGTTCTTAGGTGTTAGTCCAAAATTTGAGGTGAATCAAATGATGTGCGAGGTGGAGAATTGTAGAACATGCACAAAACATGCAAAGCGGTTTTGGGTTAGGTGAGTCGACTACTAGGCATTGTAGCGACTACTGCTATGTGAGCGAGCAAGTTTTGGTAGGAGCGAGTAGTCGACTAATATGAGTTGTAGTCGACTACCTTATACGACGAAGGTGTATTTCTGCGTTGGTGCAGTAGTCGACTAATGCGTATTATAGTCGACTAGTCTGATTCATTAGTCGACTAATATGAGTTGTAGTCGACTAATGCGGCAGTCCAAGCGGGTCTAATTAGGATTTGGTTTTAAACCCAATTAGTTTAGAGGCTATAAATAACCCCTAACGATTGTTAGGGTAAGTTTCAAGCACGTTTTGGAGCGACCTTTGAGAGAGTTTGGTGCATCTTTGGAGAGGAGATCTTTGAGAGATTGAGAGTTTGTTTTAGGGTTTCTTTGTGAGAACTTGTAATCCTAATTTGTATTCTCTCTTTCTATTAGTGAAAATCCCCTCCTTACCCGTGGGCGTAGGCAAATGGCCGAACCACGTAAATCTCGTGTCTTTACTCTTTTATTGAGTTTGGCTTTTCCGTTTGTGGTGGTTTCTCTCGACGGTTCCGCGGTCCGCGCGCCCTACATGACTAAAATAGGTTAATCTTTTTGAGTCAATTCAGGTTCAAGTAAATCAATCCAATTTATCCCCCTTCAAGACGCAAAATTAATTTTGAGGCCCTGTTAGCATGAGTAGGTAGACTGCACATTACATTACATTATGTAACTCTATAGTAACTATAGAAAGGATTCATTCAGGAAATATAACGTAATTCGCCTATAATACTGCAAATTAAAAATTCCACCTATATTCGGCAAAAAGATAAAAAAAGGGGTTAACTTCATGTTTTTATCGGCAAAGATACCGCAATGTATTACTGAATTCTGTGCACAATTTGGAAAATTATGAAATATGAAGAAAGCATGTATATTCCAAGAAATGCATGCATCCTGAAAAAGCAATATATTTCCAAGTTCATTGTCACAGTGTCGCTTGAAGATCAAGCTTATGCAAATTAAATGCTCTGGTTCATGAGAATATATATTGAATTTACCATTTTTGTGCTAAATTAGCCTCCAATTTTAGCAAAGTTAGGTTCATTGTCACATTGCGGCTTAAAAAGCAAGTTTAGCTCGCTATAAATATGTATTATGTAGTCTTTGAATCCACCCTCAGTGCAATATTACTTTCATTATTTTAAGGTGCCCTTTCTCTATGTTTTTCTTTTCTCTCTTACAATTTTCTCTGGCTTTGTGTTTTAAATTTTTATTCATTGTTCTCTATTAATTTATGGTCCTTTTCTTCTCGATTCTAATTTTTCTACAATACTAACTCGAACGAGAATTTCTGGTTTTAACTAAAAGAATTCCAGAGTTTTCACTAATTTAAAATTAATTTACGCCCGACAATGAATATTAGACACTTTTATGCATTATCATCAAGTTCAAAACCATTCATTTTTTAGAACATTTATAAAACTTGACGCAAAATCTTTTTGAATCTTTCTAAAATTTTAAAGAGGGCACATTAAGTAAAATTTTCAGAAACAAGTAGCAAACCTGACATAAGTTACTGTACTATTGGGCAAATATTTAGAACGTGTATGCACTGCATAGTTTCTAAAACTTTTAATATATAACGTCAAATAATTTTGCATTATTCCCATTTATTTTTAATTATACTTTTTTGTGTGTGTGTTTTTAGTAAAAGATCAATCATTATGGCGACCAAAGTTAACGGACCTACTTCACCTTTCATACCGGTCACAAAGTTACTGTCCGCATTGCCTAAGTTTCTGTCTTCTCGAGCAATGGACTTACTTAACAGAATTTACCATGATGTCACGGTAAGAAAAAGTTTTATATTTTTTCATAATATCATTTTATTTTATATTTTATAGTGTGAACTTATGTGTCTAATGTTATGCAGGAGAATAAAGTTACTCGTGAAGAGATGGTTCGCCTTTATAGGCGCGTAGTTGGAGACCGTCTCCTGCTTGCAGCCATTCGCCTTTATAATGGCAAGGTAAATTTCTAATTATATGTGTAGGTGTTTTATTTTGTAAATTTTATTGATGTTCTTGTTATGGTTCTAATGTATTATTACCTTGTGCAAGTATAGTGACAAATAATTTTCAATAATATTCTATAAACTAAGTTGTTAACTATAAATAGTCCATTATTAAGTAAAATAAATTTTAGCTATTCCTAATTGCTTTGTGCTGATTGTTCATAATTTTAATTTAACATGCAATTTCTTTCTTTCATTGCTATAACTTTTGTTCATTTTTTCCTTTTCTTTACAGAAAATGATTGCGGGCCCACGCTCGAGACTCTGAAGATAATAAGTGCGTGGGAGGGGATCCAACAATAAAGTCTTACATGTAAATGTAATGCCAAGTTTTCCTCAAGAAATGAATAAATTTTCTAAATGTAATGTCAGTTCATTGTTCTTCGTGATTTCTCCCAAAAAATATCAGCGATCGTCTGTGCGCACGAGGAAACCAACACAGAAATACATGAGATTTTTATAGTGGTCCGGATCAAAATCCTATGTCCACTCTTCCTTCTCGCAAAGGGCTTTCTTCACTATGACCAAAGTTTACCCAAATCACAACCCGATTTGGTAGGCTTCAAAGACCGCACCTTGAAATCTACCCGAGACTAGTTGTTTAACCTAACTCCTCACAATGACCAGAAGAAATCTAGCCGTAGCCAGCTAAACTCTCAATTAACCTAGCTTGAGTACGTCAACCGTCAATTACCCCGGCTTGAGTACGCCGTCAAACTTACAAGTTTAAAATACAACCAACCCAAAATAAATAAAGAATAAAAAGAACAATCTTACATCTCTTTATTAAACCGTTCTCCAAATCAATATAAATGAAGATTCATGAAGAAGCGGTGTAGCGTTGTAGGCGTAAGGCACTCCTTCTCTCTCAATCAAACTCCGATGAAAAGTGTAGATCAACTCTATTACTCTCAAACCCTAGAAAAAGATCTCTCCTTTTTATGCAATTTCCTCTCTCTCTTTTTATTTTTTAAAAATATGATCTCCAACTCCTCTTACATAGGCCTTGATAGAATAAGAAATAGATAATCTAATCAGAGTTTCAATAGCAGTTCAAATTAATCAACGAAAGACTGAGATTAAATCTAAAAATCTGCCAAAACGCATCATATCACTCGATGCTTGGTCACGATCATTGATGGTCCGTTGATGATCATCGATGGTTGACTGCAGTCCATCAATTTTATAAATTCTGGTTTCTGAATTTCTCTGATTGTTGACTGTAGTCTATCGATGGTTCTTGTGATCATTGATGGTTGACTGTAGACCATCAATGTTCGATTTATGGTTTCTACTTTCTTCGATTCTTTATTGTAGTCCATTGATAATTTGCTTGACCATCGATGGGGCCTCTTGACCATCGATGATTCAAAAGCTGAAAACAATGTTTGTATTGATTTTTGCATCATTTTGAACCGCAACTTGTTCGTACATGTTTATACTTGAAATATATCATCTCACAAACATATCAGTAGAAAATGAGAGTTTTTTATTAATCAAACAAGAGATATTGCACGAACAATGTTCTACACGAACAACGTTCTAACAATCTCCCCCTTTTGATAATAACAGAACTCGAAATTTGAAATACAAAATGTAAAACATGGTGAGATATATATTTAGTACACATAACATATTTCATGCAAAAAGATATATGATATGCAAAGCTTCTCCTAAAAATATGCATACATGAAAATGTATAGGTATTCCAAAAACTCCCCCTGAAACTAAGCAAACTCCCCTTGAAACAAAGAACTCAAAGTTTCAAAAACTCCCCCCCTGAAATAAAGAACTCAAAGTAAAAACTTTTACAAATCCATCACGAAAAATTATGAAACTCATGAAAATTTCCCCTTTTATTATTAGTAAAAGAAAAACATACCTAGGATATGCAATATACTTGAAAATTTAAATAAAAATTATCCAAAGGTGAAAGGAAGAGAAATACATACGGTTCACAAAAGAATTTTATAAAAAGCACGAGAGATACATATATAACATCAAAATAAGTGAATCTCAATGATAAGTCATATTAAAATTCACACACAAACTATGAAGATATCAATGAAAAATTTATAAAAATAATAATAAATGTAGTTATATTAGTTCATAAAATAACTGGATATATCTTACTAGTTTGAGCTTCTTCTTTATTACACAACTTGAATTATCTCAACCTTTAAAAAGGTCCAAAATCTTGATCTATCACCTCAACCGTATAGGAATTTTTAAGAGAAAGAACGATAGTGTTTGGAGGGTGATGGACACCATCTCAAAATATTAAAAATATTTAGCATAGGTTGGATACCCTTGAGATATTGCACAATTATATCCACGAGTGTGAGTCTTTGATCATCTTTTAACGAATACACTCAAATTTTATTGTGGATTTCTAGAGTATGGGTCTTTGACCATCTTTTCACGAATACACTCTTTTGCTTGATGGTTTATAGCACATATGTACTTTGTACATGTATAAAAATTTTGGTCTTTGTATTCAAATAGAGATTGAGCTCAAAACTATTTGATATATCTAAAACACTTCATGAAAAATATATAAAAATATTTATCCTTACTTTTACAAGACTAAACATGATAAGATAATACTAAGGTGTGAAAAATAATATAAAACATATCGTGAACCATCATGTTTATCAATCAAACATGTATAACTATGTGTGCACATATAATATAAATAGATGTGAAAAACTATGAACAAATATGATAAACTCATTCCTATATAGCAACAGATAATCATATCTGAATATTTCATAGAAAAGCATGTACATAGGCATGTTCAAGGTTTTTTTATTTTGAAAAAATAAAAATAAAGAAAAAATTATTTTATTTTTGATTTTCATAAGAAAACAAAAAGAAAGAACGAGAAATTTTATTTTGTTTTGATATATAAAAATAACTAAAAAGCAAGAAAAAGCAAATAAAAATAAAAAATCAAGAAAAATAAAAAATATGTACATACAACAAATCAGGTCAACATGATAGATATCAAGAGATAATATACCTAAATCTTGTCTCAACCTAGTAAAACGATCTTCAGCAAAGGTTTTGTGAACATATCAGTAAGTTAATCAGATGTAGGGACAAACTGAATTTGAACATTCTCTTTAGCAATGTGATCCCTAACAAAGTAATGACGAACATCTATGTGTTTCGCGCGTGAATGATGCACTGGATTATTGCTCAAATCAATAGCACTGTTATTATCACATCTAAGAGGAATTTTCTTGAAGGTAATGTCATAATCCTGAAGAGTCAAACACATCCATAGAGCTTGTGAATAACAACTACCTACTGCAATATAATTGGCTTCCATAGTAGAGAGAGCTACACAGTTTTGTTTCCTACTTGACCAAGATACTACAGAATGTCCTAAAAGATAAACAATACCACTAGTACTTTTCCTTTCAGTGTGATATCTAGCATAGTCACTATCATAATATCCAACCAAATCAAAAGAGTTGCACATTGAAAACCATAATTTGAATTTTTGCATTCCAATTAAATATCGAAAAATTCATTTTACTGCTTTCAAATGCGACTCTTTAGGATTTGCTTGGAACCTAGCACACAAACACACAGAAAGCATAATATCAAGATGGGAAGCTGAAAGATATAAGAGACTACCAATCATCCATCTGTATCTCTTCTCATCAATTGAAACACCAGCTTCATCTTTTGTAAGCTTTGTCGAAGGGCTCATCGGTGTATAAGAAGACTTTAGACTCTTCATCCCAAAGCATTTTAGAAGTTTCTTCACATACTTCTCCTGTGATATAAATACTCCATCTTTTATCTACTTTACTTGTAACCCTAAGAAATATTTAAGCTCTCCCATCATGTTCATCTCGAATTCATCCTGCATGAGTTTCTCAAATTTATGGCAAAGATCCTTATTAGGAGCTTCAAAATAATATCATCCACATACACTTGTACAATAAGAATATCTTCACCCATAAATTGAACAAATAAAGTATTGTCAGCAAATTTCTTTTAAAATTGTGTTTAAGAAGATAAGAACTCAAATGTTTAATTGCTATTTGTCATTTGTTATTTTAATGGTTTTTTGTAATTATCATATTTTTCGGTGTTTGTTTTAGCTTTTCAATTTTTCTGGGAGTCGTTTGTAATTTTTAGAGTTTTCTAGGGGTGTTTGAAATTTTCATTTTTTTCTAGGAGTTCTTTGTAATTTATAAATTTTTGGGGTCATGTATAATTTTAGAATTTTAGGGTCTTTTGTAATATTTATATATTTAAGGGTTTTGTTTTTAATTTCAGATTTTTCATGGGCTATATATAATTTTTAAAGTTGCAAGGGTTTGTTTGTGATATCCTAGTTTGTTAGGAGTTTTCTATAATTTTAGTAATTCAAAGGAAATTGTTTGTATCCTTCAAATTTTTCTAATGATTTGAAATTGTTTGTATTCTTCAAAATTTTCTAATTATTGTTTGTGTTTTAGATTTTCTTGGAAGCTATTTTTAATTTTTATATTTTTAATAATTATTTGTAATTTTTGGGTTTACATGCAAATCCAAATAATTTGAGGGGTATATAAAGGTCTTGAGGGTTAATTTTGTCAATGTAAAAATATAAGATAATCCCATTTATGGAGGTTAACTGCAAAAAATATTTTGGGGTTTTCGTGAGTTTCAAATATTTTGGGAGTTTAGTGCTAAACCGCAAAGATATGAGCGGTTTATTGAATTTACTCTTTAAAAAATTAAGGAGGGCTCTATGACAAATTTTTTGAATTTTTAATTATAGATTGTTATGACTTGATTAGAATTAACAAAGATTTGATAATTAGAGTTTTCTAATTTTTATGGGTAAAATTTTCTAATTATGAATATGAATAATTTTAATTTGATAAGAATTCTTCAGAAGATAGAATTAGTTGTACACATATCATTTTCTAATAGGATAAAGGGATATATGGTATTTTTTTATTAGAGATTTAACACGTGGCACATTTTTGTACACATGGCGTTTTATGGTGCATCTAGGGATAGTTTACCAATTTCTCTTTACTATATAAAAGAGGATACCCTTTAAACTCTTATTAACAACAAATTAAGATAGTTTTCTATCAGATGACAATTCGGGAAAGTTATGGAATATTCGACTCCCTACTGTTTGTTGGTGTTTATGGCGAGTAAGAAATACTCTACTTTTTGAAGGGGTTCAAGTGGAGATTCCAAGAATTATCGCTAATTGTGTTCATTTTCATTTACATGGACAAGAAGCAAGTGAAAAGAACTCAGCTTGTTCTATCAAAATAGCTATGTCCACACACAAAATAAATGACCTCGCGCGGGTATGATGGCGGTGATGAGGAGGTTTCTAATCGACATAATGGGGTGAATGTCGTTGTTTTTGTGAGGTGATGTTTTTGTTTGTGTATCACAGAAATTGATATGTTTGGATGGGGGTTTAAATGCAATTAGCTATGTTATAGTTTGTGGTAAGTGACGGCTAGGGTCCGCTCCTCATCCCCTATACCATAACTTCTGTATTTTACCTCTAATCTCAATAATAACTATTTTAGCGTGTTACACGAGTTTTTAGCATCCCTCTTTGTACATATTTTATAGTTAATTAATATATTTCTTTTGATGGGTAGGGCACTTTGCCCTACTTTCTCCATCAAAAAAAGGCCTAGCAAATGAAATTTAAACTTTGTGGACTAAGCAAATATAATGTTCAAAATGACAATAGCAATGCGCAATTGAACTAAGAAAAAAAATTAGGAAGAGCCTAGCAAAAAACTCCAAAGATATAACTGATGAAATGAAATACTGTATTTTCCAAATAATTTCCGAGAGTAATAAAATAACTCGTTGGAAATATAAACTATTTATGCATATGGATCCATGTATATTGGGATCAATCCTGATACTACATAGATCGTTATTTTTGTTATATCGGTCAATAAAATTAAGAACTAATATTATATAACATCTTAATAACTATTAGACTACAAGCTAATAACATTATATATAGCATTTTTTTGAGAAAAACATTATATCTAACATAATTCTTATTTTGCTTTCATGTGGACTTTTGAGCCACATAGAAATGCGTTTGCTTTGAAAATCGCTTTAAAAGGTAGAATTAACATGGACACATAGGAAATTTGATAATATGAGATTTGAATTAAATTACTTTTTTAAAAAGGTGATGTTATGATATTATGTTATGTCACGCCCCGGTTCCAAAATGTAATAATTTGAAACGTGACTCGGTCGGCAATGCAGCCATTCAGCCACATTCACGCCTCTAGATCATCTTGTATACAGATATACAACTAAAACTACACTAGAGAGCATGTAACTAAAAGAACAGAAGAAATATATAGATAAAGAGATCTCCAAAATGACAGAGTTCAACTACAAGTTCAAAATGGAAAAGAGAATAAGGAAACATCATAGTCTAGAAAAGCCACATGCGGCACAAGAAAAGTCTGAATTAAATCACTACCTAAACAACTGAGCAGAAAAAAAAACTGATAGGATAGAAGGTGATCACTGCCGCTGGGCCTGATCCTCAAAGTACTCTCGATCCTGCGAAGAAAGAAAAGCCTGAAGTCCGGGTAGTATGAACCCCGGGAGTCAAAACTCCCTACAAGTGTGTAAAATGAAGAAAAGTACACGTGAAGGTGTGCGAGATATATATATATATATATATATATATATATATATATATATATATATATATATATATATATATATATATATATATATATATATATATATATATATATATATATATATATATATATATATATATATACACACACACATAGCACCAGGATTAATAATATAAGTTAATCTAAAAATTCCTATTACTACACGGTAACATAGTGCAACGATGCAGTACTTCAAAATCAAAGAAATTAAACTAAATTCAATTTTCTCTGACTATAAAGTCATTCATTGTCACAATCAAACATGCATGACATTGTTATTTTAGGTTATTTGAATTAGAGGTGGAAACTTTCATATATATAAGTCGTCTTCCCGTAGGCCCCCGGGAACACGGCAACATGATAAAAGTAATTACGGTACTTGGCCTCCTGAAACATGATCCTGAAACATGAATATCCGGATAACAAGAGTACCGCTTCTATACATCAAAGTCTTCATTCTCTAACTCCCCAATATTTAACCCCCGTGATATCACTTTTAAACTTTCGATTGTGCATGAAATGTTTCTACATTAATCCAAATTATTTAAATAATTTTCATAAAAAATACCGGGACCATTTTGGCCAATTTAGGCACTTGAATCCCTATGGTACGATCCCACAAAAATATGAACTTTAAACATGATCAAGAACATGTACAAATCAGTAGTTATCCACGAGACATATAGTCAATGCCACCAGGTCATGCTTACAATTCACACCTTAACGAGATGCGTATTCATGCACAATCTACTTAGTGGAATGTCACTACATGATCAAGCAAGAGTTTTGGTATGATATACATGTCAATCACAATTTACCGTCCATCAAGGACTATAATAATCACCCACACAAATTTTGTAAGAAAAAAACAAAGTAGCAGCTACGCAACTTGGAAAATCCCAAGTCCTAGTTGCTACTAATGCATCAGCCATCAAACTATAGCTTGTACTGCTACCTATCACTTCTAACTTGTTAGCAGAAAGTCACTAACAATTTTCTAGTAAGACAGAAAGGATCATTTTGGAATGAACTAATTAATTTCAACTAAAAAAAAATATTTTGGGATTAAGAAAGGAAGGGTCTGGCAAGGGACTCGGAGTTCGTATGCAAGGGAAGTATGAAAAAATGTTATACTAATGCTAATCTGTAAGTATTAGTGTTCAAAGCACATCATGACAAAAGTAGTACGTTCATGTTCATGTATATAGATATAGCTTTATTTACCAACAAAATAAATAAATGGTTGAGGTTGTTAATAAATATCTAATAAATTTTATAGATAAAATTTGTTTAGCTAAAGCTCAGAACAAACCCTAGTTTTAAGGAAACAAAAGAAATGGACTTAAACAAGAAAATCATATTTATTCTTTTTCAAAACGTTGAGTGCTAAAATCTAGGATAAAAATTCTCTATAATTTACGAAGCTGCAAATTTTATAATTTAGATAAGGATTGTTATTATAAAATCACTACATTTGGTATCGTTAACAAAATTCTATGAAAGATTCCCTACAATTAAGAAAATTAGTTTAATGTATCATAAGCTTTCGTGGAAAGGAAAACTTGGCTACATCATAGGAATATTCTTTTAAAAGAATTCCTATCTTGATTACATACTAAAAATTAAAAAGAAGAAATATAACTAAAATGATTTTTAAAAGAATAAAAGCTACTTGTGAAAATAAAATAAACTTCAGTCATGTACAAAGAAAAAATCTAGCATCCAGACTACTTGTCACAATTAAGAACATTGATTATAGAAGGAACTAACATTAAAGGTAGAATAATATTAGAATACCTATACATAGACCTATGCTAGTTAATCTTTCAATATAAGCACATGATCCTCAATAGCTACCAAGTAGCTTCAGCATGCAACCTATCACGAATGCAAATCAGGTGAGAGGAAAACATTTATAAGTAATTTAAATCATGAAGGAGTAGTAAAATGGCCGTTGCTTAGAATTTACAGGTACTAGGAAGAAGGATCAGAGAATTAACTCTCGATGACAAAATAAATATTAAGCAAGGATGGTAAATGAATTTAGATGTGGGATGGAAGAAGTAAATAGAAGATAAAAGGTGAGGCAGAGAAATGAACACTTGCCTGGATTGCCAAATCAAAAGATAAAAACCATGATTATTCTCCTCCTTCTCCTCTTGATCGCAGAGACTCCGGTCTCTTTTTTTTTCCTCTTTTTTTCTTTCCGTTTTTTTTGTTCCCGAGAGAAAATTTTGAGGGAGAGGGATTAGGTTTTAAGGAGATTTGATTTGTTAAGATTCCCTTAGATTTAGGGATTATGGATTTAGTGGTTAAGATTTAAACATAATGGGTATGTGTTAGTGGATAAGAACCAAAAATCTCAATCATTACATGTTAGAAATAATTTATTGAAAAAATTTAATACTCATCTCTCTAAGAATGAATTGTAATTAAGTTAGATTCAGACTCGAGAAAACCTAAATTTCTTTCTAGAATTAACATGGACTACAACCTTTCCATCTAGAGAAGATTTTAAAATTTTCCTTTTACTGAATTATTTGCAGTGACCACCTGTCCATCGTTAGAGGATTCTGTTTTATACCTTGGCTAACAATGCTCATCTCTTTTAAGAAGAAATTCATAATAGTTGGCAAGACATACAACTTATAAAAGTTCATTATAATTTAGGACTTATGATATAGAAACTTACCAAAAGTAATATATTTTCTTATATAAAGATAATTTGGAAAAGATTGGATTAAGTCTTTGGAGTGATTGTCTTTTTTTTTTTTGGGAGAAAGAAAACAAGGCGAGCAGCCCTGCTCATTCATTAACATATAATATATACAGAGCAAAGTATATAGCAGGATGGTATGGACTTTGATCAGGAAAGGAGCAGAGGGAGCGGACCTAGTCATCATCTGAGCGACCTTCCTGATCAAAAGCCGTATCTACCAACCAAATAACACACAACACAGAGTATTTGTTGGTACACCCATCATAGACAAAATACAAAACAACCATGATCTATATTATTCCATTAAAAGAAAAAGAACCTCCAAGTCCTCTGAGCTTCTTTGGCTGCTAAGGGTGTTCTTGACCAAAGTTGTCACCGACTTGATCTTGGGCTAAGTAGTGAAGGAGAGCTTCGAGCACGTTATTAAGCAAGGATGGTAAATGAATTTAGATGTGGGATGGAAGAAGTAAATAGAAGATAAAAGGTGAGGCAGAGAAATGAACACTTGCCTGGATTGCCAAATCAAAAGATAAAACCATGATTATTCTCCTCCTTCTCCTCTTGATCGCAGAGACTCCGGTCTCTTTTTTCTTTTTTCTTTCCGTTTTTTGTTCCCGAGAGAAAATTTTGAGGGAGAGGGATTAGGTTTTAAGGAGATTTGATTTGTTAAGATTCCCTTAGATTTAGGGATTATGGATTTAGTGGTTAAGATTTAAACATAATGGGTATGTGTTAGTGGATAAGAACCAAAAATCTCAATCATTACATGTTAGAAATAATTTATTGAAAAAATTTAATACTCATCTCTCTAAGAATGAATTGTAATTAAGTTAGATTCAGACTCGAGAAAACCTAAATTTCTTTCTAGAATTAACATGGACTACAACCTTTCCATCTAGAGAAGATTTTAAAATTTTCCTTTTACTGAATTATTTGCAGTGACCACCTGTCCATCGTTAGAGGATTCTGTTTTATACCTTGGCTAACAATGCTCATCTCTTTTAAGAAGAAATTCATAATAGTTGGCAAGACATACAACTTATAAAAGTTCATTATAATTTAGGACTTATGATATAGAAACTTACCAAAAGTAATATATTTTCTTATATAAAGATAATTTGGAAAAGATTGGATTAAGTCTTTGGAGTGATTGTCTTTTTTTTGGGAGAAAGAAAACAAGGCGAAATGCTCATTCATTAACATATAATATATACAGAGCAAAGTATATAGCAGGATGGTATGGACTTTGATCAGGAAAGGAGCAGAGGGAGCGGACCTAGTCATCATCTGAGCGACCTTCCTGATCAAAAGCCGTATCTACCAACCAAATAACACACAACACAGAGTATTTGTTGGTACACCCATCATAGACAAAATACAAAACAACCATGATCTATATTATTCCATTAAAAGAAAAAGAACCTCCAAGTCCTACGAGCTTGCTGGCTGCTAAGGGTGTTGCTGACCAAAGTTGTCACTGACTTGATCTTGGGCTAAGTAGTGAAGGAGAGCTTCCAGAGCCTGTTCTTTAGCAATGTTGCTTATCCCTTCCGCCTTCTTGGTTCCCATGGCCCCTGACCAGAACAGAGTGAGAGATGCCACATTAGATGCTATCAAGTGTGGCAGGAAGACAACTGAGTTAAAGATGAGGTTGTTTCGACTTCATCATATACACCAACATAATGTCGGAAAAACCACCTTCCATAACCTCTTTTGCTTGCTGACAGTAATGGAGCTGCCCTTAGATTCTAGGAGGCAATCAAAATTGTTGGGCCAGAGAGCTGACGAAAACTGGTGATGAAATATGACCAGACTGATTTGGCAAATGTGCATGAAAAAAATATATGAGAATCTGTTTCCTCCTCTGTTTGGTAAAATTGATAGAGAGTAACCCCAGTCCATCCCTTCAAGGCTAGATTAGTTCTGGTTTGGAGTTTCCTTTTGGATAGAATCCAAAAGAAAATTTTCACTTTGATTGGCACAATGGATTGCCATGTGAATGAGAACATGTTACAGAGGCAACCCTCACACATGAGGGAATTGTAGAGGGATTTGACTGAGAAGTCTCCTGATGGGTGGAGAGGCCATGAAATAATATCAGGAGAGGAAGCTGAGGTAGGCTTATGTGAGTTAAGAAGGAGATACAGGCTATGTATCATCTCCCTCTCCCTCATAGTTGCCCCCCTTCTAATTTGAGGGTGCCACCTCCAGTCATGGTTGTGCAAGAGGCCTTGGGATTGGACATCCACATTTGAGGAGAAGGCCAGACTGTAGATCTGAGGGAATAGGCTCCTCAAGGAATTGAATCCTATCAATTTAGCCTCCCAAAACCTAATTGATGAACCATTACCTAACTTCTATTGAGCTACTCCTATAAAAGTTTGGAGGAAGGGATAGACGTCCTAAAAACATTTTGACGCAGAGCCCTTAAGTGGAGACCAAATTAGATTGGAATGCTGCTTAGAGTATATTGAATGGAAAACATGACTAACCATAGAATTTTGGTGAAAGAATTTCCATATCCATTTAGCCATGAGAGCTTGGTTATAGATTGACAAGTTTAGAATTCCCAACCCCCCTCTTTTTTAGGTTTACATACTTGATTCCATCTTACTAGACATTTTAATCCACTAGAGTTTTGTTACCCCATAAGAAGTGCTTCCTAATTTTATCAATGCGCTTGATGAGCCAAGCTGGGAGTTTAAAGAAGGACATGTAGTATAAGGGAAGGGAGGAAAGCACAGAGTTAATAAGTGTAAGTCTTCCTCTAATAGATAGAGATCTACTTTTCCACTTGGATAACCTCTTAGTAAAAGAATCTAGGCGGTGCCAATCCTTCCTAGTGAGAGCCCCTTTGAGGGAAGGCCAAGGTAGGTAAGAGGAGTTGTACCCAATGCAGTCAAGGATATTTGCTTAGAGTTGGCCTTTATTTAGGATCTTACCAAAGTAGACAAAGGAGGATTTAGAGTAGTTGATTCTCACCGAGATGTTTTCAAAGATTGAAAGAATAGTTTTGAGAGTGAACAGATCATTCGATATGCTCAGAAGATAATAGTGTCATTTGCTAATTGAAGGGATCTAATGTTGTTTAACCCTCCAAGTGAAGCTCATAGAGATCACCGAAGCCACCTTGTTAGTTATCATCTTACTGAGCAAGTCTACCACCAAGATGAATAACAATGGTGATAGGAGGTCACCCTGTTTAAAGCCTCTGTGGCATTGAAAAAAGTGGGTTGGGAAGCCGTTAACAAGAATGGCTAATTTGGAAGAAGTTAGGATATGCTGGATCCAATAACACCACCTGGCACCAAATCCCCTGGCTTTGAGAACGGAGAGAATGAAATCCCAACTCACACTGTCGAACGCTTTTCTGAAGTCTATTTTGATAGCACATAACTCCTTGCTACCATATGAGTAGGAGTTAGTCATCTCATGAGCTAGGAGGATGGAGTCAAGGGATAATTTACCTGATTGGAAAGTTGATTGAGTATCATCAATGAGTGAGGAGAGTAGTGGGGCAAGTCTATTAGCTAGAACTTTGGTGAAGATTTTAAATAGACCATTAAGGAGACTGATTCGTCTAAATTCCTGAGGGTGACATGCACCCTTAGATTTGGGAATGAGGGTGATGAAGGAGTAATTGATTCTATGAAGAGAGTTGGCATCCTGGTATATAGATTGGATGAAGTTGTAAGTGTATTGTTCTACTAGGCGCTAGAATTTATGAAAGAACGACATGAATATATCATCTGGTCCCGGAGATTTCTCAGGGTGGAGGCTGAAGACGGCTGCCTTAATTTCTGCTTGAGTGAATGGGGTATCAAGATGAAGAAGATCTACATTGGACTGAGGGTAGAACATGTTTCAGTTTGGGACAAACAGAGGATGGTCTTGCGCTGAAAAGTGACTAGAGAAGTAGTTGAAGAAGGCTGATTTTTTGTCTTTTTCTGAAGTGAGAAGCTGGCCTTGAATGAGAAGGTTGGGGATGAAATTTCTACATCTACGAGTCGATGTTGATTTATGAAAGAAGAAAGTATTAGAGTCACCCTCATTGAGCCAGAGAACTCTTGATCTCTGGCGCCAATAGATCTCTTCATTAGAAGCAATTTGGAATATGTCAGCATTGAGTTTGGATCTAGCAGAAATTTTATTAGCTGAGAGAGGCCTAGCTTCCTCTATGGAGGCTAAGGAGTCTAGATCTGAAAGAATTTTGAGCTTTTGGTGTTTAATAGATCCATGGACATATTTGTTCCACCACTTAAGACGGCATTTAAGGAGTTTAAGTTTTTGTGCAAGACCACCTGAGGATGTTGTAACATGGAATGAGAGCCAACAAGAAGTAATGAAAGAGTTGAAGCTGGGGTTGGACATCCATGTTTTTTCAAATCTAAAGATACGATGGGGAGTGATACCACCAGAGTCCAGGAGAATAGGGAGGTGATCAGAACATGAAGAAGGGAGAGAGTAGTGCACCAGAGTAGGAAAATGTGCTTCAAAGTCATATGAGACTAGGAATCTATCTAACCTTGCCATGGATGGATTGGCTCTCAAATTGGACCAGGTGAAGTTTCTACCACTAAGAGGAAAATTCAGAAGAGATAAAGAATCTATCAAATTTTTAAAAGAGTTACAGTCTCTAATTAGCCCTGTGCTTCCGTTTCTTTCGGCTAGGGAGAGAGTCACGTTAAAGTCTCCGAATACAACCCAAGGTTTAGAAATGCAACAGTGGAGTCTAAGGAGTTCCCACCAACATATTTCCCTATCGTCTTTGTCATTAGGAGCATAGATAGAGCTGATAATAAATTCCCAATTAGAGGGGGAGTGGGTAAGGATGACTGAAACAGAGAAGATTCCAATTTGGGATGAGGAACAAGAGAAGAGAGAATCATTCCAACCTAGGAGAACTCCACCTCTAGATTCCGTAGCATCAAGATTGATCCAAGACTGAATGAAGTTGCCTCCAAGGGCTTTAAGGGAGTTAGCTCTAACAGAGTTAAGCTTGGTTTCTTGAAGGCCAACAATGTCTAGTTGAGCAAAGTTAATACAGTCTTTGACTAATCTCCGTTTTTAGAGATTGTTAAGCCCTCTTACGTTCAATGAGCGTAACTTCATAATGGGAAGGAGGGAGAAACAACTTGGATACTGAAGGCCGCTAACCTAGGGCGAGATGGAGGATCTCACCTTTTCTAGGCCTAGGAGATGATGCATCCCCTGGGGGGCAATAGGTTCTGCGATACCACAATTAATCGCTATCGCAACGAGCCTATCACTACACAAAGAATTTGTAGATGTTGAGGAGGAGGGGTTTGATGACTGAACCTTTTTTCCACCCGTGGAATGCTCTTCTTCATCATTGCCAGGTGCTTTCGATGAGGGAGATGGGATAAGGCCTTGATAGAAGTCTTCCTCTTAGGCTTCCTTGTGATCTTTTCAAATTCAGGTGGTGGAGCAGAGGATGAAGCAACTTCTAGTGAATTAGATGAACTACTGATGATGAAAGGGATGGGTGGGGTTTGGTGACCAACCTCTGGGTCCTCTGCTTTGTCGACAATCAGCGATGGATAAGTGGCAGCTAGGAGGTCCCAGGAGAGTTTGGTAACTCTGAGCTGGACCCCTCAAAAATAAACTGTAATAATCTCTTCTGGTGGATTGGTAGGGTGGGGGAAGTCCCTCCCTGTTGCAGCTAGATTACCCGCCAAGTTAGAATACTCTAGAATGACCTTTTTACCCTTGAAGTCAGTGGGAGTGTGAGAAGGACCCTCGTCATGACCGACTGTATCCTGAGTTGGTTTAGTCACCTACAGCCAATGGTGGAGACCAATCAGGGTTTCCCCTGAAGATTGAGAGGAGACAGCTTCTTTGCGGACGAACTCTTCAAAATATTCCCTGCATCTGCCCTTCATCTCCAATAAGGGCTTGCCCACCACCTTGAGGTAGATGGTACTGTAGGCATCAAAAATTGCTGAAGAACCTCAAATATGACTAAATCATGAGAAGATCGAAGAACAACGTCGTCGAAATCTCAAGAAGTCAACACATGGGAGATTGTGTCTCTTCTGATGCGAGACACTTGTTTGTGTCTCGCCACGAAGCAGACATTTGATGTGTCTCGCCGTTAGTTTGTGACATTGTGCCTCGCACGAAGCGAGACACCTTGATGTGTCTCGCTATTAGCGAGACACTTGTGTGTGCCTCGCACGAGCGAGACACCTTGATGTGTCTCGCTATAGGCGAGGCACTTACTTGTGTCTCGCTAACTGGCGAGACACCCAGAATACTTGGAACGAGCTCTTGAAGGGTCTAAATCAATGCTGATGGGGCCCACTTGACTTTATCAATGCAGAGAGACGTTCAGACACGTTAATAGGCGGTTACACGCTGAAGATACGCCCACTAGGCGTAATTCTAGGGCATTTAATCATGCCTAAAAGCGGAAACCGTTACGGCGGTGAAGGGATGATATTGCCTGCTTCGACCATCTTGCCTGGCTAGTAGCACCTACGCCGCTAGCGAGCACTGCCTACGCCGGTTAGCGGCGACTTAGTATGGCGGCTGGCTGCCGGCAGCTTCAAAATCTCCGGCACTTATGACACTTGTGGGCACGTTTCCCAAAGACTATAAATACCCTCCTACGTCCACTTGGGCAGGGGGTCGGCCATCAGAAAGGGAAAAATCAGAAATCCAAGCTTCCGGAGTTCAAGAACACAATCCACGCGGAGATTCCTCGAGTTTAAGCCTTGCCTTATTCTTGAGAAGAGTAGATATCTTACCTTGCTAAGATATTTGCTGAAGTTCTTGTTTCCTTTGCGGCACTAACTAAACCCGTCGATTCGACGATCGCCTTTCGGTGGTCCACGGATTACGCGTCCCGTACGAGCAAAGTCCCACAAAACAAGAGATCTACACTTGTAGATGTTGAGGAGGAGGGGTTTGATGATCGAACCTTTTTCCACCCGTGGAATGCTCTTCTTCATCATTGCCGTGCTTTCGATGAGGGAGATGGGATAAGGCCTTGATAGAAGTCTTCCTCTTAGGCTTCCTTGTGATCTTTTCAAATTGGTGGTGGAGCAGAGGATGAAGCAACTTCTAGTGAATTAGATGAACTACCGATGATGAAAGGGATGGGTGGGGTTTGGTGACCAACCTCGGGTCCTCTGCTTTGTCGACAATCACGATGGATAAGTGGCGACTAGGAGGTCCCGGAGAGTTTGGTAACTCGAGCTGGACCCCTCAAAAATAAACTGTAATAATCTCTTCGTGGATTGGTAGGGTGGGGAAGTCCTCCTCATGCAGCCTAGATTACCCGCCAAGTTAGAATACTCTAGAATGACCTTTTACCCTTGAAGTCATGGGAGTGTGAGAAGGACCCTCGTCATGACCGATCAGATCCCGAGTTGGTTTAGTCACCTACCAATGGTGGAGACCAATCGGTTTCAAGATTGAGAGGAGACAGCCTTCTTTGGACGAACTCTTCAAAATATTCCCTGATCCGCCCTTCATCTCCAATAAGGGCTTGCCCACCACCTTGAGGTAGATGGTACCGAGGCATCAAAAATTGTCAAGAACCTCAAATATGACTAAATCATGAGAAGATCGAAGAACAACGCCGCCGAAATCTCAAGAAGTCAACACATGGGAGATTGTGTCTCGCTACGGTCGCGAGACACTTGTTTGTGTCTCGCCACGAAGCGAGACACCTTGATGTGTCTCGCTATTAGCGAGACACTTGTGTGTGCCTCGCACGAAGCGAGACACTTGATGTGTCTCGCTATTAGCGAGACACTTGTGTGTGCCTCGCGACGAAGCGAGACACTTGATGTGTCTCGCTATAGGCGAGGCATTTACTTGTGTCTCGCTAACCGGCAGACACCCGTAATACTTGGAACGAGCTCTTGAAGGGTCTAAATCAATGCCGATGGGGCCCACTTGACTTTATCAATGCGCAGAAAACGTTTAGACACGTTAATAGGCGGTTACATCGCGAAGATACCACTAGGCGTAATTCTAGGCATTTAATCATGCCTAAAAGCGGAAACCGTTACGGCGGTGAAGGGATGATATTGCCTCGCTTGTCACCGGCAGTTTCATACCGCCGCCGCTAGCGCAGGCAGTTTCATACCGCCGCCGCTAGCGCAGGCAGTTTCATACCGCCGCCGCTAGCGAGGCGCTTGGCGCCAGGGTACTGAGCCGCCGCTTAACCGCAAAATCTCCAAGAATTATGACACTTGTGGGCACGCTTCCCAAAGACTATAAATACCCTCCTACGCCCACTTGGGCGGGGTCGGCCATCGAAGGGAAAAATCGAATCCAAGCTTCCGGAGTTCAAGAACACAATCCACGCGGAGATTCCTCGAAGTTTAAGCCTTGCCTTATTCTTGAGAAGAGTAGATATCTTACCTTGCTAAGATATTTGCTGAAGTTCTTGTTTCCTTTGAAGCACTAACTAAACCCGTCGATTCGACGATCGCTGCTCGGTGGTCCACGGATTACTGCCCCTACAAAAGTCCCACAAAACAAGAGATCTACACTTGTAGCGCCTTTTGTTCGAGTTTGTGAGAGAGTTACTTAATTTTCTTGTAACCGAACCAAAAGTGTAATTTTCTAGTTTTACAAAGAAATCAACTTTCGACCCAAACACGATGGCTAATTACGCTGGGAGCCAACGGTCTCAAGCCCGAGATCGTTGTGTCGCAGCCTTTGCAAAGAATCAGCCGACCTCATGGTTGATGGACTAGACTACTTCTTCGATCAAGCCAAGTTCAAGAGTATCTCCTCTTCCTCATCGAAGTCCTCCTCACCCGCAAACATTGGAGGATATCATCTCTTAAGAGGGAGGTTCGCTCTGCTTCGCGCATTGCAGGCGATTTCTCTCGGTAACACCTCGGTGAATCTCAAAGCCGAGCTCTGCTCGACAAAGAGGGCTCGCCAAAGACGACGCCAAAAGATGGCCGTCGGTTCGCCAAGGCTCGAGTCGACGGATGGAGTTCACTATCGAACTCACGTGATCAAAGGCGACAACAAGCGCAATCTCTCAATCCGTCGGCCTCCTCCCAAGGAAAAATGGGTTCTCGCCAAAAGGGCCCGATTGACAAAGAAGGAGCTGCCAAAAACGCCGTGCACGCTTTGCTCGAGCACGCCGTTGTTCGCAAGGCTAAGAGTCAAAAGCAACCCAAAGAAACGGCTCAAAATCGCCAAGCATGGATTCCGGCAACATCAAAATCGGCTCAAGAATCCGCCAACAACATTCACCGATATAAACCGCCGCGAAGCCGGTGACAGTTGAGCCGCCGCCAACAACAGGTAGTAAACTGTCCGCGCCGAGACAGTGGAAGCCGCCTCGCCAACAATGTAGGTAAGCAACCGGCTCGCCAGACAGCCAATCGCCGCCAAAAGCGGCACCTTCCATGCATTAGCGAAAATTTGACATTTCCGCCTTTCTTCCGATTCTCCTACTGAGGTATCAACCGTTAAGTCCGGAACTGCTAACTTCGTGTTTAATCGCCTTGGTCCACAGCTCGAAATAAAGGCAAGGTACCAATGAAGAAGCGGTTGAGTTACCCGCCCGTAAGAGTCCCGAGCAAGCTGAAATATCTCGTGTCTCCGAATTCCAATTGCATCTCGTTTGAGCATCCCGCGAAGGGTCCGCGAAGTCTACTAAAGGGAAGAACTTCGGCGTGTGATTCGTGAAGTCACAAGAGATGATAAAACACTTGTGATTTGTACCAAGACAACTTCGGATGAAGTTAAAACATCAAAAGTGCTTCCAGTCGAATGATCGGCGCCACCAAAGAAGCGTGTCCTCCGTTAAGGACAACGTTATACTTGGGGTGAAAGTACAACCGGTGACAAGCCACATCAAGCTGTGTCATCGGTGGGGTAGTAACACCACGAAAACGATTGATGAAATAAATTGTTCTTGCTCGTGTGCACAACTAATCAAGACGTTGTTATCAGGATGTGCCTGTTCCGAGTCAAACGCTCAATCACAAAGAGCTTCAGTATTCGAGAGGCTTTCCTTGCCAACAACGGAAGATTTGAAGCCGGAGTCAAGACGACCCCGAAGAAAAAGAAGATCTGCCATTCATCGGGATGAATTCCCCGAAGTCACCATTAATATGGTGAACAAAGGAAAAGGGCCAGCAATGGACGAGGACCCTGACTTCACTCCTGCAGGAAAAGTCAGCACCCGAGTTTCCCAGCAGATGTCTCGATTACAATTGCGAGCTACTCAACGCATCGACTATAGAAGGATGCATGAGGGAGAGTCATCTGATGACGAAGCTTCCGACATCAATTCGGCGATAGCTTCCGATGACACAATGTCAAGTGTTGGTTGCCATCCCAGAGAAGCTTTTACCATTACTCCTGATGTCCTGGCTCAAATGTTACAAGAAGCCTTAGCTAAGCAAAGAGAAGAGCTTAAGGCCGAAATGAGAACAGAGATGGAGCTAGCCATGCAACAGATGAGGGAGTTGCAAACCCAGCGGTTGCACAACACAGGTCGATCAATAGCACGAATCCAGTCAACAAGGTGGAGTTACCCACCATAATGCTCATAATGTCGAAGACAGCGATTCGGAGATTGATGAACACATTTATGCTGATCAACCTCCAAAGAAAGCTCCATTTGATGCTCAAGGTGGAAATGGTCCAATTCTTCCTATTGGAAGCGATCCAAAACAAGGGGAGGATGATGGCGAAAGGATGAAAGAGCTTGAAAATAAAATCAATGCTTTGATGTCCGTACAGGAAGTCAAAAGGACTGGCATCCCGTGTCCGTATCCTAGGGAGTGGGATTCAATTCCTTACCCGCCAAAATTCAATTTGATCAACTTCACGCCATTTGACGGAGAGGGTCACCTTCACAACACGATTTACTTCAAATCACATTTGGGGTAATCTCGGAAACGAGTCTCGATGGTTCGGTCATTCGTCGGTACTCTTAGCGGGCTGCCTTGATTGGTATCGAAGACTCAAGGCGGGAGTATTAGCTGCTGGGAGGACATGGAAAGTTCTTTTCTCGGCAACTTCTTCGATGGCGACACGAAGTTTCCATTGGAACTCTCCTAGGCAGCGAAAGGTGGGGAGACAATCGACACCTTCGTTAAGCGATTCATAATAAAGCTATGAATGCGAGGGATCCAATTCTTGAAGAGTTCATATTGAAGACTTGCCACAACAATCTTTCTATAAATTCTTTGGAAGTCATGGGGTCGTCCCACCAACTACGTGGAAAGACCTAAAAATACGAGGAGAACAAGCCGACGTTTCCTCGGAAGGAAGAAAGCCGAAGAGGCTAAAAGATGGTCGACCCTCGAAGTAAATTTTTCCTCGTAATAGAGGAAAGGCATCTGTGGATCGCTGTTGGTCAAACGTCGCAACAACGGCCGCCAAAAGCTTCTAAATCAATTCCACAGACATACTCTTTCAAGGACGAAGAAGTTCCAATCATCTTCAAACACCTCCTTGATAACAACAAAATCAAGTTGCCTCAATTACAAATCAAGAGGAGGCTAACAAAACTTCGGACCCTAAATACCGTATGCACTACGAGGATCCTCCATCCTACAAAGGATTGCTTAGCTCTCAAGGCCATCATCCAAGCCTTGGTTGAAGCCGTGTCTTAACGAAATAAGTTGAATCAAACTTGACTCCGGCAATTATCACAGTATAAGCTGCTCCCTCGTACTCAAGCGGGTATCACAGTATAAGCTGCTCCCTCGTACTCAAACGGTATCACAGTATAAGCTGCTCCCTCTGCACTCCAACGGTATATGAGTATAAAGCTGCTCCCTTTCCTCAGATGAATATAAGAGGTTAAGCTGCTCTTCCTTCTTACTCACTCAAATGACCCAATTTTGCAAAGCTGGGGTGGATAATCCATGAGCGAGAGATCCACTTCCACATTGAGCAATCAAACCTTCCTACAGTTAGGATTGTCTAAAAATTCATATCTTGGTCAAACCTTCCTACGCTTAGGACCACGGTCAAAATCCCTCTCGATTCTTTCCATGAGCGAGAGGTCCACTTCAATTGGCGATCAAACCTTAGGCGGTTAGGATTGTCTCAAATATCTGCTGGTCAAACCTTCCTCTGATTAGGACCATGGTCAAAATCCCTCTTGATTCCTTCCATGAGCGAGAGGTCCATTTGAGATTGGCGATCAAACCTTCCTCTGATTAGGATTGTCTCAAAACTCCTATCGATCAAACCTTCCTACGCTTAGGATCATTTTTAATTTTCACTCCCACTTGGTCAAACCTTCCTCTGATTAGGACCACGGTCAAAATCCCCTCTCGATTCCTTTTATGAATGAGAGGTCTACTCCGGTAACAGGGTTCGTTTTCGCCCCAAGAGAAAACACAACAGGGTTCGTTTTCGCCCCAAGAGAAGACACAACGGGTTCGTTTTCGCCCCAAGAGAAAACACAAATTCCACAAGCCTACGATTCAATATCAGAGCATAGATGTCATTACCTAATGACACCTAAAATATGCTTTCATGCATAGGGATATTATCTCTGCCCCTTATCAGAGATAAGTCAGCGTCTAACACACGCCGCCGGGTAATCAATTCCCGTGATAATTGATCAAGCCTACGTATTCAATATCGTAGCATAGATGTCATTACCTAATGACACCTAAACTATGCCTTCATGCATAGGGATATTATCTCTGTCCCTTATCAGAGATAAGTCTGCATCTAACACATGCTGCCGGGTAATCAATTCCCGTGATAATTGACCGAGCCTACGTATTCAATATCGTAGCATAAAGTCTAAGAGAATTCACTCTTTTAGCACAACGTAACATGTAGAACGGACTCAGATAATCTACATGCTAGCCCAACTCAAACGGTAGTTGGTAAAGGCTCATCAAATCCGTTGATGGCTGAGGGTTTGCCAAAAATCCTATATCTATCATACAAGCAATAACTTGAGACAGCGGGTTCACTCTTCCTGCCGGGGTCAAGCACTTTCTCCTACCGTGATTTTAATGCACTTTGTAACTGTGCCATTACATCGCCTCCGGAAGCTCAAGCATGCTCAGACAGATTCTGTGGCGGTCCTTTTGAGCGAGACACTTCAGATTGCCCTGCTCGCTTTCTTCAAGTGGGACAATTCCAGATATTACATATAGAAGCTTTCACGGAAATCGATATTCAAAATCGACGACGCTTTTCTCGAATGATTCTCAAGGCATTTCAATTATAACCCAAGTGGTGACTTTCAAGATGAAGATGATTAGTCCAAAATCGACTTGACATTTCAATCAATCCAAATACAAATGCAACAGCTATTGATCCCAAAGTATGGTCGATGACGCCAGAGCCGTGATTCAAGAAATGAAGCAAAACATGGGCCTCTTCTACAAAGTTCAACGTTGAGCGAAGCAAAGCATCTTATCAAAGTATTCGGACCCTCGATAAAATACGAGGAGTCCGAAAACTTTGGAGGGTATCTGTAGGCATCAAAAATTGCCGAAGAACCTCAAATATGACTAAATCATGAGAAGATCGAAGAACAACATCGCCGAAATCTCAAGAAGTCAACACATGGGAGATTGTGTCTCGCTACTGTCGCGAGACACTTGTTTGTGTCTCGCCACGAGCGAGACATTTGATGTGTCTCGCCGTTAGCGAGATACGCCCTCAGCGCAGACACCTTGATGTGTCTCGCTATTAGCGAGACACTTGTGTGTGCCTCGCACGGCGAGACACCTTGATGTGTCTCGCTATAGGCGAGCACTTACTTGTCTCTCGCTAATCGGGCGCAGACACCGTAATTTTTGTGCTTCCGTTTCTTTAGGCTAGGGAGAGAGTCATTAAAGTCTCAGAATACAACCCAAGGTTTAGAAATGCAACAGCGAGTCTAAGGAGTTCCCACCAACATATTTCCCTATCGTCTTTGTCATTAGGAGAATAGATAGAGTGATAACAAATTCCCAATGGGGGAGTGGGTAAGGATGGTGAAGCAGAGAAGATTCCAATTTGGGATGAGGAACAAGAGAGAGAGAATCATTCCAACCTAGGAGAACTCCACCTCTAGATTCCATAACATCAAGATTGACCCAAGCTGAATGAAGTTGCCTCCAAGGGTTTTAAGGAGTTAGCTCTAACGAGTTAAGCTTGGTTTCTTGAAGGCCAACAATGTCTAGTTGAGCAAAGTTATCTGAGACTTTGATTAATCTCCGTTTTAGAGATTGTTAAGCCCTCTTCGTTCAATGGCGTAACTTCATAATGGGAAGGAAACAACTTGGATACGAGGCAGCTAACCTAGGGCTGAGATGGGCGATCTCACCTTTTACAGGCCTAGGAGATGATGCATCCCACAGGGGCAATAGGTTAGCGATACCACAATTAATCGCTTCTCATAGCGAGCCTATCACCACACAAAGAATTTGTAGATGTTGAGGAGGAGGGTTAGATGACTAAACCTTTTGCCACCCGTGGAGCAGCTCTTCTTCATCATTAGGGTGCTTTCGATGAGGGAGATGGGTTAAGGCCTTGATAGAAGTCTTCCTCTTAGGCTTCCTTGTGATCTTTTCAAATTGGTGGTGGAGCAGAGGGATGAAGCAACTTCTAGTGAATTAGATGAACTCTTGATGATGAAAGGGATGGGTGGGGTTTGGTGACCAACCTGGGTCCCTCTGCTTTATCGATCGGCGATGGATAAGTGGCGACCGGAGGTCCAGGAGGGTTTGGTAACTCGAGCTGGACCCCTCAAAATAAAGCTGTAATAATCTCTTTTGGTGGATTGGTAGGGTGGGAGTAGTCCCTCCCAATTGCCTAGATTACCCGCCAAGTTAGAATACTCTAGAATGACCTTTTACCCTTGAAGTCGGTGGGAGTGTGAGAAGGACCCTCGTCATGACCGTCTGTATCCTGAGTTGGTTTAGTCGCCTACAGCTAATGGTGGAGACCAATCCAGTTTCCCACGATTGAGAGGAGAGCGGCTTCTTTGGACGAACTCTTCAAAATATTCCCTGCATCGCCCTTCATCTCCGATAAGGGCTTGCCCACCATTGGTAGATGGTACCTTCCATAATGTGATCGTCATTTGGTGGGGTGTATCGAGAGGTAATAGAGCATGACACTTAGGAGGCGACTTTGACGAGCATGACTTTCTTGTCTTTAGCTTTCTTTTGGATGATGACATCATTGGATCTGTGATAACATCTCCTATGTCATGGAAAGAAGCATGAGGAACTTTGAGTCCCAAAGGTGTATTGGCGGACTAGAGATCTCCCCCAAGTGTAGATGAATTTGGGGAGGGATCTAAGCCTATGCAGCCTGACGAGGGGGTGAAAGCACCTCCAAAGGTGCCCAAATTGAAGAATTCTCTAGAGCATGCATGATCCGAGGGTCTCCACATCGAGGAGCTGAATGAAATAGGGTGAGGAGGATATGAGCGACATCATAATGCCATCTATGCACTTTGAGATGGAATTCAAGGCTGGAGATCAGTTCGTCCAGAGGGGGATTACCCACTTGAAGGTGGAAGAAGCCATAGCAGAGATAGACATCCATCTTCTCTAGGACCAAATTAGGGAGGCTGATAGATGGGATGAAGTGAGGTGGGGGTGTGCGGAGTGGGGATGATGGCGGGGAAAAGGTTGGCTTCATGGGGTAGGAGATAGAGGTATGCCCGATCTTGTTGCATGCATAGCACTTAAAGTTTCCTAGCTTGCATGACTTAGCCATGTGAGATGAATCACTGTAGGCTGTCTAAAAAATCACTGTAGATAGTCAGTCCTCATTAAATATGAACAATAAAAGTCATGACGTAACGACTTTCAGAAGACCACAATTTGAGGATTTTCTACAGCAATCAACGGAGGATACAATTCAACAACCTTCACACTAATCAATGAAAATTCCAATGGTCTTCACAATCACCAACAAGAGTTACAATCAATGACTCCCATATTTTAAGAAAACATGACAAGGATCACAAGATGATGATCTTTGAAAAGGGAATACAAAGTGATGGTCTCTTTGATTAAAAACGCGGAGCTCACCACTGCGTTTCCAAGCTCAAAACGCAAAGCTCATCTCCGCGTTTTCAAGCTCAACACGCAGAGGTCACCTCTGCATTTCAAGTTCAAAACGCAGAGCTCCACCACTGCGTTTCCAAGCTCAAAACGCAAGGCTCATCTCCGCGTTTCCAAGCTCAACACGCAGAGGTCACCTCTGCATTTCAAGTTCAAAATGCAGAGCTCCACTCCTGCATCTCCAAGCTCAAAATGCAGAGCTCACCCCGGCGTTTCAAGTTCAAAATGCAGAGTTCAAAACGTAGAGCTCAAAACGCAGAGCTCATCTCTGCGCGGACCTCGTGTTTGACCCATTCAAACATGTTGTGAACGGTTCCAAAACCGCACGATTTGAGGGCCTCGAACCCTCGTTGAGGAGAGATTTAAGGGGTCAGTTACACCCCTTAAACCCATATAAATGGCTAGAAATACAGCAAGAAAAAAAGGGGGGAGGATCAAGGCACTCGGCTAAGAGGAGTTCTTGCATTCAGCTTAAGGCATTCGGCTTTAAGGAGGTTCGGCTTGAAGAGATCAGCTTGGAGGAGAGCTTTTGAGCTTTTGGAAAGCTTCTTGGCGTTGGTTAACTCTTTTGAGTTCTCAAACTCGTTAGAGTTCCAAAACTTGCTTTGCGAGCTCTTTTCAACGTCGTTCCACGAGTCGAGACGTTCGGACGGTCAACAGGATACAAGATTCAAGTTCCCATCGCTACCGTGAAGAACCCAGGTTAAACAAAGGGAAGGATCTCCGTTGATCTTTCCTTCTTACATAAATCGAACCCCGATCGAGGAACTTTGTAATTTCTTTGTCTAAGTCGGTTAGAGAGGGATTACTTTTGAGAGATTGTATTCATTCATTCTTTCTTACATTTCTCAATTTTTCTCATGACGATCACCACAGAGAAAATACCTCTTAGGGGGAGGAGGGTTGAGGTAGGATGGCGTAGGTTACGGGAGGGCGCGGAGCTTCTTCTTGTTGACCACGATGGTCCAACTGTTTGAGAGGAAGGTGTAGGCGATAAAATTGCTTATCGGTGCCGAACGAGACTTCGTGGCGGGTGGGTTGACAACCAACGATCCATTCGACAAACCGTAGCCGAAGCAGGCAGTAAACCGTCCGTGGTCCGATGTACAAACAACAACGGCGTCACAAAGCACGGCAAAGTTCGGCGAAGCGAAGTTGACTAAACTCGCGCCAGCGAGGCGGAATCAACTCAACAATCAATCCGTCAAATGCAAACGTTTGAGCTCTGGTGTTGGATCGGACTCAAACAGCGGCATCATCGAGCTAAGCCGGAAAAACAAAAAGCGGCGAACTTGCGGCAAGCCACCTCGACCCAGCAGCCCATGAACCAGCGGTTTGGCGAACCAGTTCGGTTTGGCGAATCTCGGTTCATGCGAACCTCGCCTTTTAGCAAACGCCTTTGCGACCATGCTCTGGCGAACCTGCATGCTCCCAGCGGGCACCGCTTTTAGCGAACCTTACGGCGAACCTGCATAACGGCCCGGCTCGCGGTTTAGAACCTCGGTTCATCTTGGCGAACGCTCAGCCTGCCGAACTTTCCGACTTTTGGCGAACATACGGCGAACCGCCAGCGAACTCTCGCGGTTTAGCGAACCTCGGTTCATTTTGGCGAACCTGCTGGCGAACCTGTATGTCAAACTTCACACTTTGGTGAACCTTACGGCGAAACCGCTTTTGGCGAACCTTACGCCAACCGCGCTTTTGGCGAACCTGATTTCGTGATGAATCTCGTGTTCACTTGGCGAACCTGCGTGTTTGCTTCCACCTCGACCAACTTGGCTCGTAAAATCTCGCGACAATGACAAGATCGAGGCGAAAAGTCGAAAACCAAACCCGGACCAGAGGCCAAGCGTTGGCGAAACCGGACCTTGTTTGGTGTCGGCCAAAATCTGACACTAACGATGTCCGGTAGGCCACAAAACCCCTCTCTCTATATAAATAGTCCGAGGTGCTCATTTTAAGGGTTGGATTTTCGATATTTTTGAGAGAGCTCTCGCGAGATCCCGCGAGCGTCGGCGCGCAGTTAGAGCACCCGGCGAGCGAGTCGTCGGCGTCGGATCTCTGATCCGAGGTAAGCAAATCGGTCGGGACTCTGAATCACCCTTCCGGGGATAGCGTTGTGATTTCTCTAGTAGATCTCACCGCTCGGCGATCCTCTCGCCGTGAGTCACGATCCCAGGCGATCCTCTCCCGTGAGTCGATCCTTAGGCTTCATTTTCTTCGTGAAAGGAGCCTCGTCGTAGTTCGAATCCGGGTTTCTACCGGGATCGAATTGCTTGATAGTCCACGGGGCGAATAAAAAGTCCAGCGCGCAAAGAACCACATAGCGAGGATCCGGAAAATAGAGATCCTCGTGTTTGTTCATCTGAGGAAGAAGTTGTAATTTCCGTTTTCATTATGCGCATAAAATAAAGGCATTTTCTTTTGAATTTTGTTGTAGGCCAAAGAAGGCATGCGAATTCAAGGACAATGAATAACAAAACAACTTTCCCCATGAACAAGGCTGGCGACCATTGGGAACAGCGGCTTCAACAAAAGAAGCGTCGTCGCATAACCAGCGGATCCCGATCCGGTCATCGAGGAGGTCGAGTTCGAGTTCGACCAAAAGAAGTGCGAGGTATCTCTCTTCCTCGTCAGTCGATTCTCCCTTAAGTCCAAGATGGTCTCGCGCAGGGCGACCCTCGGCCTCAGTCGGAGGCGAAGAAATCCACCACCGCCGTCAAGGCTGCGGACAGCGGTGGTTTCCGGCGCGGCGGACAACCCGTGAACCCTATCTTTGCGGGGGTCGATTCCGCCAATGGCGTCGTGACTCTCCAAGAGAGCCGTCGAGCGGCGTCGGCGCTGGCAAAACAATTAGCGGCGAAAGAATCAATGGATGGGGTCGCTATGCGGGACCTAAGATCTAAGTTAACTCAAAGATTGAAGTCGAGATCGTAGCCGATTCCTCTGGCGGTGACAAATGAATGGGTCGAGTCAAAGCGGGACCGTTCTACACCGAGGCGTATCCGGGCGCCCGCGCGCTCCTCGGCAAACCGCGGGCTTTGGTGCAACAAGCGCGAGTTGAAGGCGGCGAAGTGCGTCAACAGTGGCTGGTTTGGCCCAAGTCCGTTGGCCGCTTCACCTCCGGCGAACTTGGCATCAAGCCCGGCCACGCCGGCGGGCGGCTCACCTCCGGTATCAAAAGTGAGCACTTCAACAAAAGCGGCCGAAGTTACCTCCGTGCACTAAACTTCGTGAAGCCAACTCGCCATGACCAGAGACTTCTTCAAGGATCGCTTGGGTCCACTAAAGGAATCGCGGGTCACTCGATCTGAGGTCGCACCCACAAAGACAAGAAGATTCCTCTGTGCACGGACTGAAATCGAAGTCCAGAGAGTCCCCGGGACTTCATCCTCACAAGCAGTCAAGGCGGGTTACTTTTGATTTTACGAAACCACCCGTCCTCGGAAGGAGATGTTTTCATCGGCGATGAGCGTTATACCGAAGGCGTGCCGATATCTGGGATCGCTCCGGCACTCATGTCGGCGAGTTATACTACCGTCTTGGGGTAAGAAAGCTCGAGAAATTCTCCCAAGCCAGCGAGTCATGCTTATGCTCCAAGCTTATCAAAACAATGCTCTCGAGTGTAATTGTTGTCAAAACTCGAGAAAGAGTCTGGTCTTCCAGTGCGTAACACGCCAAGACCTAGGTCAAGGCGATTCCACGAAGGATGGCATCGAAAAGATGAATTGCGGAGGTCACTAATAATATGACCGGCAAGAACGTCGTTACGGGCTATTCCGGCACATATAGCAGTTAACTTCGTTTGCGGTCAGGACTATCCGGCGGTCGAATCGACAAACTTCGAAAGGGATACCCAGCGGAGGATGATCACGTCGGATATTGGCTCCGCAATGCCTCGATCATCTTGTAGTGAGTGAAGGAGCCCCAAGCGCTCATGATCAGTCTGAGATCAAGTGGCTAAGATGCTAGGCGAAGCGTTGGCTAAACAACGGAAAACTTCAAGCTAGAGATGGATTTGGCCATGCGGGACGATGAGAAAATGCATGACCAACAGATCAAGCTTTGACAAAACATCCGAATCGAGTGGTATCGGCGTCGGCGAAGATGGCAATTGAGACGGGGAAGCACAAGAGGATAATAACCCTCATGAACCAGCGGCGCATGATGTGGGTAATGGTTGCTCATGAGGCGACAAGATCAAAGACCTCGAGCAAAATCAACTCATTGATTTCCGCTCAAGAGTGAAGAACCGGCATCCCTTGCCCATATCCTAAGGGGGTGGAATCGATCCCATACGGAAGTTTAACAATAAACTTCGCCGTTTGATGGGAGGGTTCAACTCAACACATGATATACTTCAAGTCCCACTTGGGGTGATTTCCGACAACGAACCCACGATGGTTCGGTTATTCGTTGGTACCCTTGGCGGGGCGCCGATTGGTACCGCCGTCTCAAGCCGGAGCATTCCGCAATGGGGCGACATGGAATCTAGCTTCCCAACTTCTTCCGGCGATACGAAGTATCGATTGGGACATTACTCGATGAGAAGCAAGGCGGAGAAGCGATGAAGCGTCTTCATCAAGCGGTTCGAACAAAGCGATGAATTGCGGGATCCGATACGGAAGAGTTCATCCTCGGACATGCCACAACAACTTGTCTATAGATGTGCTCGAAGCAATGGGGACAGCACCATCTAGAACATGGAAGGACTTGAAAGTTCGTGGAGAGCAAAATGAAAGGTTCCTTAAGAGGAAGAAAGCAGAAAGAGGCCAGCCGGCAACAAACACGAACAAACAGAATTTTGTGCCACGTGGTAGAGGTAAGGCGCTAGCAAAGTCTGTAGATGCCAATCAAACCTTCGAACTGCAGACCACAATAGCGATGCAACGTGCACCGGCAATAGCCTCAATGGCCAACCGACTCAAAATCGAAGCCTTCGGTTCGAGATTTCCAAAGACTTACTCGTTCAAAGGCGAGGAGGTTCGAGTATCTTTAAATACCTTACGGAGAACAATAAGATCCGTTGCCAATTGTGAACCAAGAGGAGGCGAAGAAGGTTCTGAGATCCTAAATGCGTGCTTACCATGGGCGTACATCATCCTACAAAGTTACGCTACCATCTCAAGGACAAGATTCAAGCCTTGATCGATGTTGGAGTCATTACTCCAAAACCCTCTAAAGAGAGAAGGGGGGCAAATCACGGTCTCTATAAGCTTGGATCAGTTCCTTTGGATTGGTTTCAACCGACCCCAATTGTGAAGGTAGGAATGAAGATGGTGAATGAAGATCCTCACGACAGCGTGAGAATGGGCTCGTGCCGCACCTGCGGCAAATGGAGAGATCCTTTGGGTCCACCGACTTCGGGGGCGATCGATGGGCTACATCCTCGGCCAAAAAGAAGTCCGGGAAAAGGCAAACTATGCCATCTTTGCAACAATTCCGGAGAAGGACGATGAACAAGTGGCGACTTTCGGTTTTACGAAGGAGAGCATGAAGTCTTGGCCACAAGGAGTGAACACGAATCGGCTACAAATATCAGGAGACTCGGATCCAAAGCGCGACAACGGCGGGCGGGGGTGGCCACGAATCCTCTCACTCGTGCGAAAGAACATCGGGCGGCGCCAAAAGCGGCTGAAGTAAAGAAACAACCTCAAGTCCGGAAGCTCAACTCCGGCGGTCGATTCAATCGCCCGATTGAGGATAGGCCGAACATCGACTCTCCAACCGGCGTCGTCATGGCTCGGTTGGCAAACATCGGCGGGATAACTCTACGAGTTGCTCCGATTGTCAAAGGAAACCAGCTCTACAAGAAGCTGCGACTTCTCGAGGTCTTTCTCACCGGTTAAGCGAGTCCGGAAGAGTTACATATGATTGTAACCTTGCGAAACACTTCCCGCATTACTTTTACAAAGGAGGATATGCGGGCGAGGGATTCAAGCACGATAGGCGCTATACTTCAGGATATATTGGCTCTAGTGAAGTTAACCGGATCCAAGTCGATCGGGTTCATTGTGAGCATCATGCCCTGCGCCTCATGTATCACCTTGGAATCCACCGACAAGCTAGCATCGGCACGCGGTGATCACGGTTTACCGGTCTCGGCGCTTGGTAAAATCGGATAAAATGCCAAATGGGGACTTAAAGTCGAGAAGTCACTATGCTTGGCGAGGGACTTCCTATAACTTATTGTTGGTGACCTTGGATCCGTAGCGTTATAGTCCCATCTACTCTTCATCGGTGTCTCAAATATGTAACCGAATAATGAGTCAAGGCGGTGGTGGAACAATGACCGTTAAGGGGATGGAGAATTATTTCACGATTCTCTCCTCTATGGTAATGAGTCCCGAATCATGGCCCAGGGTGGCGTGAAAGCGATACCGGCCGGGCTTGATTATAGTGGTGGTTTTGTTTTAAATGACATTGTACCCCTGTAATCAATCTTGCGATGAAGAATGAATGGAATGATGTAATTGTAATTAAATTGCCGATGATCAATAAATGCGATTTAGAGTACCCTTTGTCTTTGAATGATGTAATGCGGTTTATACAATGATCGAGTTGCACTTGACTGGTCATCTTGCTTTACACAAAAGCGGTTCAAGACTCCTTTGGGACAACACTTCGTCATCCCGAAGATCAAGTAGTGAAAAGACTTGGTTTACGGAAAAGGAGATCAGGTTCAACGAAATCATTTCTTAGAAAGCGATGGCGATAATGGACCTATCCTCCACACATTCAGATATAGTCGAAATGCTGGGTATCATGAAGGTGGCAACTTGAGGGAAGGTTTATGTTTTGGGCGAGGTCCTCGAGTCCCTCTGGCGGCATATGTCCCAAGAGGCGGAATAATATATGCATTTAGGCGAGGATTGGGATACGAATCCTCCTCGAAGATGAATGCTCATGGTGATTGATAATAACCAGGAGGAAGCGAACATTCGTCGATTCTTGGCTTGGGATTGACACCGACCTGGAGCTTTCAAGGTTTTGATGTCGAATATGGCTACGGTCGATCCTGTTACTATTGAGGATGATGAAGATATGAACATGGGAAGACCCATGGATCCATCAACTCAAAGGGCAATTTGGGGATAGATTCGAACAAAGAGAACCCCCTAAGGACAAGGTAGTCAGTTAATATGGGTGACGAGAGCATCCTAAGCTCATAAACATCAAATACTCTTCCCTCGGAAGAAGGAAGAGTTGATCGCCTCGCACGGCGAGACACCTTGATGTGTCTCGCTATTAGCGAGACATTTTGTGTGTGCCTCGCACGGCGAGACACCTTGATGTGTCTCGCTATTAGCGAGACATTTTGTGTGTGCCTCGCACGGCGAGACACCTTGATGTGTCTCGCCATAGGCGAGGCATTTACTTGTGTCTCGCTAACCGGGCGAGACACCCGTAATACTTGGAACGAGCTCTTGAAGGGTCTAAATCAATACCGATGGGGCCCACTTGACTTTATCAATGCGAGAAAACGTCGACATCGCTAATAGGCGGTTACACGCGAAGATACCACTAGGCGTAATTCTAGGCATTTAATCATGCCTAAAAGCGTGGAAACCGCTATGCTACTGAAGGGATGATATTGCCTCGCTTGTCAGCCAGGTATTTCATACCGCCGCCGCTAGCAAGGCAGTTTGCCGCCAGCATAGGCATTCTCCTCGCGACCGCCGCCAGCGGTAGCTTTACGCCGAGGCGCTCGAAGCCGCCGCTTAATCGCAAAATCTCCAGCAATTATGACACTTGTGGGCACGCTTCCCAAAGACTATAAATACCCTCCTACGCCCACTTGGGCGGGGTCGGCCATCGAAGGGAAAAATCGAAATCCAAGCTTAGGAGTTCAAGAACACAATCCGCGGAGATTCCTCGAGTTTAAGCCTTGCCTTATTCTTGAGAAGAGTAGATATCTTACCTTGCTAAGATATTTGCTGAAGTTCTTATTTCCTTTGCGGCACTAACTAAACCCCGCCGATTCGACGATCGCCGCCGGTGGTCCACGGATTACGCCCCCAAGACAGCAAAGTCCCACAAAACAAGAGATCTACACTTGTAGCGCTTTTGTTCGAGTTTGTGAGAGAGTTACTTAATTTTCTTGTAACTGAGAACCAAAAGTGTAATTTTCTCTAGTTTTACAAAGAAATCAACTTTCGACCCAAACAGGTACCTTCCATAATGTGATCGTCATTTGGTGAGGTGTATCTGAAGGTAATGGAGCATGACACTTCGGAGACGACTTTGACACTGAGCATGACTTTACAGTCTTTAGCTTTCTTTTGGATGATGACATCATTGGATACAGTGATAACATCTCCTATGTCTTGGAAGAGAAGCATGAGGAACTTTGAGTCCCAAAGGTGTATTGGCAGACTAGAGATCTCCACCCAAGTGTAGATGAATTTGGGGAGGGATCTAAGCCCTATGCCTTCAGACTAGGGGGTGAAAGCAACTCCAAAGGTGCCCAAATTGAAGAATTCTCTAGAGCATGCATGATCCAGGGTCTCCACATCAGGGAACTAAATGAAATAGGATGAGGAGGATATGGGCCTGACATCATAATGCCATCTATGCACTTTGAGATGGAATTCAAGGCTGGAGATCAGTTCGTCTAGAGGGGGATTACCCACTTGAAGGTGGAAGAAGCCATAGCAGAGATAGACATCCATCTTCTCTAGGACCAAATCAGGGAGGGTGATAGATGGGATGAAGTGAGGTGGGGGTGACGGAGACTGGGGGATGATGGCTGGGGGAAAAGGTTGGCGCTTCATGGGGTAGGAGATAGAGGTATGCCCGATCTTGTTGCATGCATAGCACTTAAAGTCTCCTAGCTTGCATGACTTAGCCATGTGAGATGAATCACTATAGGCTGTCTAAAAAATCACTGCAGATAGTCAGTCCTCATTAAATATGAACAATAAAAGTCACGACGTAACGACTTTCAGAAGACCGCAATTTAAGAATTTTCTACAGCAATCAACGGAGGATACAATTCAACAACCTTCATGCTAATCAATGGAAATTTCAATGGTATTCACAATCACCAACAAGAGTTACAATCAATGACTCCCATGTTTTAAGAAAACATGACAAGGATCACAAGATGATGATCTTTGAAAATGGATTACAAATTGATGGTCTCTTTGATTAAAAACACGGAGCTCACCACTGCGTTTCCAAGCTCAAAACGCAAAGCTCATCTTCGCGTTTTCAAGCTCAACACGCAGAGGTCACCTCTGCGTTTCAAGTTCAAAACGCAGAGCTCCACCACTGCGTTTTCAAGCTCAAAACGCAAGGCTCATCTCCGCGTTTCCAAGCTCAACACACAGAAGTCACCTCTGCATTTCAAGTTCAAAACGCAGAGCTCCACCCCTGCGTCTCCAAGCTCAAAACGCAGAGCTCACCCCGGCGTTTCAAGTTCAAAACGCAGAGCTCCACCACCGCTTTCAAGCTCAAAACGCAAGGCTCATCTCCGCTTCCAAGCTCAACACGAAGTCACCTCTGCATTTCAAGTTCAAAACGCAGAGCTCCACCCCTGCGTCTCCAAGCTCAAAACGCAGAGCTCACCCCGGCGTTTCAAGTTCAAAACGCAGAGTTCAAAACGCAGAGCTCATCTCTGCACGGACCTCGTGTTTGACCCATTCAAACATGTTGTGAACGGTTCCAAAACCGTTTTGCACGATTTGAGGGCCTCGAACCCTCGTTGAAGAGAGATTTAAGGGGTTAGTTACACCCCTTAAACCCATATAAATGGCTAGAAATACAGCAAGAAAAAAAAGGAGGGAGGATCAAGGCACTCGGCTAAGAGGAGTTCTTGCATTCAGCTTAAGGCATTCGGCTTTAAGGAGGTTCATCTTGAAGAGATCAGCTTGGAGGAGAGCTTTTCGGAAAGCTTCTTGGCGTTGGTTAACTCTTTTACAGAGTTCTCAAACTCGTTAGAGTTCCAAAACTTGCTTTGCGAGCTCTTTTCAACGTCGTTCCACGAGTCGAGACGTTCGGACGGTCAACGGGATACAAGATTCAAGCTCCCATCGCTATCGTGAAGAACCCAGGTTAAACAAAGGGAAGGATCTCCGTTGATCTTTCTTTCTTTTGTAAATCGGGCAACCGATCGAGGAACTTTGTAATTTCTTTGTCTTAGTCAGTTAGAGAGGGATTACTTTTTGAGAGATTGTATTCATTCATTCTTTCTTACATTTCTCAAATTTTCTCGCGAACAATCACGACAGAGAAAATACCTCTTAGGGGGAGGGAAGGGTTGAGGTAGGATGGGGTAGGTTCTGGGAGGACGACGGAGCTTCTTCTTGTTGACCACAGTGGTCCAACCTGTTTCAGGGAGAGGAAGGATACCTTTCTGGTCTGAGGGGATGAGATTATTGGTTTTGAGGAGGTCGGCAAACAATTTGAACTTTGGGGAGAGGAAGGTTTTGGAGGCGGAGCGGCAGAGGTGAGCGCGGTGAAGGGTTTACTTTGGGGATAGAGGTGAAAAGGCGTTCTGAGGCGGAGTTCAAGAGGTGGAGAGGCGGTGAAGGACTGGGTAATGACATAATTACCTTTGGTTAATGCAATTCGGTTGCTTGGGATGCAGAAAGCCGTTGAAAATCTCTTTTTTGAACTGTTCCCTCCAAATCGCCATGTGGATCGCCCCACCATCGCTCCCTCGAGCATACTGATTCTTATAGTGATCTTGTCTATGGAGTGGTCCACCCCGTCTGTTTTTCTCTTGAGGTTATAAGCTAATCAAGCTTTCTTATATGTACTCATGATATGAATATAACTGAAGCTTACTGATCCAAAATAAAAGACAAATTTAAAAGAAAAATCTGTTCATATTCAAACAAAAGAAAAAACTTGAAAAATAAAAAGCAAAAGAAAATGTTGTTCGCTCCATTGTTATTTTGGTATTTCATGCTAGTAAAATGCATGAGTGCATCTATTATCTACACTAGCAAAGTAGTTGTCTTTGGTGGCAAATTTGAACACTTGGCAGAAAACTAGCTATATGACTTTTCATATTCTAATTCCTTTTTCTCTTTTCTTACGACATTAAGTTTTTTTCTATATTTTCTCCAACAAAAGTAATCTAAGTGTAAAACATTACAATTTCACTATCTTTAATCATCACTCATAATTGTCCTTACGAGTACAAGGACATAATAATACTTTATCCCATGCATCACATGGATAAAAACTAGTTTGATACAATATTGTTACGATCGATGTAAAATTCATGAATGGATATATTATTTGTTATAAATTCAAAAACTATGAAATATGAAGAAAGCACATACATTCAATGAATACGAAGCATATATTTAAGTTCATTGTCACTGCTTCGCTTGAAGAGCACTCTGATCTTGAAAATATTTGCTCAAATATTTTTGTGCTAAATTAGCCCCAATATGGCAATAAGTCTAAGTTCATTGTCACATTGTAGCTTAAGGAGCAAGCTTAGCTTGCTATAAATATATATATTTTGAAGTCTTTGAATCCAACTTCAGTGCAAAAGTTCCCTTGAGTAAGTTGCTCTTTCTCTTTGTTTATTTTACCTTTCAAATTTCTCTGCTTCTTCTCTATTAATTTTTGTTTTTCTGCTAATAATTTACGGTTATTTTCAATTGTAACTCAAATGAGAAACCCTGGTTTTAATAAAATTATTAAGAACTTTTCACTAATTTAAAGTTAATTCTTATACCCCGATATGGTTATTATTAGACATTTTAATGCTATATTACATTAAATATATTTATTCTCTAGCTGTGGTTTCAAGATTTTAGAAAAGTAGTATAAATATTCAAATTATGTAGAAAATTATTCATATTATCTTGAATTATTACCAAAGTTTGAAAGTCCATTTATTTTCCATAACATTTAGAACACTTTACCAAATAAAATTCTATGAATCTTTTAAAAGTTGAAAAGAGTAGATTCAGTAAGTGTAAACAAGTAACTAGGCTAACGTAACTATTGTATTATTGGTCAAACGACTAGAAATTATAGTGTTATATATAGTTCCTAAAAATTTTATAACCTCAAATGTTTTGTTTTTAAAATTAGACTCTGTTGTTTACAGTAAAAGATCAATTTCATTATGGCGAGCAAAGTTAATGGGCCTACATCACCTTTTATTCCGGTGGCTAAGTTACTATCCGCATTGCCCAAGTTTCTGCCATCTAGAGCAATGAACTTAGTTAACAAAATTTACCAGTATACTACGGTAAGAAAAGTAAATTTGTCATAATTTCATTCTATTATACATTTTATAGTGTAAAGAAATGTCTCTAATGTTATGTAGGAGAATAAAATTACTCGTGAAGAAATGGTGCGCCTTTATAGGCGAATAGTTGGGGATCGTCTCCTGTTGGCAGCCATTAGCCTTTATAATGGCAAGGTAAAATATTAACCATTTCTAGGTGTATTATTTTGTCATTCTATTAGTTTTCTTTTATGATCATTAGTATTTAATATATTAGTAGAAATATTTATTTTAATATATAATTTGCTCAGAATAGTCTCCCAGACTATCCTATAGAATACATTTTAATTATTTCTAACTATTTTTCTATTATCTTTTTATAATTATTTATTGCTTTACCTTTTTGGGTAGGCAGTCATTACTTTAACCATGAAAATTTTCGTTTTCTAATTGCTAATTTCTGTTTTGTTTGCACTCTTTTTTCTACCAGAAATTGATCAGGGAAGACGCTCAAGGCTCTGAGTAATTAATGTGTGGGAGGGGATTCATATGCTTATTCTGTAATGTTCAAATGAAGTTGTAGTGAAAGTGGCTGGACATGGCCAAGCTTTATTAAGAAATGAATAAAGGTTTTTTTTATATATATATTGTCACCAGTTTGTCATTAATTACCAAAATTTATGTTTAAGTACTGTTCTTGATCATTATTTGTGATGTAAAGATATGCTTACTTATATAGTGGTCTCTGTTTATAGAATTAACCGTAGACCCAGATCTATATATTCTTGATCAATTATACAATACCAAGAGCTTTGAGGACTAATGCACTGCCCTTTTTTTTTTAATTTTTATTTTTATTGGTGCGCCACCAGTCTAATGGATATGGACCACAATTAAAAGAAAATTTTGGATTTTGCACTGAATGAACGAGAGAGACTAGTGTAATAGTGGATCAAGTCATCCTCTCCTCTATGAAATAAATAGTTAAATAGTTGAGAGATCATTATTTTCAATTTCAATCATTAATTATTTAATATATAATTGTGATTTGTCTTTGTCATTATAAAATTAAAATATATGTAATTCACGATGATATGATAAACTCAACATGTATATGTGATTTTTCATCTTGCGGACAAAAGTAATATTTTCTCTTTTATACTAAAATAAATGTAAGAACTCCTCCTATTATTAGACAAAACAGAGATTTTGAAAAGGAAAATAGAAAAGAGGGCTTCTTTTATAGTCGGTAAACCCAGGGCCGTGGTCTCATTTCACTTCAACTTCGAGCAAGGGGGAATCTTTTTTTTTTCCTTCCAAAATCAACACCAAATCAACCTCACAACACTATGCATAAGAGCATGCGGTTTTGTGTCTAAAGATGTTAAAGGTGACGTGATATTAACTTTAATTTCAACCGAACTCTTTCTAGAGAAACTAATTTCAAAACACTTGAAAGATTGGGAAGACTAATTTCCAAATATAAAGCTTTGGGGAATTTCAAAATATGAGAGATTTGGGGCCTTATATAAAAAACCCTAATGACATTTGGTACATGGGAGTGAGTGTGAATACAATGAGATTGGTCTTAGATTCAAAAAGTTTTGTTGATATATAATCAAATATGTTGCGCTTATTAGTCAAACAAAATTAATTTTTTTTGAGCCAATTGAGGTCAAAATCGATTAGTCTAGCCCATCTTAGTTCATGGGCCTTTACAGACTAAGAAATTAATAACAGGCTGTGATTCGATAGGCCTTTTGGATGTTTCATTTGCCTTGAGACTTTGTTGACACTATTTAGAGCTCAAGAGGAGGTGCACATGACTTTACATAGGGTTTTGGTGTAACTTGATTCAACACGAGTTAGAGTTTTCTTGAGTGCATATCTTTCACATTTGCCTCAAGTGTGGCTTCATGCATGTGTAAAATCAGCTGTGAAACCAAGAGTTCTGTGAAGCCTAGGCTCTCAATTGTATCGTAGTATAGGTTCAGAAGCATGAAATGAAATACCAGATTACTTAGATTTTCAATATCATAGAATTATGTGGAAAAAATTGGAAGCAAGTTTTAGATATTATTTTAACAAGAAAACACTATATGCATGGTACCTAAATAAAAGATGGCACGAGATGAACTGTGGTTTTAAATTGACATAATCATCAACTTGAAGGGGGATTTTACAAAATCTAGGTTTGGCGCTTACGTGACCTGGATTATAGGGGCTCTACCCATGCACAAAATGTTAAGTTAAAATTTTGTTAAGAGTGTGTCACATCCATGTAGCTAAGGTATGAATTTGGTCAATCAAGAACATAAAATGAGATTTCATCGCAGGTTAGATTTCCATATGTTTAAATACTTAGAACTCATGACCTAAATAAGATTATTATTTTTAAGTCGATTTGGGTCCGAGTAAATTTGTGATCTAGGGCGGTGTCTTCATGGCACTGGTTAGCAGGCGATCTGCTAACTTGCACCGCCGCCGAGTTACCGATGGCGAGAAAAGGGAATAAAGGGAAGAGGAAGTTGTAGAACATGCACAAAAACATGCACAAGGCAGGTTCGAGTTGATGATGCGACTACTAGGCATTGTAGTCGACTAGCTAGCAGAAAGCAAGTTTTGTTTGGGAGCGAGTAGTCGACTAATATGAGTTGTAGTCGACTACACTGTAGACGACAGAAAGGTGTATTTCTGCGTAGGGTCTGAGTAGTCGACTAATCTGTATTGTAGTCGACTAATCTGATTCATTAGTCGACTAATATGAGTTGTAGTCGACTAATGCAGGCAGTCCAAAACGGGTCTAATTAGGAATTGGTTTTAAACCCAATTCGTTTAGAGCTATAAATAACCCTAACGATTGTTAGGGTAAGTTTCAAGCACGTTTTGGGCGACCTTTGAGAGAGTTTTGCATCTTTGGAGAGGAGATCTTTTGAGAGATTGAGAGGTTTGTTTTAGGGTTTCTTTGTGAGAACTTGTAATCCTAATTTGTATTCTCTCTTTCTATTAGTGAAAATCCCCTCCTTACCCGTGGGCGTAGGCAACTTGCCGAACCACGTAAATCTCGTCTTTACTCTTTTATTATTTTTGCTATCGTTTGTGGTGGTTTCTCTCGGCGGTTCCGTGGTCCGCTACCAACAATTGATATCGGAGCTATTGTTGATTGGAAGTGGTGTAATTTCTAATTTGAGGGGTGTTGGTGATTCACGAGAGAAGCGGATTCACGAAGACAAACAGAGGATGGCGTCAACGATGAATCGATCAAAGTGGGAAAATTCGAGATTGAAAAGTTCAATGGGAAGAACGACTTTTCTTATTGGAGGATGAGATGAAAAACTTTCTAATTTCATAAAAATTGCACAAGACTTTGGATGGAAAGGAGAAGAAGAACAAGGATATGTCGATGAGGATTGGGAGGAGTTGGATCTGGAAACACAGTCGATTATCCTATGCCTTGAGAGGGATGTAGCTTTCTTTGTTGATAAGAGAAAGGCGGTTCTAGTTTGGATTTGAATTTTGCCCCACACCCCCCTTCTACTCAAAATACTATTCTATTCAATGAAGATGAATGGAAGGAGGGTATATCTCTATGGGAATTCTCTTTGGTGGGTTATGTAATTGGACTGAATGCAAAATTCAAAGCAGGACTAAATTATCAAATTGGTATTTTTTGTTGACCCCCTTAACCAGTTTGGTATTTAAAAGATCTCAGGCGAGGTTTTGGCATTTAAAGTGAACCAAATGTGCACTTTGCCCTAATTTTTTGCCAGCGGCCAAATATCAGTTGGCAACTGCATCACATGATTGCAAGTGATTGTTTTTTCAAATTAGAAAGTGCTGAGATGGCAAAGACTTGATGAGGTTGCAAAAGTCATTGGGGTTCTTATATTGAGTTTCATAATTGCATTTAGGGTAGAGATTGGGGAAAAAATTCGAGCTAGGGTTTTCAAAAGGGTGTAATAGAAGCCAAAATTGATCTTCGACAACCTATCTTCATGCAATTAGAGCTCTAGCAGCAGCTTGAAGAAAGGAATTCATGTCGCTTTCAAGCTCCAATTCAAGGTCAAATAGTACCTTGGAAGATATGGATCTCGAGGTAAAATTGCTTCGGTTTCAATAACCTATCATGCATTGGAAGGTGGAATGAAGCAAACAAAACATGTTAGTAAAATTTTGTGAATGTGGATTGGAATGTGGGTACTATAATACATCATTCACGGAGGAAAATCTACTACGAAGATTCTACAAATGCCCTAACAAAAATGTGGTTTTCCTTTGACACCCTATTTCATATAATTTCTTTATTTTTTATTTTTCAAATTTTCTATGAATATTGTTTTTGAAAATTACATATGTGTGGTTGTGGATTATGGGAATGGTTTGACAAACCATTGTGCAATGTTGCTTCCCAGATTTTACCCCTTTTAAGAGATGAAATTAGTGAGATGAGGAGCAAATTGGATGTCAAAGATGAGTCGGTTGAAAGATTTGAAAATGAGTTCAGAGTATGTCATCACCAAAATGCCAAGTTGAAAAAAGATTTTGCTCTGTGCCAAAATGAAATATCCTCCTGTACTGCAGAAATTAAAAAGCTGAGAGTTGAGAAATCACATTTTGAGGCTTACCTTGACAAAGAAAAGAAGAAATTGATGTTCTATAAGAGGGTCGGTTTGATTTTAGTATTTATTTGTGTTTGTTTAGTTATCTATTTTTCTCAAATTATGTAAATGGGGATGTGATATGAGGCAATGAGTTTGTATTATGTCCTCTTGTGATCAATAAAATTATGAAATTATGTGCATTTTGGCATATGTAGATGAATACAATGAATGCAATTGTAATTTATCTTGCAATTTCTCCCTTGTGTACATCTACGAAAATTTTTTGGCAATATGTTTCCAGTGTCAATATATCCCCTATGTACATAAAATACACATTGACTCACCCAGTTTTATACATTCCCACATTAAACTACCTCAAGACAATCACAACCAATGTACATAACAATCTATTTCCGTACATAACAATATAGCTCAAAACTATGTAAAATAAAAATTATGAGAACTCTATCACAACTAATGGGTCAATAACAACATAATAAACTGTATGCCATCAATTATAGAATACAAGTTTACACATCATCACCGCCAAATTTCAAAGATCAAAACATAATGTTTGTTACAAAATAGTCTAGGTTCTACCACAAAAAGGTTAAAAATGAAAGATACATATTAAAGAGTTCCAAACATTGGTTTAACAACAATCAAAATATTGTTTCAACAACAATCACAACCAAACTTGTTTACATCATTGTGCATATGAAGAATGTGATAACTAAGATATATTTTTAATCGACATCAGTATTGTTGCTTGAGTGGCACTTGGAGCCCTAAATGCTATCTCCCCTTGATCTCCTTGCCAAAGACCATATCCCACGTGTACATTAACATTAGAGCTACCCTCCTTCCTCTACCCATCCCTCTACTCCTTCCTCTACCCCCCTCTACCCCTTCCTCCTCTAGCACTTGAACTAGTAGCTTGTGATTGATGCTCACTTGTATTAAGAGTTTATAATTATCGAAATATCATGAATATGAAATATATATGATAAAAAATAAGTACTACCATCAATACCATTTCTCTCCCTCTTGATCGTTTGTTTATTAGCAATTCGCTAGGGTATGAGTATTTTGACTTTTGAGTTCTTCTAATAACAAACCAATCCTCGCTCTTACTCCCCTTAGGTCAACCTCCCTCAGAGCTTGGCTTGCCTCTCCAGTGACAGGCTTGAGTAACCGATATAGAGAAATACCAAATTGTATAATATTCAACTAAAACTTTGCAAAAATAGTGAGGATTGAAAAATATGATAGGAATGTGAATTAAGATATTTCCACTTACATTGGATTTGATGTTATAGGAGGTGGTGGATTAGGCACCGTCTTCTTGTATGTCCTAGTGTCTCACAATTCTCACATTTCAATGGCATTCCTTGTCTTAAGCCTTGTATACTCTCTTTGGTCCTTCAGATGGATCCTTTCTTCTTGCAGTTTTCGGCCTTCCCATTTTCCTCTTAGCAATATTAGGAGGTAAAACCATTCCTTTCACTTCTTTGTCTCAAAACCTAGAGCCATGTAGGGGACTCAACATCCATGCATAGGCCATGACATAGTTTTCTTGGGTTAACCATTCGACAAATAGGCTTCTACTGGTTTTCTCTTAAATAATATTGCACTAGTTGCGTGTGCACATGGAATTCCTGTTAAATCCCACACTCTATATGAGCTTGTCCTCTTTCCTAGATGCACTACATGGCTATTTTCATTCTGGATCACTTCAAAATCACGATCATATGTTGTGCATTCCATTGATATTCACAATTCACTTGCTCATCATAACTCGTTTCAACTTCTTTGCAATGCAAGGTGGAATAGCCCAAACCAACTTTAATACTTCATTCCTTTTCTTTTGCATTCTATCCATCATCACACCTAATGTCCTCTAGCATAGTGACAATAGGTTTATATCTTTCAAGTAGAATAAAGGAATTGAACGTCTCGCCATTTTGTTATCTACAATGTCACAATGACTATGAGTTTGAAAATGAGACTTACAAAATATTTTGGGGTCTCCGCCATAAAATCATCATAAGCCCTCTCGACATGTTCTTAAGGTTGGGCCTCTGCTGCTAAAACCCCATGTTTGTGGCCTTCACACATTTTCTAATTATTTTTAAGGTGTCCTACCCCATGAATTTTCTTCCAATTTGAATAAATATGTCTAACACACGCCTATGCTCAACTTGTGATCATATCCATTTATAGCCAAGTAATGATATCTCCTATAATTAAAACACAATGGAACAAAAGACTAATTTAAAGAAAATAAAAAACTAAATAAATCCATGCTCTTTTTAGATCCCCAAAAACTGAGAGAGAGAGAGAGAGAGTATATATATATATATATATATATATATATATATATATATATATATATATATATATATATATATATATATATATATATATATATATATATATATATATAGAGAGAGAGAGAGAGAGAGCTCTATAAACTTAAATGGATAGGAGCACTTGTCCACCAAACTTTTATCCCTTCATTATGGTTTGAGATTTGTGCTACACATCAATGCTATCTTTGAGATTTGTGCATTTATTTTTATCACATGCAGCATAAATCTCAATGCAAAATCAACGGATAAAAAGTTGATGGATAAAGGGTTCCTATCCACTTAAGTTTATAGAGCTTCTCTCTCTCTCTCTCTCTATATATATATATATGTGTGTGTGTGTGTGTGTGTGTGTGTGTGTGTATGTGTGTAGATATGTGTGTGTATATATATATATATATATATATATATATATATATATATATATATATATATATATATATATATATATATATATATATATATATATATATATATATATATATATATATATATAAATCTCCTATAAACTTAAGTTTATAGAGAATAGTATACACCAATTTTTTATTCATTGATGTTGCCTTTAGATTTGTGCCATCAAGAGATGCACAAATCTCAAAACTTCATATCTTTCATGGATCCCAAGGCAACATCAATGGATAGAAAGTTGGTGTATGACTATTCCTATAAACTTAAGTTAATAGAGATTTGTCGATATATATATATATATATATATATATATATATATATATATATATATATATATATATATATATATATATATATATATATATATATATATATATATATATATATATATTTCCTCCGTTATATATATTCACATTGGTACATCGGCTTGTACAATGTGTCACTACATTTGATTCAACATTAATTGTTACCTCTTAAAATGCATGAACAAATTGATTCTTTGTCTTAAATGCGAAAATCTATAAAATATGCAAATTAATCACATTCAATGAATCCTAGACATATTTTAAGTTCATTGTCACAATTATCACTTGAAGAGCAAACTTATAGATCTTAAATGCTCTGACCATGAAAATATTTGCTAATCATTATTTTTGTGCCAAATTAGCCCCCAGTATGGCAACAGGTTTGGGTTCTTTTCACATTGAAGCGTAAGAATCAAGCTTAGCCTGCTATAAATATATAGTTTACAGTCTTTGAATCCATCTTCTGTGCACAAGTTTACCTTGATTATTCTTAGGTACTATTCTTTCTCTTTCTCCTTTCTTTCCTCTTTCAATTTTCTCGGCCTCTTTTAAAAGTTGTAATCGTTCAATTTTACTCTTTACAATAGCAACTCAGAAGAAAATTTCCGGTTTTAATTAAAAAATTGGGAACTTTCTCTAATTTGAAATTGATTTTCTCATTCCGACAGTTAATACTAGATTTCTTTCATGATATATGTTATATTTATTTTCGAACTGAGGTTCCAACATTTTAGAAAACTACCGTAGATATCCAAAATTTATATAGAAAATTAAGTCTGTTATGCTGCATTATCATCAAAGTTCAGAATCCATTGATTCTTTTTTAAAAAGAAAATTTACAAAACTTGACCCAATAAAATGTTCTGGTCTTTCCGGGAAGTTTGAAGAGGGTTGATTAAAAGAAACTTTTCAGAACAACTAGCTAATCTAACATAATTATTGTACTATTGAACAACAATTTAGAAGTTACATGCTATATATAATTCCTACAAGTTTTAATAATATCAAATTGATTAATCTGTATTATTTTTTCTTTTAATTGTACTTTGTTATTTATAGTAAAATACAAATTATTATGGCGGGCAAAGTTAATGGACCTACTTCACCCTTCATACCGCTTGCAAAGTTACTGTCTGCGCTGCCTAAGTTTCTGCCATCGGGAGCAATGAACTTGCTTAACCGAATTTATCAGGATCTTACCGTAAGAATTTCTTTTTTCCTCATGATTTCATTTCATTTTATGTTTTAGAGTATAAAGTTAAATATCTAATGTTATGCAGGAGAACAGAATTACCCGCGAAGAAATGGTTTGCTTTCAGACGAGTAGTCGGGGATCGACTCCTGACTGCGGCCATTAGCTTCTATAATGGCAAGGTAAAATATTAAAACTGCGAAGGTGTATTATTTTGCAATTTCTATTGATGGTCTTGTTATGGCCCTAATGTATATCTTGTATAAGTGAGCTGAAAGATAATTTAATTAATTTGTTAGCTATGTTATTTGATCTATGTCTAGTAAAATACATTTTAGTTCTTCCTAACTGATCTTCTCTTTCTCTCTCTGCTGATTGTTCGCAACTTTAATTTAAGCATGCATGCAAATTATGTATTTACATTGCTAACTTTTGCTCATATTTACTCTTATTTTTTCTTTTACAGAAAATGATTATGGGACCACGCTCAAGGATTTGAAGTATTAATGCGTGGGAGAGGATCTGCTACATTATGTACTTTCTTTATCATGTTAAATAAAAGGATTGAGTTCCTCTTTAAGTTTTACTATGAGGTGAAAATTCCTATGAATGTTTGAAAAGACTTTTAGCAAGACGGTTCAGCTAAATTATGTAATGCCTAAGGTTCTATTTTAATAAATGAATAAAAGATTGTTATAGCATTTTCTTTGGTTAAATGTTATTTACAATTTGTATGTTTTTATCATTATTTGAGATGTAAAGATCCGATCAATGGGCTAATGGGAGGAAACTGTGTGTTGTTTTGCTAAAAGAATGGAATTTATTCTACTACATATATTTTATTTTTTTATACCATTGTGTATGTGCTTTAAATGTAGACATGTTTTCTTTTGTTTTCAATTTTTTGTTGACTATAAAATGATGGACAATTAAAATTGTATGTTAATAAAATGAAAGTGTACAATAAATTTGTATAAAGAATCATATGAATAATTATTATAATTTAGTCATAATTATTTAAACAATTATCCCTATTAAATAATTATTAATTTTATAATATTTTAATAGTCATAGTAGTGTAACTGTTATTTAGGATAAATATACACATTATAACTATAATACTATTTACAAATTAAAGTAATTATATATATTAAATAATTTAATAAATAATTTTATTGTACTATTATGAAATAACATATTACTAATATAATTTTTAGACTACATAATAATTCTTATTTTAAGGACTAATATTAAAATAATTATATTACTTATACTATTAAATATTTATACTATTTATTAAATAGTATTACAATTCTTAATAGTATTTAACATTATATAATTTTATCATACTATTATTAAATAATTAATAGTTATTATATTGTTAATAATTATATTTACGTCTAATATTTTATTAAGTAATTAGTTTCTACTATTTTGTTATAATTAATAACTATTTCTAACGACATATAACCTTTTTATTTGTTCTTATTATTATAAATTATTAAGAACGTTTTAGTGAATGACAAAAGGCTTTGTAGCAGTGGAGGAGACCCATAATTTTAAGGTTTACAGATAATTAGTAAAGGGTTAATAAGAAATGATGAACATAATAAGAAATTATAAACATTAAGGGGCAAAATAGAAAATTAAAAGTTTTCACACTCATGTTCTTATCATTAGTAAAGGGTTAATTCCTATGAACATAATTAGTAAAGGGTTAATTCCTATGAATGTTTGGAAAGACTTTTAGCAAGAACGTTCAGCTACATTATGTAATGCCTAAGGTTTTATTATAATAAATGAATAAAAATTTTATATCATTTTCTCCGGTTTAATGTTACGTACAATTTGTTTATGTAATGTTTTCTTATCATTATGTGAGATGTAAAGATCCAATCAATGGGCTAATGGGAGGAAACTTGTGTGTTGTTTTGCTAAAAGAATGGAATTTATTCTACTACATATATTTAATTTTTTTGATACCAGTATTATGTACGTTTTCATTTTTTTGTATGTAATGTTGACATGTTTTCTTATGTTTTCAATTTTTGTTGACTATAAAGTGATGGAAAATTAAAATTATATGTTAATAAAATGAAAGTGTACAATAAATTTATTTAAAGAATCATATGAATAATTATTATAATTTAGTCATAGTTATTTAAACAATTATCCCATATTAAATAGTTATTAATTTTATAAAATTTTAATAGTCATAATAGTGTAATTGTTATTTAGGATAAATATACACATTATAATTATAATACTATTTACAAATATAAAGTAAATATATTTATTAAATAATTTAATAAATAATTTGTATTGTACTATTATGAAATAACATATTACTAATATAATTATTAAACTATATAATAATTCTTATTTTAAAGACTTATATTAAAATAATTATATTACTTATACTATTAAATATTTATACTATTCATTAAATAGTATTACAATTATTAATAGTATTTAATATTATATAATTTTATCATACTATTATTAAATAATTAATAGTTGTTATATTATTAATAATTATATTTACGTCTAATATTTTAGTAAGTAATTAGTTTCTACTATTTTGTTATAACTAATAACTATTTCAAAAGACATAAAACCTTTTTATTGTTGTTCTGATTATTATAAATTATTAAGAATATTTTAGTGAATGACAAAAGGTTTTGTGGCAGTGGAGGAGACCCATAATTCTAAGATTTTACGGATAATTAGTAAATGAAAAATTAGAAATGATGAACATAATTAGTAAAGGATTAATTATAAACATTAATTAGAAATGATCGAATAATGAGAGATGATGGCATGATGTCTAACAGATCGAAAAAGAAAGAGAAAAAGGGGAAAACTTTATTTTTTAATTTGTATTACAATAATAATTACAAAAATTACAATAATAATAATATTTTGTAGTTTATCCAATAGTTTTCAAGATTAATTAATACTAAAGTAAATAATTATTATTAATAATAGTAAATTGTAAAGTATATAAATAGTAGTTTTATCATCAAAATGCATAACTCATATGCTTCTTGATTATTAAACATTGTCTTAATTATACCAACAATTGTCCAACTAAAATATCCCATTTTAAAAATTACTCCCAATTATCCAACTAAAATATCCCACTTCAAAAATTATCTCATACTAAAATTGTTCTACTTCTAGCAAAAATGTTCTAATTAACTAACACCCTCTAATAGATTTGAGTGAGTTTGGATCCGAGCAAGCTGGGAGCAACACATATGATCGAATAAACGCGTCTGCAATTTGCCATTGAAGTGCAGTGAAATGCTTGCGCCGGTTCAGGCCTGAATTATGGCATTTAGTCAAACTATATATCCAGTTCATCTTTTCTGAGAAGGAATTCATAATAAAAGGTCATTAGTAGTTGAAGACATATCAGGCAACACACTTACCAAAGTTGTTACTAAAAACTTACCAAAGTAATGATTTCTCCTATGTTTGTTTCGACAAAGAGAGGGTGAAATTGTAAAATGGAAATTTGGACATTGTAGGCATCAAAAATTGTGAAGAACCTCAAATATGACTAAATCATGAGAAGATCGAACAACGTCACGAAATCTCAAGAAGTCAACACATGGAGATTGTGTCTCGCCACAAGGCGAGACTTGTTTGTGTCTCGCCATGCAGCGAGACTTGATGTGTCGCCGTTAGCGAGATTGTGTGCCTCTGACGAAGCCGAGACATTGATGTGTCTCGCTATTAGCGAGACATTGTGTGCCTCGCACGAAGCGAGACACCTTGATGTGTCTCGCTATTAGCGAGATTCATTTGTGTTCGCCAAAGCGAGACACCCGAATACCAAACGAGCTCTTGAAGGGTCTAAATCCGCCGATGGGGCCCACTTGACTTTATCAATGCGAGAGACGCTCGAACACGTTAATAGGCGTTACACGCCGAAGATACCACTGGCGTAATTCTAGGCATTTAATCGCCTAAAAGCGTGAAAACCGCTAACGAGGTGGAAGGATGCGATCGCCACGGCCGTCGAAGTTTTATACCGCCGCCGCCGGTGCAGCCTACATCGCCGCTGGCGAGCTGCAGGTGCTTAGGCGAGGCGCCTTCACGCCAGCTAATCGCAAAATCTCCAACACTTATGACACTTGTGGGCACGTTTCCCAAAGACTATAAATACCCTCCTATGTCCACTCAAGCGTGAGGTCGGCCATCGAAGGGAAAATCGAATCCAAGCTTCCAAAGTTCAAGAACACGATCCACGCGGAGATTCCTCGAGTTTAAGCCTTGCCTTATTCTTGAGAAGAGTAGATATCTTACCTTGCTAAGATATTTGCCGGGTTCTTGTTTCTTTCGGCACTAACTACTAACCCCGTCGATTCGACGATCGCTGCTCGGTGGTCCACGGATTACGCGTCCCCGGCACAGGCAAAGTCCCACGAAAACAAGAGATCTACACTTGTAGCGTCTTTTGTTCGAGTTTGTGAGAGAGTTACTGAAATTTCTTTGTAACTGAAAATTAAGGTGTAATTTTCTTAAGTTTTGTAATGGAAACGACAAAGAAATCAACTTTCGACCCAAACACGATGGCGACCACAGTGGGAGCCAACGGTCTCGAGCCCGAGATCGTTGTGTCGCAGACTTTGCATGATCGGCCGACCTCATGGTTGATGGAATAGACTACTTCTTCAATCAAGCCAAATCAAGAGTATCTCTCATCTTCCACATCGAAGTCCTCCTCACCCGCAAACATCGGAGGATCTCATCCCCTAAGAGGGAGGTTTGTTCTTGTGATGTAACGATCTTCGTTAAGCATGCAGGCGATTTCCCTCTCAACAAGATCTCAACTGACGACGAAGAGAGCTCGCCAAAGACGACGCCAAAAGATGGTCGGCCAGCCGCTCGAGTCAGCGGATGGAGTTCACTATCGAACTCACATGATCAAAGGCATCAACAAACCGCAATCTCTCAATCCACAAGACTCTCCCAAGGAAGAATGGGTTCTCGTCAAAAGGGCCCGATTAAGGAAGGATCGTCCAAATAAGAGAGTAGGTGGAAAGAAGAACAACAACAAGGCTGAGAGGAGAGGGCAAGGAAGAAGCGAGCTACGTTTGAGGAGGAAGGGCGATAAGGAATGCTATGTCGCCACGGGTGGCGAGGAGATCTCGGGAAGTGGATACTTGATTCGTTGCTCTTACCATATGTATCCAAATAGGAAGTGGTTTACTACCTGAGAGGCATTGATGGGGAAGCTGTATTGATGGGGAATAACCATGCTTGTAAAGCAGTGGGGCTAGGTAATATCAAAATCAAGATGCATGATGGAGTGGTTCGAACCTTGGCGGATGTGAGGCATGTTCCCGACTTGCGGAAGAATCTTATCTCAGTTGGTGCTTTGGACTCGGTGGTTGCGGGATTGTGGCGGAAAACGGAGTGAAGAAGGTTGTTCGTGGTTCCTTAGTAGTGATGAAGGGTGTTCGTCACGGTAATCTATATCTCTCGAGTGCACGGCGGTACGGGGAGATCTGTGGTTAGGCTGAAGGAAGTGGTGGAGACCCATGTGAGCACACGGTTATGGCATAGGCGGCTTGGGCATATGTCGGAGAAGGGTCTAGTTACGCTTGGTAAAGAGGGTCTGGCGAAGAATCTGAAGGAACCCGGCATGGATTTTTGCGAGGATTGTGTGTATGGAAAGTCACACGAGGTTGATTCGAGAAGCAAGTCTAAGAGCGAGGGATACTAGATTATGTGCACACGGACGTTTGGGGTCCGGCTCAGACAACTTCCAAGGGTGGTTCCGTGTATTATGTCTCGTTTATAGATGATTATTCTAGGTATGCTTGGATTTACTTTACGAAGCACAAGAATGAGGTGTTCGAGACATTCAAGAAGTGGAGAACAATGGTTGAGAACGGGGCAGGGAAAGAAATTGAAGACACCGAGATCCGATAACGGCATGCAGTATACGATGGTGCTTTCAAGGAGTTCGTGATCGAGGGAATTGTTCGACACCGACATCAGTCTACACCACGCAGAATGGGGTCGCGGAGAGGCTGAACGGGCTGCTAGCGGGGCGGTGAGTATCGCGATCTTATGCGGATTGGGCAACGAATGGTGGGCGGCGGTGGCTCTGACTTGTTACATTGTGAACCGTTCACCACATTCGACATTGGATGGTGATACACCATAGGGTGTGGTCGAGAGAACATCTGAGATTATGATAGGCTGAAATTTTCGGATGTCACCTACTATCCGTCAACGAGCTTGGCGAGGGCCAAGAAGGCAATATTCTTGGGATATGCAAAGTAAAAGGCTATCGCCTTTGGTGTCTGGAAGATTCAAAGTTAAGTGATCGGCGGGGATGTTACCTTTGATGAGAAATCCATGATTGCTAGAAGTCCAAGGATGATGGTGTTATGGCCGGTGAGACTTCTAAGTCTCGGGTTATTGAAATAGAACCTAAAGACCAACTAGGTTCTAATCGTGCTCAAGTGGGAAGTCAGGTAGATGATGAGCTTGGCGAGGAGGAGGTTCGTGAGGAAAATACAGGCACTACAACAGCGGCTCGAGGATAATTTGGCTTCCACTAGGCCAAAGCATGCAGCTGCGAAGGCGGGGGGCTGATCAACCCCTAAGCACTATGGGCGGTAATATGGTTGAATCACGCACTCGGTGGAGGAGGGCGAGCGGTCTCCTTCAAGGAAGCTATTCCGGACAAGGATAGTGAGAGTTGGTTGGCTGCGATGGAGGAAGAGATGGAATCTCTTGGAAGAATCATACATGGGAGGTGGTCCCATTGTAGGAAGAAAAGCTATTGGTTGTAAGTGGGTGTATAAAAGAAAGGAAGATCTTTGAGCTTCGGTGGTGTAAGATACAAAGCGAGGCTAGTGGCTAAGGGTTTTGCACGAAGAGGTGTGGATTACAATGAGATATTTTCTCGGTGGTGAAACACACTTCTATTGGGTGCTATTGAGTATTGTTGCTCATGGTGATTTTGAGTGGATCAACTCGATGTTAAAAGCGACCTTCTTGCGGAGACTTGGATGAAGAGATCTACATGCATCAATCGAGGGCTACAAGGTTGAGAAAAGGAGAATCATGTGTGTCGTTTGAGGAATCCTTGTATGGATTAAAGCAATCTCCCGGCAGTGGTACAAGCGATTTGACTCCTTCATCGGCATGGGTTTTCCGGCGATCATGATTGTTGTGTTTACATTGAGGAGCTTAGCGAGAGGTAATTTTATCTATCTTCTTTTGTATGTGGATGACATGCTTATTGCTTCTAAGAGCGGGGTGGAGATAGATAGGTTGCAATCTCAACTTGGTGAAGAGTTGAGATGAAGGACATGGGTCTTTGCTAGGAAAATCTGGGTATGGAGATTAGAAGAGAGGCTGTCGTGATTGTTCTTGAGTCGGAAGGGCTACATAAAGCGGGTGATCGCGAGGTTCGGGATGCAAAGTGCTAAGTCGGTGGTGACTCCATTGGCTCCACACTTTAGGCTTTACGGTAATCAATCTCCCACTACGGCGGAAGAAAGGCACATGGGCGTGTTCCTATGCTAGTGCGGTTGGCGGTTTAATGTATGCAATGGTGTGTACCGCCGGATATTTCTGAAGCGTTAGTGTGGTCGATGGATTCATGGCGAATCGGGAAAGCGACTGATGAAGTGGGTCCTGGTACTTAAAGGGTACGTTGATCACAGTGCGTGTTTTGGTGGAGAAACATGTCATTGGCGGGTTTGTGGACTCGATTATGCGAGCGATCTAGATAGGCGGCGATCTACTGGTTATGTATTTAAGATACATGGAGCTCCGGTTAGTTGGCGATCGATGTTCACGAGCTCTGATGGCACTTTCTACTCGAGAGGCATTACATGGCCATGGCGAGAGTGAAGGAAGCATTGTGGTTGTGGGGTCTTCTAGGCGATTTGGGGATTGGCGAGCGTGAACTTGTGGTGTGGCGGTCAGTGCAATTCACTTGGCGAAGAATCGGGTTCATCATGCTCGTACCAAGCATATTGATGTCGGTATCATGTTGTGCGGGATGTCATAGAGGAGGTGATATTTCTCTCATGAAGGTGCACGAATGAGAATCCGCGGACATGTTAACCAGGTGGTCACTGGATAGTAAGTTTAAGCATTGCTTAGACTTGCTTCATATCAGCTCGTGTTGATCGCCCAGAGGGCATGGCCCTTCAGGCGGTAATGGGCAAGGTGGAGATGATTTGAGGTGAACTACGATGAGCTTGATCGGTGGAGAATGCGTGGCGGTGGTTGTGGCCTATTTGGATTGGCTGGATTGGTGATGGTGATCTCTCTAGATGTTCTTGGTGTTCTTGGTGTTGTCCAAAATTTGAGGTGAATCAAATGATGTGCAGGTGGAGAATTGTAGAACATGCACAAAACATGCACAAGGCGGTTTTAGGGTTGATGATGGACTAAGGCATTGTAGTCGACTACTATGTGAGCGAAGCAAGTTTTGTTTGGGAGCGAGTAGTCGACTAATATGAGTTGTAGTCGACTACTAAAAACGACAGTGTTATTTACTGCGTTGAGTGCAGTAGTCGACTAATGCGTATTGTATCGACTAATCTGATTCATTAGTCGACTAATATGAGTTGTAGTCGACTAATGCAGCGATTCAGCGGGTCTAATTAGGAATTGGTTTTAAACCCAATTGTTTAGAGTATAAATAACCCTAACACGATTGTTAGGGTAAGTTTCAAGCACGTTTTGGAGCGACCTTTGAGAGAGTTTGTGCATCTTTGGAGAGGAGATCTTTTGAGAGATTGAGAGGTTTGTTTTAGGGTTTCTTTGTGAGAACTTGTAATCCTAATTTGTATTCTCTCTTTCTATTAGTGAAAATCCCCTCCTTACCCGTGGGCGTAGGCAACTTGCGAACCACGTAAATCTCGTGTCTTTACTCTTTTATTGTTTTTTGCTATCGTTTGTGGTGGTTTCTCTCGATGGTTCCGCGGTCCGCGCGCCCAACAGAAGCTCTTCAATATTGGTCTTCGAGCTTCCAACTCAAGCTTAGTTGCTCCTAGAGATCAACTAGAGTCCAATTTGGAGGAAGATGAAGATATTATGATTAACATTTTCATGGTCGACTAGTCCAAAAGGGGAAAGGTTGAAGAAGCTGATTGCTGAGTTTCTTGGTACCGCTCCCCCTAGGTTCTGGCGCAGATGGCACAATCAACCCCTAATCCCATTGGGATCCAAGAAAGGAATCTGGGTAAAACTCCTCTCTCTCTCTATAGCCGATAATTCTTTTGCTAGAGTGTCTTGGGTTGATATGGTGGAAAATGAGAATGATTTTGTTGATTATTCTATTGCATCTATTGTTGAGCATTCTACTTCTGATGTGTAAGGAATCTTCAATTTGGGCTGAGAAATCAACTTTTAATACATCCCAAAACGAGAATATTGCCAATAATCAATCAATTGAGTGTAATTCTTTGAATGGAAAAGCCAAGAATACTATAAATGCAACTCACCAAGCTGCTAACCCTCATGCTCAAAATGAATCTAAGGAGGCTGAGGGAACTAAACCTCCAGCTGAGAAAAAAAGTTGGGTTAGTTTCTTTGTTGATAAGAGAAAGGCAGGTTCTAGTTTGGATTTGAATTTTGCCCCCCACCCCCCTTCTACTCAAAATACTATTCTATTCAATGAAGATGAATGGAAGGAGGGTATATCTCTATGGGAATTCTCTTTGGTGGGTTATGTAATTGGACTGAATGCAAAATTCAAAGCAGGACTAAATTATCAAATTGGTATTTTTTGTTGACCCCCTTAACCAGTTTGGTATTTAAAAGATCTCAGGCGAGGTTTTGGCATTTAAAGTGAACCAAATGTGCACTTTGCCCTAATTTTTGCCCGGTAAATATCGAGTTAACAGCGCATCACATGATTGCAAGTGATTGTTTTTTCAAATTAGAAAGTGCTGAGATGGCAAAGACTTGATGAGGTTGCAAAAGTCATTGGGGTTCTTATATTGAGTTTCATAATTGCATTTAGGGTAGAGATTGGGGAAAAAAATTCGAGCTAGGGTTTTCAAAAGGGTGTAATAGAAGCCAAAATTGATCTTCGACAACCTATCTTCATGCAATTAGAGCTCTAGCAAAGCAGTTGAAGAAAGGAATTCATGTCGTTTTCAAGCTCCAATTCAAGGTCAAATAGTACCGCTGGAAGATATGGATCTGAGGTAAAAATTGCTTCTGGTTTCAATAACCTATCATGCATTGGAAGGTGGAATGAAGCAGCAAAACATGTTGGGGTAAAATTTTGTGAATGTGGATTGGAATGTGGGTACTATAATACATCATTCACGGAGGAAAATCTACTACGAAGATTCTACAAATGCCCTAACAAAAATGTGGTTTTCCTTTGACACCCTATTTCATATAATTTCTTTATTTTTTATTTTTCAAATTTTCTATGAATATTGTTTTTGAAAATTACATATGTGTGGTTGTGGATTATGGGAATGGTTTGACAAACCATTGTGCAATGTTGCTTCAGTTTTAGAGATGAAATTAGTGAGATGAGGAGCATGGATGTCAAAGATGAGTCGGTTGAAAGATTTGAAAATGAGTTCGAGTATGTCATCACCAAAATGCCAAGTTGAAAAAGATTTTGCTCGTGCCAAAATGAAATATCCTCACATGCTAGAAATTGAAAAGCGAGAGTTGAGAAATCACATTTTGAGGCTTACCTTGACAAAGAAATTGATGTTCTATAAGAGGGTCGGTTTGATTTTAGTATTTATTTGTGTTTGTTTAGTTATCTATTTTTCTCAAATTATGTAAATGGGGATGTGATATGAGGCAATGAGTTTGTATTATGTCCTCTTGTGATCAATAAAATTATGAAATTATGTGCATTTTGGCATATGTAGATGAATACAATGAATGCAATTGTAATTTATCTTGCAATTTCTCCCTTGTGTACATCTATGAAAATTTTTGGCAATATGTTTCCAGTGTCAATATATCCCTATGTACATAAAATACTCATTGACTCACCCAGTTTATACATTCCCACATTAAACTACCGCACAATCACAACCAATGTACATAACAATCTATTTCACTGTACATAACAATATAGCTCAAAACTATGTAAAATAAAAATTATGAGAACTCTATCACAACTAATGGGTCAATAACAACATAATAAACTGTATGCCATCAATTATAGAATACAAGTTTACACCATCATCCTGCTTGCAAATTTGACATCAAAACATAATGTTTGTTACAAAATAGTCTAGGTTCTACCACAAAAAGGTTAAAAATGAAAGATACATATTAAAGAGTTCCAAACATTGGTTTAACAACAATCAAAATATTGTTTCAACAACAATCACAACCAAACTTGTTTACATCATTGTGCATATGAAGAATGTGATAACTAAGATATATTTTGGAATCGACAAGGTATTGTTGCTTGAGTGGCACTTGGAGCCCTAAATGCTATCTCCCCTTAATCTCCTTGCCAAAGACCATATCCCACAGGTACATTAACATTAGAGCTACCCCTCCTTCCTCTACCCATCCCTCTACTCCTTCCTCTACCCGCCCTCTACCCCTTCCTCCTCTAGCACTTGAACTAGTAGCTTGTGATTGATGCTCACTTGTATTAAGAGTTTATAATTATCGAAATATCACTGAATATGAAATATATATGATTAAAAAAATAAGTACTACCATCAATACCATTTCCTCTCCCTCTTGATCGTTTGTTTATTAGCAATTACGCTAGGGTATGAGTATTTTGACTTTTGAGTTCTTCTAATAACAAACCAATCCTGCTCTTACTCCCCTTAGGTCAACCTCCCCTCTTAGCTTGGCTTGCCTCTCCGATGAAGCGTGCTTGAGTAACCTGATATAGAAATACCAAATTGTATAATATTCAACTAAAACTTTGCAAAAATAGTGAGGATTGAAAAATATGATAGGAATGTGAATTAAGATATTTCCACTTACAGGTTGGATTTGATGTTATAGGAGGTGGTGGATTAGGGACCTTGTCTTCTTGTATGTCCTAGTGTCTCACAATTCTCACATTTCAATGGCATTCCTTGTCTTAAGCCTTGTATACTCTCTTTGGTCCTTCAGATGGATCCTTTCTTCTTGCAGTTTTCGGCCTTCCCATTTTCCTCTTAGCAATATTAGGAGGTAAAACCATTCCTTTCACTTCTTTGTCTCAAAACCTAGAGCCATGTAGGGGACTCAACATCCATGCATAGGCCATGACATAGTTTTCTTGGGTTAACCATTCTGACAAATAGGCTTCTACTGGTTTTCTCTTAAATAATATTGCACTAGTTGCGTGTGCACATGGAATTCCTGTTAAATCCCACACTCTATATGAGCTTGTCCTCTTTCCTAGATGCACTACATGGCTATTTTCATTCTGGATCACTTCAAAATCACGATCATATGTTGTGCATTCCATTGATATTCACAATTCACTTGCTCATCATAACTCTGTTTCAACTTCTTTGCAATGCAAGGTGGAATAGCCCAAACCAACTTTAATACTTCATTCCTTTTCTTTTGCATTCTATCCATCACTGCTGACCTAATGTCCTCTAGCATAGTGACAATAGGTTTATATCTTTCAAGTAGAATAAAGGAATTGAACGTCTCTGCCATTTTGTTATCTACAATGTCACAATGACTATGAGTTTGAAAATGAGACTTACAAAATATTTTGGGGTCTCCGGCCATAAAATCATCATAAGCCCTCTCTGACATGTTCTTAAGGTTGGCTGCCTCTGCTGCTAAAACCCCCATGTTTGTGGCCTTCACACATTTTCAAAATTGTTTTTGCAGTGTCCTACCCCCATGAATTTTCTTCCAATTTGAATAAATATGTCTAACACACTGCCTATGCTCAACTTGTGATCATATCCATTTATAGCCAAGTAATGATATCTCCTATACTGAAAACACAATGGAACAAAAGACTAATTTAAAGAAAATAAAAAAAACTAAATAAATCCATGCTCTTTTTAGATCCCCAAAAGCGGAGAGAGAGAGAGTGTATATATATATATATATATATATATATATATATATATATATATATATATATATATATATATATATATATATATATATATATATATATATATATATATATATAGAGAGAGAGAGAGAGAGAGAGAGAGTAAAGCTCCTATAAACTTAAATGGATAGGAGCACTTGTCCTAAACTTTTATCCCTTCATTATGGTTTGAGATTTGTGCTACACATCAATGCTATCTTTGAGATTTGTGCATTTATTTTTATCACATGCAAGCATAAATCTCAATGCAAAATCAACGGATAAAAAGTTGATGGATAAAGGGTTCTATCCACTTAAGTTTATAGGAGCTCTCTCTCTCTCTCTATATATATATATATGTGTGTGTGTGTGTGTGTGTGTGTGTGTGTGTGTGTGTGTATATATGTGTGTATATATGTGTGTGTGTGTGTGTGTGTGTGTGTGTGTGTATATATATATATATATATATATATATATATATATATATATATATATATATATATATATATATATATAACAAATCTCTAAACTTAAGTTTATAGAGAATAGTATACCAACTTTTTATTCATTGATGTTGCCTTTAGATTTGTGCCATCAAGAGATGCACAAATCTCAAAATGGGCTTCATATCTTTCATGGATCCCAAGGCAACATCAATGGATAAAAAGTTGGTGTATATTCCCTATAAACTTAAGTTTATAGGAGATTTATTCGATATATATATATATATATATATATATATATATATATATATATATATATATATATATATATATATATATATATATATATATCCCCTCCGTTATATATATTCACATTGGTACATCGGCTTGTACAATGTGTCACTACATTTGATTCAACATTAATTGTTACCTCTTAAAATGCATGAACAAATTGATTCTTTGTCTTAAATGCGAAAATCTATAAAATATGCAAATTAATCACATTCAAGGAATCCTAGACATATTTTAAGTTCATTGTCACAATTATCACTTGAAGAGCAAACTTATAGATCTTAAATGCTCTGACCATGAAAATATTTGCTAATCATTATTTTTGTGCCAAATTAGCCCCAGTATGGCAACAGGTTTGGGTTCTTTTCACATTGAAGCGTAAGAATCAAGCTTAGCCTGCTATAAATATATAGTTTACAGTCTTTGAATCCATCTTCTGTGCACAAGTTTACCTTGATTATTCTTAGGTACTATTCTTTCTCTTTCTCCTTTTCTTTCCTCTTTCAATTTTCTCGGCCTCTTTTAAAAGTTGTAATCGTTCAATTTTACTCTTTACAATAGCAACTCAGAAGAAAATTTCCGGTTTTAATTAAAAAAATTGGGAACTTTCTCTAATTTGAAATTGATTTTCTCATTCGACAGTTAATACTAGATTTCTTTCATGATATATGTTATATTTATTTTCGAACTGAGGTTCCAACATTTTAGAAAACTACCGTAGATATCCAAAATTTATATAGAAAATTAAGTCTGTTATGCTGCATTATCATCAAAGTTCAGAATCCATTGATTCTTTTTTAAAAAGAAAATTTACAAAACTTGACCCAATAAAATGTTCTGGTCTTTCCGGGAAGTTTGAAGAGGGTTGATTAAAAGAAACTTTTCAGAACAACTAGCTAATCTAACATAATTATTGTACTATTGAACAACAATTTAGAAGTTATATGCTATATATAATTCCTACAAGTTTTACTAATATCAAATTGATTAATCTGTATTATTTTTTTCTTTTAATTATACTTTGTTATTTATAGTAAAATACAAATTACTATGGCGGGCAAAGTTAATGGACCTACTTCACCCTTCATACCGCTTGCAAAGTTACTGTCTGCGCTGCCTAAGTTTCTGCCATCGGGAGCAATGAACTTGCTTAACCAAATTTATCAGGATCTTACCGTAAGAATTTCTTTTTCCTCATGATTTCATTTCATTTTATGTTTTAGAGTATAAAGTTATATATGTAATGTTTTGCAGGAGAACAGAATTACCCGCGAAGAAATGGTTCGTGCTTTTAGACGAACAGTCGGGGATCGACTCCTGACTGCGGCCATTAGCTTCTATAATGGCAAGGTAAAATATTAAAACTGCGAAGGTGTATTATTTTGCAAATTCTATTGATGGTCTTGTTATGGCCCTAATGTATATCTTGTATAAGTGAGCTGAAAGATAATTTAATTAATTTTTAGCTATGTTATTTGATCTACATCTAGTAAAATACATTTTTAGCTATGTTGTTTAAGCATGCAAATTATGTATTTACATTGCTAACTTTGTTCATATTTACTCTTATTTTTTCTTTTACAGAAAATGATCATGGGACCACGCTCAAGGCTTTGAAGCATTAATGCGTGGGAGGGATCTGCTTATTTAATTCTTTTACTATGAAACTCGAAAATTCCTATGAATGTTTGAAAAGACTTTTTAGCAAGAAGGTTCAGCTACATTATGTAATGCCTAAGGTTCTATTATAATAAATTAATAAAAGATTTTTATAGTATTTTCTCCGGTTAATGTTATTTACAATTTGTTTATGTAATGTTTTCTTATCATTATTTGAGATGTAAAGATCCGATCAATGGGCTAATGGGAGGAAACTTGTGTGTTGTTTTGCTAAAAGAATGGAATTTATTCTACTACATATATTTAAATTTTTGATACCAGTATTGTGTACGTGATTTAAATGTAGACATGTTTTCTTATGTTTTCAATTTTTTGTTGACTATAAAATGATGAACAACTAAAATTGTATGTTAATAAAATGAAAGTGTACAATAAATTTGTATAAAGAATCATATGAATAATTATTATAATTTAGTCATAATTATTTAAACAATTATCCCATATTAAATAATTATTAATTTTATAATATTTTAATAGTCATAGTAGTGTAACTGTTATTTAGGATAAATATACACATTATAACTATAATACTATTTATAAATTAAAGTAATTATATATATTAAATAATTTAATAAATAATTTTATTGTACTATTAAGAAATAACATATTACTAATATAATTATTAAACTACATAATAATTTTATTTTAAGGACTAATATTAAAATAATTATACTACTTATACTATTAATTATTTATACTATTTATTAAATAGTATTACAATTCTTAATAGTATTTAACATTATATAATTTTATCATACTATTATTAAATAATTAATAGTTATTATATTGTTAATAATTATATTTACGCCTAATATTTTATTAAGTAATTAGTTTCTACTATTTTGTTATAATTAATAACTATTTCTAACGACATATAACCTTTTTATTTGTTCTTATTATTATAAATTATTAAGAACATTTTAATGAATGACAAAAGGCTTTGTGGCAGGAGGAGACCCATAATTTTAAGGGTTTACCGATAATTAGTAAAGGGTTAATTAGAACTGATGAACATAATAAGAAATTATAAACATTAAGTGGGGCAAAATAGAAAATTAATAGTTTTCACACTCATGTTCTTATCATTAGTAGAGGGTTAATTCCTATGAATGTTTGGAAAGACTTTTAGCAAGAAGGTTCAGCTACATTATGTAATGCCTAAGGTTCTATTATAATAAATGAATAAAAGATTTTTATATCATTTTCTCCGGTTCAATGTTACTTACAATTTGTTTATGTAATGTTTTCTTATCATTATTTGAGATGTAAAGATCCAATCAATGGGCTAATGGGAGGAAACTTGTGTGTTGTTTTGCTAAAAGAATGGAATTTATTCTACTACATATATTTAAATTTTTTGATACCAGTATTGTGTACGTTTTCAATTTTTTTGTATGTAATGTAGACATGTTTTCTTATGTTTTCAAATTTTTTGTTGACTATAAAATGATGGACAGTTAAAATTATATGTTAATAAAATGAAATGAAAGTGTACAATAAATTTGTGTAAAGAATCATATGAATAATTATTATAATTTAGTCATAGTTATTTAAACAAGTATCCCATATTAAATAGTTATTAATTTTATAAAATTTTAATAGTCATAATAGTGTAATTGTTATTTAGGATAAATATACACATTATAAATATAATACTATTTACAAATATAAAGTAAATATATTTATTAAATAATTTAATAGATAATTTTATTGTACTATTATGAAATAACATATTACTAATATAATTATTAAACTATATAATAATTCTTATTTTAAGGACTTATATTAAAATAATTATATTACTTATACTATTAAATATTTATACTATTCATTAAATAGTATTACAATTATTAATAGTATTTAATATTATATAATTTTATCATACTATTATTAAATAATTAATAGTTATTATATTATTAATAATTATATTTACCTAATATTTTATTAAGCAATTAGTTTCTACTATTTTGTTATATAATTTTATCATACTATTATTAAATAATTAATAGTTATTATATTGTTAATAATTATATTTACGTCTAATATTTTATTAAGTAATTAGTTTCTACTATTTTGTTATAATTAATAACTATTTCTAACGACATATAACCTTTTTATTTGTTCTTATTATTATAAATTATTAAGAACATTTTAATGAATGACAAAAGGCTTTGTGGCAGGAGGAGACCCATAATTTTAAGGGTTTACCGATAATTAGTAAAGGGTTAATTAGAACTGATGAACATAATAAGAAATTATAAACATTAAGTGGGGCAAAATAGAAAATTAATAGTTTTCACACTCATGTTCTTATCATTAGTAGAGGGTTAATTCCTATGAATGTTTGGAAAGACTTTTAGCAAGAAGGTTCAGCTACATTATGTAATGCCTAAGGTTCTATTATAATAAATGAATAAAAGATTTTTATATCATTTTCTCCGGTTCAATGTTACTTACAATTTGTTTATGTAATGTTTTCTTATCATTATTTGAGATGTAAAGATCCAATCAATGGGCTAATGGGAGGAAACTTGTGTGTTGTTTTGCTAAAAGAATGGAATTTATTCTACTACATATATTTAAATTTTTTGATACCAGTATTGTGTACGTTTTCAATTTTTTGTATGTAATGTAGACATGTTTTCTTATGTTTTCAAATTTTTTGTTGACTATAAAATGATGGACAGTTAAAATTATATGTTAATAAAATGAAATGAAAGTGTACAATAAATTTGTGTAAAGAATCATATGAATAATTATTATAATTTAGTCATAGTTATTTAAACAAGTATCCCATATTAAATAGTTATTAATTTTATAAAATTTTAATAGTCATAATAGTGTAATTGTTATTTAGGATAAATATACACATTATAAATATAATACTATTTACAAATATAAAGTAAATATATTTATTAAATAATTTAATAGATAATTTTATTGTACTATTATGAAATAACATATTACTAATATAATTATTAAACTATATAATAATTCTTATTTTAAGGACTTATATTAAAATAATTATATTACTTATACTATTAAATATTTATACTATTCATTAAATAGTATTACAATTATTAATAGTATTTAATATTATATAATTTTATCATACTATTATTAAATAATTAATAGTTATTATATTATTAATAATTATATTTACGCCTAATATTTTATTAAGCAATTAGTTTCTACTATTTTGTTATAATTAATAACTATTTCAAAAGACATATAACCTTTTTATTGTTGTTCTGATTATTATAAATTATTAAGAATATTTTAGTGAATGACAAAAGGTTTTGTGGCAGTGGAGGAGACCCATAATTCTAAGGTTTTACGGATAATTAGAAAAGGATTAATTCGAACTGATGAACATAATTAGTAAAGGATTAATTATAAACATTAATTAGAAATGATCGAATAATGAGAGATGATGGAATGATGTCTAACCGATCAAAAAGAAAGACAAAAAGGAAAACTTTATTTTTTAAATTTGTATTACAATAATAATTACAAAAAAACAAAAATTACAAATTAATATAATAATAATATTTTGTAGTTTATCCAATAGTTTTCAAGATTAATTAATACTAAAGTAAATTATTATTATTAATAATAGTAAATTGTAAAATATATAAATAGTAGTCTTATCATCAAAATGCATAACTTATATGTTTCTTGATTATTAAAAATTATCCTTAATTATACTAACAATTGTCCAACTAAAATATCCCATTTTAAAAATTACTCCCAATTATCCTATTAAAATATCCCACTTCAAAAATTATCCCATACTAAAAATTGTTCTACTTCTAGTAAAATGTTCTAATTAACTAACACCCTCTAATAGATTTGAGTGAGTTTGGATCCGAGCAAGCAGGGAGCAACACATATGATTGAATAAACGCGTCTGCAATTTACCATTGAAGTCCACTGAAATGCTTGCGCCGGTTCAGGGCTGAATTATGGCATTTAGTCAAACCATATATCCAGTTTGTTATGACAAACCCCAAGATAAACTAAAATCAATCACACGAAAGCACGAAAAATATCAAGAACACACGAACACAAAAATATACGTGGTTCGGCTTGTAGCCTACGTCCACGGGCGAAGGAGGAGAATAGCGTTACTAAATTGTGAGGAAGACAAAAGTGGAGACTCTCAATCACTCAATCCCAAATCACACCCCAAAAGCCTAATACAATCTCTCGAAAACAACGGAACAAAAGAGAGCTAATTTATAACTAATAGGCTTCACAAGAGAACCTCTTGTTCTCTACCTCAGAGTGAATTAAGCGCAGGTTGATGTGTTAATCTCAAGATGATCTCTGCTCTATTTATCCACACCACTCAGATATGATGTTGGATAGAAATCTTTTGTTACTCGAGTTTGCTATCTCAACTAATTCCAAAAGCATTTATCTCCTTAGTTCTCATCCAATGAGAATTAATAATAACACACCCATGTGCATGGATTGCTATTTTGACGTGGGAGCCAAGATGCTTTAGGATAGTCCAATGATTTTAGAATTCTAATCACCAACTCAATGTTAACTAATCCAACTTCTTAAGACATTAGTTGCGAAGTCTCCGCCATATCAAGCAGTCAATCAAAGAACGGGTTCGAGATCGGAATTTGAGTCACAATATAACATTCATCTTTTTGAGAAGGAATTCATAATAAAAGGTCATTAGTAGTTGAAGACATATCAGCCAACACACTTACCAAAGTTGTTACTAAAAAAACTTACCAAAGTAATGATTTCTTCTATATTGAAAATAACTTAAAAAAATCCGTCCACAATGAAACAAAAGTAGGGGTGCATTCGGTCCGGATATGGCTCGGATATGATACTTATCATATCTATATCCGCTTAGCCATCTCGGATATGGATACGGATACGAATATATCTCGGTATGAAAAATTCATATCCATATTCCCTAAAATCGGATACATATACGGATATACATGTGGATATATATAAGCGGATATGCATGCAGATACAAAACGGCTATGAGAAAACTAGATACTATTAAAAAAAATATAGTTCATGTGATAAAAAAAGAGTTCATTAATATGTTCATTATATCCTAAAAGGTAATATTAGACATCTTGATCATCAAAATTAACCTCAAATTCATAATCTAAGGATTAAAACTATCATAACAAGATGACTAATATGTATTCGATATTTTGGATACAAATCTAGATATTTCACTACAAAACCATATCCGTAACTATATCCTATCGGTTATAGATTTGAGTAATCATATCCTTATCCTAACGGATATGGTTACGAATATTTCTTCGGATACGGATACGGTTTAGCACCCCTAAACAAAATACTATTTTTGAGGAAAAAAAAGATGAATAAACTAAAACAAAATCAGCCCTTTTTAGAGCCTGTAGCGTACCCAAAAAAATAAAAAATAAAAAAATGAAAAAAATAAAATGGTTCCCCTCCAATGCTGAAAATAACGTAAATGAGTTATGTAACCTTGACCTCCTGTTAAGGGTTAAGAAAAAAATGCAAAAACGTAACGCATAACGTAGGTTATATTATTTATTAATTATTTAGATATTTTATAAATACTAACAATTCATAATAACTTTAATACTTAGAATCATCAAACTTTTCTAACATAACATCACAATTATCAAATATAAAAATATAGTATCACAAATTCTTAACAAAAGTTAGTCATATATGACTAACAACCATCCCAAAAGCATCATCAAATGATCAAATACGTTAACGTCGTCAAGTTTAGGGCAATAAAGATAAGTCTAAAATAAACCAAACACTTCCAACTCTCAAGTTCTTAACTTTACAAAAATATTCTAATTCCTAATCAAGTTCACTAAATCAACCAAACTACATGACTATGTAACAATAGTAAGAAATTATATACGAGATTGTGTGCAAACTTAACTTCACAAAATTTAACTAATTAATCATCGACTCTATTACGTGGTAGATTTTAAAAATTATGTTGAATGGTAAAGTAATGGAGCAACAATTTTGATATGATTTAGGGTAAATTGGCAATAGAAAATATTAAAATTTGGAAGATAATTTTAAAAGCATTATTTATTTAAAGGATATAATCTGAGATGCCCAATACATAATTGAAAAATAAAAAATTTACCTCACCGGAGTGGCAGAAGCCGCGTATAGCCGATGGAGTTTCAGAGGAGGCAATGGTTTGGGTTGGAGGAGGCGAAGAGATTGCATATTTGTAGGAAGAGAATAGGGTGATCAGGACTAAAAGGGGTAGGGTTTAAATGATTTGGATGGTGGAGATGCATCCACGCGTCCTAATTAGAGATGCAATTTAACCTTAAAAACTCATGTTAACTGGTTATATAACGTAACGCACATTTAACGCAATATAACATGTTTTTTCTGGGTTAAATAGTTTTGCCGTTAAATGGGTGTGTTACATAACAAGAGGGCACCGTTAAGTTACAAAACGGGTTATAACGGGTTTTTTTCAACTATGCCCTCCATTATATATTGTCAGTTTGGTGCATCAGGCTTATACAATGGATCACTATATTTGATACGACATTGTTACCTCTCAAAATTCATGAACAAATAGATTCTTTGTCTTAAATACGAAAATCTATAAAATATGAAAATAAATCATATCAATGAATATTGGACATATGTGTGAAAGAAAACCTTGGACATATTTTAAGTTCATTGTCACAATTATCACTTGAAGAGCAAGCTTACGAACCTTAAATGCTCTGACCATGAAAATATTTGCTAATCATTATTTTTGTGCCACATTAGCCCCCAGTATGGTAACAAGTTTGGATTCATTTCACATTGTAGCTTAAGAATCAAGCTTAGCCTGCTATATATAGTTTACAGTCTTTGAATCCATCTTCAGTGCAAAAGTTTACCTTGATTATTCTAAGGTACTTTCTCTTTCACCTCTCTCTCTTTTTTTTTTTTCTTTTCCATTTTCTCTGCCTCTCTTTAAAAGTTATAATCCTTCTCTATTAATGTATGGCTCTTTTCTAATCAAGCTCACTCTTACTATGGCAACTCAAATGAAATTTCTGGTTTTAATTAAAAACTAAGAACTTTCACTAATTTGAAATTTATTTTCTCATTCGAAGTTAATGTTATTAGATTATTTTCATGCTATATCACATCAAAGTATATTTACTTTCGAACAAAGGTTCCAACATTTTAGAAAACTAGTGTAGATATTCCAAATTTATATAGAAAATTATTTTATTATCCTGCATGCATTATCACCAAAGTTCAAAATTCATTGATTCTCTTTTTAGAAATTGCAAAAGTTTACCCAATATAATGCTCTTTCTAAAAGATTGAAGATGGTTGATTAAAAAACTTTTCAGAACAAGTAACTAGTCTAACATACTCTATTGGACAAATATTTAGGAGTTATATGCTATATATTATTCCTACAAGTTTTAATAATGTCAAATTGTTTAATCTATATATATATTTTTGATTTAGTTATACTTTGCCGTTTATAGCAAAATACCAATCATTATGGCCGGCAAAGTTAATGGACCTACTTCACCCTTCATACCACTTGCAAAGCTGTTGTCTGGGTTGCCTAAGTTTCTACCATCGGGAGCAATGAATTTGCTTAACCGAATTTATGAAGATCTTACGGTAAGGAATTTTGTTTTTAATATATAACTTCATTTTATTTTACATTTTAGAGTATAAAGTTACTTCTCTAATGTTATGCAGGAGAACAGAATTACCCGTGAAGAAATGGTTCGCCTTTTCAGGCGAATAGTTGGAGATCGACTCCTGCTTGCAGCCATTAGCCTCTATAATGGCAAGGTAAAATGTTAAATATGTGAAGGTGTTTTATTTTACGAATATTAATGTTCTTTTTACGATCCTAAATTTATTATCTTGTATAAGTGAACTGACAATTAATTTAACTAATTTGTCAGCTATGTTTTATGATGCATAACCAGTAGAATATATATTTTTGTTCTTCCTATTTGCGCTCTCTCTCTCTCTCTCTCTCTCAACTTTAATTTAAGCATGCAAGTTATGTATTTATATTGCTAACTTTTGTTCACATTCAATCTTAAATTTTTTTTTTCTCTTACAGAAAAAAATCATGGGACCTCGCTCAAGACTTTGAAGAATTAATGCGGGGAAGGGGATCTGCTCTTCCTAAATTTCTATTAACCTTGTTAAATGGATTCAGCTCCCCATAAGTTTAATATCTTTCTCTCGTTCATTGTTATTTGCAATTTGTTTATGTAATGTTTTTTTATCATTATTTAAATATAAAGACCTGCCCAATGGGCTAATGAGAGGGAATTTGTGTGTTGTTTCGTTGAAAGAATGGAGTTTATTCTACTACATGTATTTAATTTTCTTGATACTCTTTGCATATAGACATATTTATTTTATGTTTTGAATTTTTGTTGTTGACTAGAAAATAATGAACAATTAAAATTTTATGTTAATGGATTAATGGAAAATGTACAATAAAATTTGTATAAAAAATCATATAAATAAATAATATACTTTAGTCATAATTTATTTAGACAATTATCCCATATAAAATAATTATTTAATTTTTATAATATATTCTAGGAAAATTGTGTCAATGCCCCAAAATGAAGTTTGCAATGTGACTAAGCCCAGCCCAATTTTAGGCTTGTGACTAGGCCTCAAATACAAAATTGTAATGTGCCCATGCCCTTGTACTCACTTATATGGTTACATGCCATCGGAGAGAGAAATTATAAAATTTTCTCCTTAACTAACCCAATCACATTAATGAGTCTGCCAGTTATGAAACTGCCTGGTAACCGCATCTCACCATCTCTCTCTCTCTCTCTCTCTCTCTCTCTCTCTCATTCAATTTCCAAAGATGAAAATCCCCTTTCTTCTAACCCTGTCCTGAAACTAGGGCTAGGATTTTGTACCCGAAACAATGGCCGAAAACCCTAAGTTATAGAAGGAAAAAAATGCAATTCTACTAACAAGGAAGCAACTGACAATGATTTCAAAGTCGATTGTAACATGAAATGTGAGGATGAGGTTGCGGTTCAAGACATCGAAAATGTCGTCCATGAAATTCTAACTCCTCAAGTTCCCCTTTTACTTGGGCCACCTGCTACTGACACTAGGGAACCTTCCCCAATGGAGATCGCTTACGTTTCACCACAGTCGAAGAATGATGGTGAGGACCCAACGTCAAACAACAATGAGGTGACGAAGAACAAGGACTTTGCAGATCTTTGGATGATGCACCTAAGAGCTACTAGGACTCTGGGCATGCAAAATACGAACCTATTAGTAAAGGAGAGATGTTTGCTTCCGGGACAGGTGTTTCTAGAAAAAGAAAGAAGTAAGTTTTTGTTCTTAATCTTGGTGAATGGTTTTAAAATGTTGTTTAAAATTAAAATTAGAAGATGATCGCTTCAATAGTGTGAATGTTATAATATATATATATATATATATATATATATATATATATATATATATATATATATATATATATATATATATATATATATATATATATATATATATATATATATATATATATATATATATATATATATATATATATATATATATATATATATATATAGGGTTGGTTCCAATGAGAACCCAAATAAATGTGAGAACTAAGAACCCAATATCAACCATCCATCATACAAAAACCGAAATTTAGATTCGCCAAAATCAAGGTATGAATTATAATTAAATAGATATTAGAAACTGAAATAAGGGTAAAATATAAAAGCACAGAGGTATAATGGAAAAACCGACAAACCTATAAACACGAAAACCTCCCTTTTTCTCGCTGTTCAGCTAATTGCATATCATGCGATTCAACAAATCAATAATTAATGTGAATGCATGAGTGTAATAGTGAGATGGCATGGAGGAATGATATGATTTAATGGGGAATGACGAGCAAGTTAGTGGATATGAATTTCAATGTGTCATGACATTAGAAGTAAATTACTCGATTCTCGCAAACTAAAACATTAGATTCGTTATAATACATACAGATTCGCATGCATTATAATATGATTCTCAGAACCATATTATTATCAATAATTATTTTTAAATTTTGTGTGCTATCAACGTTATTGTTATGTTACGAATCTTATTATCAATTTTTAGAATCTATTGTGAAAGTTTACGAATCTATGTTCTAAATAACTAATTTATTAATCTATTTAAAAATACAATCATATTATTATATATAGAGAATCATTTCGTTATTCTTATAGAATCATGTAGTATAAGTTATGGAATCTCTTTAATTCTAAAATAATAATTTTTGGTATCCATTGTTTGATAGTTACAGAATCATATTATAATCTGCATGAATCATGTATGTATTATAATGGAATCTAATATTTTAGTTTGCGATCCCGAGTAATTTACTTCTAATGTCATTACACATTGAAATTCATATCCACTATTTACTTCTCATGCCATTCCCATGAAATTCATATCATTTACTTCTCATGCTATTCTGCTATTTACTTCTCATGCCATTACTCATTGAAATTCATAGCACCTTCTTTTTTATTTTGATTTAATTATCGACTCGTGATGATTCTTTTAGATTTATTTATCACATCGAATTTTCAATTTAGTCATTCGTTTCATTTGAGATTTCAATCGCTATGTAAGGAAGAAGGTTGTGCTTAGTTAGGAAAGAAAAATTGCCTATAATGTAATCTGATTCTATGACCAAAATGACCAATGCCCTTTAGTTAAAATTTTGAATTTAATAGAGTTTAATCACAACCGTTGATTGGTTAAAGATCTAAGGGTAGAAATTTGGTTCTTAGTTCTCATACTTGTGAGGAGTTCTCATTTGATCCAACCCTATATATATATATATATATGAAGTATGAAATACAAGATGTTGTTGTTGATTTTGTAACATAAGTTGTAAATTTAGATAGATCTTGTTTATTCTCAGAATTTATTGTTAAACTTATCCATTTCTTGATAAGTTAAAAGGTAACTCTTCATTGAGCGTTAAAATTGCTTATCGCATCTCGAACAAGACTCGAAATCTGGGTTGATAACCGACGATCCATCCGACTGCCGCCGACTCGAACGCCACGACGCATTTGCCGCAAAACGCGTAGCGCATCGAACCCATGAAGTGAGTCGCGAGAGGCATTTGCCAGCGAAACGGCCGCGGGAGAAAAACCGACGAAACTCAACGAGGCGAAGTTGGCTAAATTCAAACATCGAGGCGAATCAACCGCGACTTAGTCCGCTCGATGCAAACGAACCGCTTGAGCTCGAAAGTTGATCGGTTAACGACTCGAACACAATGGCATCACCGAGCAAAACTAAGCCCGGAAGACCGGAATCGACGAAGAATCGATGAGAGTCGATCGAAAAACGACGCGAGATCCATTTAGCCACGCCGCACCTCCTGGAAAGTTGGTTTGTTATTCATTGCTCGCTTGAACTCGCGGTACAGCTCGCTGGCCTACAACAAAATTTCAAACAAAAGAAATGCCTTTATTTCAAAGCGCATAATGAAAATGAAAATTACAACTCTCTTCCTTTGTGAACAAACACGAGGATCTCTATTATCCCGGATCCCGCCATGCGGGTTCTTTGTCTGCGTCGGACTTTGTCGTCTGGATCTAATTCGACCGTGTAAACGGTTCGGAACTACAGACGAGAGGGCTCGCTTCGAAGGAAACGAAGCTCGAGGGATCACACTCAAGGAGAGGATCGCCTGGGATCACACTCAACGGCGAGGATCGCCGAGCGGTGAGATCTACAAGGAGAAATCATGCTATCCCGAGAAAGCGAAGCTTAACCTAGAGGGTATCTGTAGTTCGACCCAGTTTTCTTACCTTCTATAGATCCGGACGTCGACCGACTTGAGCTCACGGTGTTCGGAACCGCAGGTCAGATCTCGCGAGGGCTCTTCGGTCCGCCAAAATCCAAAAATCCAGCCCTTGAATGAGCAAGACCCCCATTTATACAAAACAAAAGGGGCAATACCTGCACTGGTCAGCCACTGCTGTCGAGGTGACCGGCCAGGCTTGGAGCCACCTCGGCCACTTGTCCAGGCACCCCTGCCTGTCAGTCGAGGGGCTCTACCAAAGTGCCGAGCTCCGGCCACTTGTCGAGGTGGCTCGCCAGCGTGGCCGAGCCACCTGGCCACTTGCCGGTGGCGGTCGCGGCGCTCCGCCGCTCTCGCCGCTCACGACTCCGGCCGATTCTTCGCCGATTCTTCGGTCTTCCGGCTTAGTTTTGCTCGTGATGTCGCCATTGTGTTCGAACCGTGTCCGATCAACTTTCGTGAGCTCAAACGGTTCGCCATCGACGACTAAGTACGGTTGATTCCGCCTCGTCAATGTTTGAATTTAGCCAACTCGCTTCGCTGAGCTCGCCGCCGGTTTTCTCCACGACGCTGCTTTCTCAGACGCCGACTCACTTCATGGGTTCGCCGACTCGCTTTAGCGCTTTGGCGGCGATCACGCCGACGTTTCGAGTCACCGTCGGATGGATCGTCGGTTATCAACCCACCGCTACGAGTCTTGTTCGCACCGATAAGCAATTTTAACGCCACAGATACCCCTCCAAAGCCGCCTCTACCGATTCTTGATGAGTCCGGGATGCTTTGGACATGATGAGCCCTTCACTCTTTAATTGGCGATAGGACTTGTGAATGACCTCGGCGTTTGATCTCTCCATTCCCTTCGATTTTCCTGCTTTGTAGGATTGTCAAGGTATTACGGCTTGCATTTTTGTCCGACCGTTGTCGAAATCTCCCAAGTCGATAGATAACTTTCTTTTGAGGTTGGCTCCAGATTTGATTCTCCAATTCTCTCGTGTTCTCCGCTTTGTAGGATACCCGGGGTAATGCGGTGTCGCATTTATTGCTTGACCGTTGTCGAATTTCAAATCAGAGCTAATTGAGTTCATTTGCTGTTGACTCGTCGGTGGATTGTCGCCCAATTGACCATCGAGGTTCCTCCGCTTGATCGGGAGTTCTTCGTGGATCCAACCGCTGATCGGGAATCCTTCGCCGACGACTCGCTGTTACGCCACGCATTACTTCTCGCGCAAGGTGTTCATCCACTGGGGAGGTATTCTTCCCAATTGTTGATTGGTAGGCCCGGGCGGGCATGAATCGCACGACATGGGGAGGAGTCCTTTTGAGGTAGAGCGTTGTCCGGCCGATATAAGCCTCGCCGAATTTTATCCTCCTTGAGGTCCCACGAGGAAATTGAGGGTTATCGAGTTATCCTTAAGAATATGGTATTTCCGTGAACTTCTCTAAGAACCGTGAATTAGTTTATCGTAATCCTATTTGGAGTAGGGCATGGGAGAATATCCGAAGATTGAGTCCTTCCGTGCCACCTTGTCGATGATTTCGACCATTTAGAGGTTAAGCTCCAAAGTCTACAAGATTTTGAAGTAGCCGGCTCGCCTCATATCGAGGCTCGCGGCACGCCTTGGCCGATGCTTGCGCTATTACCGGACTCGGAGTTCAAATGCAGGCCAGTGCATCATTGGAGATCGCTGTTGCGAAGCTTCATCTTCAGGGGACATTTTGGTCTTGTGTCGCTGCCGGAGAAGCGAGGATAGTAGAGCTCGAACAGAGCTTCAAGCGGCGAGGGAGAGCCTGATCGCCTTGAAGTCGAAGGCCAACAAAGAAAAGACTCACGGCCCGAGGAACTTGAACTCGGGCGTAAGCCGTTAATATCCGTATGAGATCGCGGAGGCCCTTAATGGCGCCAGGAGGCTTTCGGGTCGAGCCGTGAGGAACTTCAGAAGCTTTCTCAATAAAGTATTTGTTGTCACAAATCCGTTTAGAAAACTTGTGTAACTTCAGTCTTTATCGATAAAACATATTTCCCCCTCTTTGTGCTCGATTATGATTCTTTTATTTCAATCGAAATAATTAACCATAATACTTATAGGATTTTGGCAAACCTCTACCGCCAACGGATTTGATTAGCTTACCAACTACCGCTTGAATTGGGCTAGCGTATGGATTATCTCGATCCGCTCGCGACGCGACGCGCCGGAAGAATGAAACTCTTCTAGACTTGTTGCTATGATATTGAATACATAGGCTTCGTACTCTTTTACGGGCAAGAGACCACCCGCAACGCTGCAGAGGCGTTGGCTTAATCCTTCTTAGGCTTCGGGATGAAATACCCGTAATCGAACTCGTATCTTCAATCGAAAAGACTAAACCGCAACGATGGGTTGACTTTATCCCTTCTTAGGCTTCGGATAAAATACCCCGAGTCAAACTCGGTGTCTTCTTCAATCGAAAAGACTAAACCGCAACGCGGTGAGGCGTTAACTTTAGGGTTATTGGCCAACCCCCCCTCAACGGATTTGACTAGCCTTTACCAACTACCGCTTGAGTTGGGCTAGCGGCGGATTATCTAGATCCGCCCCGCCGGACGTTGTGCTAAAAGAATGAGACTCTCTTAGACTTAGTGCTACGATGTTGAATACGTAGGCTTCGGCTTTTATCACGGAATAGACTCCGCAACGCGTGAGGCGCTGGCTTTATCCCTTCTTAGGCTTCGGACAAAATACCCCAATCGAACGTGTCTTCTTCAATCGGAGAAAGACTAAACCGCAACGCTGTAAGGCGTTGGCTATATCCCTTCTTAGGCTTCGATAAAATACCCAAGATGAATCTTGGCTTCTTTGACCGGAGAAGGATTGAACCGCAACTGCAAGGCGCTGGCTATATCCCTTAGGCTTCGGGACAAAATACCCCAAGATGAATCTTGGCCTTCTTTGACCGGAGAAGGGTTGAACCGACTAAGGTTGATTGAGGTGGGAAAGGAAGAATGTATTCTATTTTCCGAGGGGGAGAGGAAGGAGGATCTTGTCTCCTATCTCCTGTAAGGGATGAACAAGAGAGGAAGGTTTTGTATCCTATCTCTTGCCGGGAGAGGAAGGTTTTGTGTCCTATCTCCGTGTGCTCACAAAAATAAGAGAGGAAGGTTTGTATCCTATCTCTTATTGATGGAGAGGAAGGAGGATCTTGTCTCCCATCTCCGGATATTGGAAAGGAAGGATTTTGTCCCTGTTTCCAGTGGGAGAGACTAAAAATGGGATCTCCATTTTGAGACTCTTGAAAGATGAGACTAAGAGTGGGATCTCCACTCCGAGAATCTAAGACAAGAGAGGAAGAATGTATTCTATCTCTTGCTCCTGGAGAGGAAGAATGTATTCTATCTCCAGGTAAAATGTGGGAAAGGAAGAATGTATTCTATTTCCGATGAGAAACTAAGAATGGGATCTCCACCGAGAATCTTGGAAGGGTATGGATAGCTTTCGCTGTAGGATTGCAACCGTGACTGAAGTGGACCTCGCTCGGGAAGGGATCGAGAGGGAATTGGCCGGGTGGTTGACCAGGGAGATTTTAGTGGGCCCACCCAATGAATTTGACGGTGAGAGAATTTGGAGGAAAACACAATAACTTAGGGTTATCCTCATGAAAATGAGTGAGATATTCTCTGAGGAACTTCCATCAAAATGGGTTATCCGAATGTACTAAGGATAATACTTTTCGTAAACTTCCCATTTATCGGATTAATTGCCGGTCGCCATTCTCGTGATGATATGATATGCACCGCTTTGAATAGACTGTGTCTATTATAAACGGTCCTTCCCATTTGGGTTCGAATTTACCTTTCTTTTTAGAGGTGAGGATTATCTGCCCAGCGCCGGGACCAGATCCCTCCTAAAGGTTCTCTCGTCGAACTTTCTTGTTGAAAGCCCTCATTCTCGGCTTGATAGAACTCAATGCATTGTTGAGCCTCCAGCGCTTCATCTAACATCTCAAGTTCTTCGAGACGCTTTTGATGTTGTTCTTCGTCGCCATCTCCGCTGCAAGCGAATAAGTGACGGAATCGATTTCCAACGGAGAATTGCTTTCACCGTGACTGAGAGTACGGGTAGCTCCCGGGCGCGACGCACGCTGTGCGATATGCCCAGAAAGCTCCGAAGTTTATCATCCCAGCCTCGCTTGTTATTCTTCACAAGCTTCGACAAAATCTTGATGATCGCCTTGTTGAACGCCTAACCCATTCGCGGCCGATTATAGCCGATGAGACATCTTGTATCTTGAATTTTTCGCAAAACCCATGAAGGAATTGCCGATAAATTGGGGACCGCTCATGTCGCACGATCCGTTTTGGGACACCATGTCGATAGATGACATGGTGTTTGATGAATCGACGACGTACTCGCTTTGACCTCTTTAGTGGGATTGCTTCACTCACTTGGAGAAGTAGTCTGTGATTGCCGAATAAACCGATCTCCTTTAACCTGACGGAGAAAAATGGGACCTACAACGCCCATTCCCATGTCTCGAATGGCCGGATGTGGCCGAAGGATGCAACCGCTCGGCGGCCGATGCATATAATTTGTGTGAATTTAACACGCATGGCATTTCCGAGCGCATCTCGATCGCTATTAATCATTAGGCCAAAAGTAGCCCATTCTCCGATTGATCGTGATAGTTTGGGACCAGCCGGTGCGACTCACATTCACCTCGTGGTGCTTCCCGGGACCTCTTCTCTTTGTTTGAGAGGCATCGGAGTAAAGACCATCGCACTCCGACGCATATAGCATCCGGTTTCGTGTCGTAAAGAATCTTGGAGCTCTTCGCCGATTGACTATCTCTCCTTCATGTCTTCGGTAGAATACCATGTAAGACGAATCGATGATAGAAAGCCAATCTCGGGCTCCAACTTGGTTTGGGTTGCGGTACTTTGGTAACTACCCCTTACCTTCTTGTGCCTCATCGCCCGATCGTGAACTAGTTGCTCGTCTCTAAGGTTGTGCTAACGACATGCCTAACGCCGCAGACCGCGGAGCGCTTTGGAGGGCGGATATATTCGATGAAGAATTCTTCGAATGAGTCTCATTTCAACAGCCTATCCGATGATAGGGATTAGATCCGATTTCGACCAGAGTCACCACTTAACCCGCTTAACTATCGGCCAGAATCTCCATACGCTTCGAGATATTCGACTCTTTGGTGAAGCTAAGTCCATAAGTAGCTGCTGTATTTGCTACGCTATTGAACAGGTTCGTGAGTGAATAAGCATCGGGCATGACATGATTCCCCGGAAATCAAGACAACTCGACCGCCGAGATTTTAGAACGTCCGGGTACTTGGCATTAGTGGCCCGGAAGCTCCGCCAAAATACAATCGCCATATTTGTTGGTGCGACGTAGTGTTGACTTCCGGACTTCATCCGAAGATCATCATATAACTCAACTGCGTCTGTCGGGTTGGCGTACCAAGAGATCGCAATCGCTGCCTTTTGACTCGACTTCGTTTGAAGTGCAGTCGATTGGGACAAGAGCAAGGCCCATTTCGCCAAACGCCAACTCATTGAAGCCTGGTCATAAATATTCGGACCGGATTTACGCGAGATAACATAAATCGCCTCGTCTAACTAAATAGTGCCGCATTTTCTCAATCGCTAACACTAATGCAAGGCACGCTTCACCATTGGATATCGAGACTCAACCACTAATGTTCGGCCGTAATACATCGCCGCTCGCGGATCACCGCCGCCGCCCCGCGGTAAGGCGCTTAACGAGTGATCCGCTTGTTTTGACGATCGAACGGTTTTCCGACAAGGTGCAACAAGAACAGAGGTTTAGCGAGATACGATTTATCTCTTCAAACGCTTTCTCGACATGCCGCCCCAAATAAACGACACGCTCTTCTTGTTCAACTGGAGAACGGTTGGCACTTCCTGATAGGTTCGATATGAACCGCCGGATGTACTAATCGCCCTTGTAACCCCCGAAGTTCTCTCGATTTCGGAGGTTGCAACTTCTTGAATCGCTTTACTTTATCGTGATCGACATGGATTCCTTTGTCGGTGACGACGGCCAAGGAACTTGCCACTAGACATCCCAAGGAAGGATTGGCGGCAGATTCATCTTCACCGATGAGTTCGCATGAGCTCAATACCGCTCCAAGATCTTTGATGTGATCTCCTTTGTCACGCTTTTACTAAGTCGCCGACGGAGCATTCGACCGCTTTTCAAGATGATCCCGAAAATCTGCCATTGCTCGCCGGTACGCTATGCCGGCTCTTTAAGCCAAATGGCATGACCGTAGCAAAATATACCGATGGGCTTCAACGCTGTGTTTACGCCATCGGTGCATCTTGATTTGATTATACCCTCGAAACCATCCATGAACGACATTCTTTCAAATCCACACGTATTGTCGACTATGACATCGGTGATTGGAAGAGGGAAGTCGCCTTTTGGGCAAGCAAGCATTCAGATCTCTCAGAAGTCGCATACTGCATCCCGACGAACCATTCTTCTTCATGACCGACTATATTCGCCACCCAATCCGATGTTGAATTTCCTCGATGAATCCCGATTCTATGAGTTTCTTCACTTCGCCGACGATTGCTCAAGATTTGTGGATCTAAACCGTCTTGGCGTTGCTTGACAGTTTGACATCCACCTTGATGTTGAGGCTGATGTGTCGCTACATTAGGTCGAGTCCCCGCATGTCCTCATAACTCCAAGCTAATACATCGATATACTCCCGATTAGGGCTTATCAACTTCTTTCTCTTCCGAGGGAAGAGTATTGCTGATGTTTATGAGCTTAGGACGCCCTCATCACCATATTAACCGACTACCTCGCCCTTAGTGGGTTCTTCTTTGTTCAATCTATCCCCAAATTGCTCTCTCGAGTTGATGGATCCATGGGTCTTCCCATGTTGGCATATCTTCATCACCCTCAATAGTAGCAGGATCGCATCGGCCATATTCGACATCAAAGCCTTGAAAGCTCCAGGTCGTCGTCCCAAGCCAAGAATCGCATCACGCCCGCCTCTCCTCTGGATTATTATCAATCACCATGAGCATTCATCTCGAGGAGGATTCAGATCCCAATCCCCGCCTCAATGCATAGTAGTTATCCGGCTTCCCTTTGGGACATATGCTTTAGGAGGGACTCGAGACCTCGCTCAAACATAGACCTTCTCCTTGTGTCAAGTCGCACCCCACTTCCATGATACCTGTCTCCGACTATATCCGAATGTGTTGAGGATAGCCCGTTGTCATCTTCATCTTCTTCTAAGAAATGATTCGGCGCTGGAACTCTCCTTTTTCCGTGAAACCAAGTCTTTTTCAATACTTGATCTTCGCGGATGACGAAGTGTTGTCCCAAAGGAGTCTTGGAATTGCTTTTGTGTAAAGCAAGAAGACCGAAGTTGGTAAGTGCAACTCGATCGTTGTATAAACCTCGCTATTACATCATTCAAAGACAAAGGGTACTCTAAATCGCCTAAGAATTTGCCAATTACAATGTTCATCCGACGATTCTTCATCGCCAAGATTGATTACAAGGGTACAATGTCATTTAAAACAAAACCACCACTATAATCAAGCCCGCCGAATCGCCTCTTCATCACCGTCCGTGCCTTGGGCCGATGATTCAGCCGGACTCATTACCAGAGGAGAGAATCAAGAAATAATTCTCCACCCCTTAAACGGCCGCTTGTCCGACCACCGCCTTGACTCATTATTTGTGTCTACATATTTGAGACATCGATGAAGAGTAGATGGGACTATAACGCTACCGTGGATCCAAGGTCCATCCAACAATAAGTTATAGGAAGCTCTCTCACAATCACATAGGTGTGACTTCGACTTTAAATTCCCCATTTGGCACTTTATCCGATCTTACCAAGCGCCGAGATCCGCCGGTGTTAAACCCATAGATCATTGTGCTCGCGATGCCGCCATCGGCAGGGATTCCAAGGTGATACATGAGCGCAGGGCATAATGCTCATAGCCGAACCCGGATCGACTTGGATCCTGCTAACTTCACTAGAGCCAATATACCCGTGAAGTATGGCGGCCGATCGTGTTTGAATCTCACCGCATATCCTCCTTTGTAAAAGTAATGAAGTGCTTGGCTGCAAGTTGCATTGTTGTGCGATTCTTCCGACCGGCTTGATCTCGAAAGTGAGAAACACCTCGAGTCGACCTTCTTGTAGAGCTTCCTGCTTCTTTTGACAATCGGAGCAACTCAGAGAGTTATTCGCCGGATGTTCGCCAACGGGCCATGACGTCAAACGGTATGGAGAGTTCGAGATGTTCCGCCTATCCTCACACCCGGGCATTGAATCGGATCGCCGAGTTGAACTTCCCGACCAGGCCGCTTTCTCCTTTGCTTCAGCCGCTTTTCTCTCGCACGAGTGAGAGGAGTCGGTCACCCCAGCCGACAAGGTGTCTTAGCGCTTGGATTTGAGCCTCCTGATATTTGTAGCTATATTCGTGTTCATTCCTAGTAGCGAAGACTTCAGCCTCTTCGTGAAATTGAAGGTGGCTACTTTTTCATCATTCTTCTCTCGAATTGCTGAAGCAAAGATGGCATAGCTTGCCTTTTTCCCTTGGACTTTTTATGGCCGAGGATGTAGACCATCGATCGCCTTCCAAAGAAGTCAGTGGACCCAAAGGATTTCTCCGCTTGCTGTCGCGGTGCGGTACGAGCCCTTTCTTACGCTGTTCGTGAGGATCTTCATTCACCATCTTCATTCCTACCTTCACAACCGGGCGCTTGGAACCAATCCAAGGAACTGATCCGGCTTATAGAGACCGCATTTGCTCCCACCTTCTTCTCTTTAGAGGGTTTTGGAGTAATGACTCCAACATCTATCAAGGCCTGAATCTTGTCCTGAGATGGTAGCGTAACTTTGTAGGATGATGTACCGCCTGGTAAGCACAGATTTAGGATCTCAGAACCTTGTTTGCCTCCTCTTGGTTTACAATTGCAACCGACCTGTTTTCCAAGGTATTTGAAGATGCCCGAACTTCCTCGCCCTGAATGAGTAAGTCTTGGGAAACCTCGAACCGATGGTTTCGATTCGAGTTTGTTGGCGCATTGAGGCCGCGATTGTCGTGGTGCACGTTGTTGACCGCCGCTGTGGTTGCAGCTCGAACGCTTGATTAGCTTCACGATTTGCTTTGGCGCTTTACCTTTGCCACGGGGACAAAGTTCGCTGTGAGCATCCACCATAGGCTGACCTCTCCGCTTTCCTCCTCGTGAATCGCCGCTTGCTCTCCACGTATCCTTAAATCTTTCCTGTGTCTCTGACGGTGCGCTCCTATTGCTTCCAACACGCCCAATGACGTTGCTATGACAAGTTTGAGAATGAACTTCTCCCGTTATCGGTCTCGCACCATTGCCTTATTTCTGAACCTCTTGACGGTTATCCATCGCTTCGCTCTTTCGCTTCTCGCCCAACAAAGACCCGATGGATACCTCGTGTCATCGCCGAAGAAATTGGTGAGAAACATGGCCTCCATATCATCCAGCCTATTAACGCCCTCGGTTTGAGACGGCGGTACCAATCAAGGCACCACGAAGGGTGCCAACGAATGACCGAACCATCAAGGGCTCAAGGTCGAGATAACACCTAGATGAGACTTGAAGTAGATGGCTGAGTGGGCGATCCCTTCCGCCAAACGTAAAGTTGATGAGGTTGAATTTTGTCGGATAATGATTGATTCCCACTCCTTTGTAAGGACATGGTATACCCGTTTTCTTTACCTCTTGAGCGGAAATCAAAGTATTGATTTTGCTCTCGAGGTCTTTTATTTTCATTTTCCCCACGCCTCCGCTCGTAAACTTGGGGAGGAATGACGGTGTTATCGCTACGCTTTGCCGAAAGCAGACATCACCTACGCTTTGGCCTCCTTCCCCGTCCGTGTCGCTATTTGTTAAATTGACATTATTGCGACGACTTGGCTCGCTTTGGCGGTTCATTATCGCTGGATCTGTTGGTCATGCATTGCTCTCATCCGCCGCATGGCTGGCCCATTTCAAGCTTAAAGTTATCCTTTGCTTGGTTAGGCCTCTTCAAGCATCCGGGACACTTGATCCGCTGCCGATCATGAACGCCACAGGTTGTCCTATGCCGGAAATTGTATTATCGTGAAGCCATTGCGGAGCCAAAGATCCGACACTTCATCATCTCGAGGGTAATCCTTCGTGATCTTGGCGATAATTGTCGTTTCCACCTTGACCGCAATCGAAGTCATTCGCTATGATGCTCTCGAACGCACGTGACGCGCCCTCCGCCGGGTCATATTGATGGTAACACTCGGCAATTCATCGCCGGGGCCCATCTTTTCTTGCGGAAGCGCCTTGACTTGTTCGCATTCGCGCCGGCCTATCAAAGACCGACGCTTTTCCGGAGTCGCTTTAGTGCATGCACTGATAACACCGCTTTGATCGGGCTTCGAGCACAAGGCATGTTTGATTCTAGGGCTCTCTTTCGATTTACTTAGCCCCCAGACGATAGTACAACTCTTTCGGATGAATACCGGAGCAACCTATCGTGGTTGGCACAACTTCTCGTATAACGCTGTCATCGCCGATGAGAGCCGCCTTTCCGAGAATAAATAGGCCTTTCATAAGTTACTCACGCCACACGCTGTGTGAATCTTCGACGGCTCTCGACCGGGATTTGAAGCCCGCGGCGAAAGCAGCCGCAGTTTCTTCTTTCTGTGGGTACGCCCTCAGACGAGTGACCCGGATTCCTTTAGCGACTCCAGGCGATCCTGACGGTAAGCTCCGGTCGTGGCGAAGCGCTATGCCGGAAGTTTAGGTGCGGCATAACCGGAGGTAACTTCTCGCCAATGCCACTTTTGTTGAGGTGCTCACTTCGATTTGAGCATGGAGCAGGAGTTGGCCTGGCCGGGCGAGCTGGCTTGATGCCGTTCGCTGGAGTTAAAGCTTTGACGGACGGCTTCCAAGCTAGCCGATTTGTTGACGACTTCTGGTCATTTCAACTCTCGCGCTTGTTGCACCAAAGCCCGTGGTTATGCTGAGAGCGCCGGGCGCTCCGGATACGCCTCGGAGGTAGAACGGTTCCGTTTGACTCGACCCATTCGCTCGCCGCCGCCAGAGGAATCGGCTACTATCTCGCATTCTCGAGTCAACTTGGATCTTAGATCCACCTCATAGCGACCCCATCCATTGATTCTTTCGCCTGGCTAATTGTTTCGCCAGCGCCGACGTCAGCTCGACGGGCTCTCTTGAGAGAGTCACGACGCCATTGGCGGAATCACCCCTCGCGGAATACTGTGGGTTCTCAAGGTTTGGCCGCTGTTAGGCCGGGAATCACCGCTGCCTCGCAGCCTTGACGGCGTGGTGGTGGATTTTTCGCCTCGATTCGAGGCCGATCGGGTCTTCCTGCAGCCGAGACCATCTTGGACTTATGCGGGGAACCGATCTCGACGAGGAGGAGAGGTATTCTCATACTTCTTCCTCGGGTCGAACTCAACTCGACTCGATGACCGGATCGGATCCGTTATGACACTCCACGCTTTGTTGAAGCTGGCTCTAATCGCGGGTCGCCAAATTGTTCGTGGGGAAAGTTGGTTTGTTATTCATTGCTCGCTTGAACTCGTATGCCTTCGCTGGCCTACAACAAAATTTCAAACAAAAGAAATGCCTTTATTTCAGCGCATAATGAAAACGAAAATTACAACTCTCTTCCTTTTGTGAACAAACACGAGGATCTCTATTATCCGATCCTCGCCATGCGGGTTCTTTGCCTGCGTCGGACTTTTGTTCGTCTGCGGACTACCGCAATTCGATCCCGTAAACCCGGTTCGAACTACAGACGAGGGGCTCGCTTCACGAAGGAAACGGTTACCGAGGGGATCACACTCACGGAGGATCGTCAAGGATCACACTCACGGGAGAGGATCGCCGAGCGGTGAGATCTACAAGGAGAAATCACATGCTATCCCCGAGATTAAGACGGCTTAACCTAGAGGGTATCTGTAGTTCGACCCGAAGTTTTCTTACCTTCCGCCATAGATCCGACGCCGATCGACTTGAGCTCGCCGGTGCTCGAACCAGGCGTCAGATCTTGGCGAGGGCTCTTCAAGTCCGCCAAAATCCAAAAAATCCAGCCCTTGAATGAGCAAGACCCCCATTTATACAAAACAAAAGGGGGTGACGCTGCCGACGGGTGGTTCTCGGCTGTTGGTTGAGGTGGCTCGCCATGGTGGCGCCACTGCCACTTGGTCAGCCTCCTCGCCACTTGGTCGGTGGTTCGCCAGTGGCCGAGCCTACCACTTCGTTCCGAGGCACTCCTACCAAGTTGGTCGGTGGCTCGCCAAAGCGGCCGAGCCACCTGGCCACTTGGTCAGGTGTCGCTACCGCTGGCTTCGCCGTCTCGCTCGCTTTCTCCGTCACTTCACGATTCTTCACGATTCTTCTGGTCTTCCGGCTTAGTTTTGTCTCGTGATGTCGCCATTGTGTTCGAGTCCGTGTCCGATCAACTTTCGAGCTCAAACGGTTCGCTTGCATCGACGACTAAGTACCTGATTCCGATCTGGCTCAATGTTTGAATTTAGCCAACTCGCTTCGCTGAGCTTCGCCGTGGTTTTCTCCACGACGCCGCTACCGGCTCAGACGCCGCCGACTCACTTCATGGGTTCGCCGACGCTTTACGCCTGCTATGGCAGATCACGCCGACGGCTTCGAGTCGCCGGATGGATCGCTTCTTATCAACCCACCGCTTAGAAGTCTTGTTCTGCATCGATAAGCAATTTTAACGCCACATTCATATGAAAAATTTACTCATAACTATCAATTTTGGATAGTACTTGTTAATTTTATAATCTTATTGTTAAACTTATCCATTTCTTGATAAGTATGTTATTAGAATGTGAATAAGGTTAATTATATTGTTAAACTTATCAACACCTTGTTAAGCCTATTGAAGTTTTGTTTTTGAATTAGTGAAAGATGAAAATTATTGGCTAATATATTGTAGTCACTTTGTTGATTCTGAAATGATGTTGTTAAACTTAGTCACTTCTTGATGATTAATATGTTTAGAGACTGTGAATATGTCTAATTAGATGGGAAAGTTGCATGCTTACTGTTAATTCTGAGATGTTGTTATTAACCTTATTAATTTCTTTCTAAGTATGTCGATTATAAGTGTTTATTTTTGTTAAATTTTAGACCAATGAAAGGAGAACCTATTGAAATAAGGCTAACTACGAGTTTTAGTGCATATGGTGATTTCATGGAGAAGATTGCTCCACATATGCAGTAAAAGACATTGGAACGCCTACAACGGTACTACATTTGGGCATTATGTAATATTTGGTCCCCCTGCTATTGATCGTCAGCTCTGAAATTTTGTCTTAGACACTACATACAAAAGAAGGGAATATTTAAATTTAGAGATGCTAACATTGGGAAAAAGTGAATTGCACTTTTGATTTAGATTGGGTGAATACAAGCTTTTCAGTTTATGGTCGATAATACATAGGAATAGAGATGAAGATAACCTGATATGACATAAGTATTTTGCTAAAAAGAAAAATGGAATAAAGAATGCCCGAAAGTACATGGAGGATTTTTAGAAGAACTTATGGATTCAAAGGTGCAGAGTGATGTCGAGGACTTTGTTTTGTGACAAATCATCTATCGCAGTTTCTATGATATGGTGCCCTACAAGTGTGCAAGGCATCCCCGCACATTTGTTTAAGTTTGTTGATAGCATTGAAAGAGTCAAAGTCACCGCATGGGAAAGATTCATTTATTCAAATAAGAAAGGAATTGATATTGCTCAAATGATTGGGGAAACCAGTGTTACATATGTACCGGGTTGCATGCCTCTAGTTCCAATAAGTTATATACGTGAATGTTAATATTATGATTTTAAAATTAAAGTTAGTAGATACATGTTAATTTTATCTTTTAGATGTGAATAAAAATATTGTTAATATCAATTAGTGTAATGATCTTATTAAATTTCTCGTGAAGTTTTTAGAATTTTTGTTAAACTTTAGCTTTTAATTGCTAAATTCACAATGTATGTTAAACTTAGGTAAACTTTACTAATTGATTTGAAACTTGTCAAGAGTATCGCTACTTGTTAATGTTATCTTTGGTGTTAATGTTAGTATTTTGATGTTAAATCTCACACTATAGTTCTATGATTTGACTAGAATTAAGGAGCACGAAAAGTGATAGGAGAAGCCTCCTCTTTGTATTTGGGTTTTGATTAGAGAAAGGGTAGGGTCTCTACAAATGGATGCATTGTTGTAAAGGCCTAAAATGCAATAATTAAACTGTAGAACAACCAATAGTAAAAGTTGGTTCACCGACAGGAAATACCCACTCAAAAAGGCTAGCGGAAGTTTAGATATCGATATTACTGTAATCTTCTTGATAAATCACCGCTCCCTGAAGAAAGAGAAGATGATGTATACGCCAAAATAAATAGCACAAAAAGAAGCAGAAAGAAAGAGAAAATGCGAAGAAAGATAAAGTAACAATTGGTTGGGTAAGCTATATATTCACCTTACTGGACAAATGTTTTTATAACTTAGATGTTAATTTTTACATTGATTGTTAATATTATCCTGTTAGATGGTTATTTCTTTATAAAAGTTTAACGATCTCAAGATATCGATTTATGTTTTTCAAATTTTTCTTAGGTTGCTATGAAAAGATTGACGAGGCTTTGAAAAGGAGGATATGGTAGAGAAGCTACCGCTTCCAAGTAGCTTAAATTTTGGAGGAATGCCGCCAAGATGAATCAAATGATCCGAATTCATTCTATTCAAGAAGAGTTTATTATGTCACTTCAGTAAGGAGAAAAATTATGATATTTGATTGAGGATAGGAGTATGTGAAAATGCTTGCAAAGATAAAAGAAAGAGTGAGACTGCTGAGCCACATGTAGGTGAAGGTAAGAGTGACGCAAACCAAGATGGATGAGGGTACATATAATGGGAAGTAGGATGAGTGTGAAAGAAGTGACAATGACTTCATCAATGATGATTATAATAGGCAGATGGGGAAAGATCATGAAGATGAAGATCTTAACAAAGCAAAGGATGGAGAGGGTACCACAAGATCCGACAATGACTTTGTTCGTGATGATATTGATATGATGGGGAAAGAAGATTTTGATAAAAATCACAACAAAGTTATAGATCATGAAGGTAGTAACAAAAAAGAAGTTCAAAAAGCTAGTACACAAGGCAAGAGCTCCGTGGCTTAGGCCCCAAGCAAACTAAATAAGCAAGTCCAAACATATTTCCACCCCATTTACTAAAGATAAAAAGAAGGGTAAAATTATGCAGCAACATATTATTGTGAATGATGATGAAAAAGATAATAATGTGGAATATTATGATCCATCTAGTACTTGGATATGTTGGCACTCTGTCCGATGTTTGAGCTGAACAAGAGTTATTAAAAACTAGATGAAAGGCTTTCATTTCCTCAAGTTCATCATACGACATTACTTGTTAGCACAGAGTGTTTTGCATGACTATAGGATACGTGAAGAAGTTGCATCTCAACCGACGGAGGAGGAGAACAAATGGCTTTTTTCTAACTCGAAATGTCATGCAAGTGTCAATTACGGTTAAACTTGTTTATTTTCATAAAAATTGTCCGTATTTGTTAATAATAGATAGTAGTTGTTATACTATCGCTACCTTGTTAACTTTTGTTCTTCTTTAAGCTTAATGCTTACTTGTTAACGCTATATTTTATTTGTTAATTTTAGGAAGTATATTATCTTGGAAATAGATAACGAGCTTGAATGTGGTTGAGATGCTTAATCTTATTTGAGCGGGCCTTGATCAACATGAAAATTATCTTATTTTGAATTATTTGAATTGTTATGATATTGGACTCATATGGTATCCATCTAGTACTTGGGACTACCTCCATTATGGTGAAGTTCGCCATGGTCCGTATTGGTGAACTTCATCCATGGTCGTTATTGGTGAAACTCGCCCATAACCGCTGTAAGCTACTTTAAGGATACAGCCACTCCACTAACTCACTCGCTTAAGAAAAGTCAATGACCACTAACTCACCTATTTAAATGTAAGTTAATGACCACTAACTCACTCATTCAAGGAAAATTAAGCCCCACTAACTCACTCCTTATGCTTTTAAGCCTATAAATAGGCATGATCAACATGAAGCAAGGGCTTGGGGCTAACATTATCTTGGCTAGACTCTGCCATTGAGAGAGAGAGAGAGAGAGAGAGGAGAGAGAGAGAGAGAGAGATTCAGAGGCTACATTGACAAAAGGCCATTTCTCCTTTATTCTCATTTATCTTCATAGAGCATTATCATCGCTAATCATTTGGCCCCATCAATGATCATTGTGAGAAAGGATTCGCTCTTCAACTAGTCATCTTGCTTAATCAAAGCTATTGTGAGAAACGACTGCTAATATCTCTTTATCCGTGAGAAGACTACACTATTTTCCCGAGAGATTAGAGATCATCAATCGCTGAAAGATCCATCGCCTTAGTGCTGACCGTGCTAACGGAGTATAAGATCGACCTTCATCGGTACACAAAAATAAATCCTTAAAATATATAAATTTTTCTTTGTTTCATTGTAATCTGAGCTAATTGCAATTCAAAAGACCAAACATATGTATCTTTAGAACTCATACATTGTTTTCATGTAAAAGATCATGAAAGGATCAAATTTGTCACAAATTATAAAATTTTGAAATGTGAGGAAAGCATGTACATTCCAAGAAATAAATTCAACTTGTAGAGCTAACATATTTTAAGTTCATTTCACAATGACACTTGAAGAGCAAGCTTATGCACCTTAAATGCTCTGATCATGAAATATATGCTCAACCATTTTGTGCTATATACCCACAAATATGTCAACATGGTTAGGTTCATTGTTACATTATAGCTTAGAAGCAAGCTTAGCTTTCTATAAATATAAATATGTATTTTGTAGTCTTTGGATTCATCTTCAGTGCAAAATTTACCTTGATTATTTTAAGGTGTTCTTTTCTTTATTTTTATTTTTCTCATTTCATAGAACATTGTTTAGGTGCAACGCTGGTCATGCAATATCTCTTGTTTGATAAATAACAAACTCTCATTTGCTAACGATATGTTTGTGAGATGATATATTTCAGAATAAACAGTACTTAACGAAGTTACTTCAAAATGTAAAAATCAACACAAACGCTGATTTCATTTCTTTGAAGCATCGATGGTCACAAGGCACCATCAATGGTCGAAGTCTAGTCATCGATGGACTAATGAAATAATCATAGAAACAGAAATTAGAAATCGAACCATCGATGGTTCATAATAACCATCGATGATCGCAAGGATCATTGATGGACTACAATCAACAGCTTGATTTGAGAATCTAACCCGAGAGCCTCGTGAGCCTCGCTCAACTTCTTCTCGCTATGCTCATAACGGATTTTTCAAATGAGGAGAAATGGCTTTTATGCTCAACTACAATATCGCTTCTTCACGGATCTTCAACATCAATATTTTGAAGAGCGATTTATTTAAAGGACTGTAATATCTTTAATTACGCTTTAATTATTTTTGTGTTGGTTTTGTATTTCAAACTCCGTGAGTTTGACTGCAGATTCAAGCCGGGTAATTGAGGGTTGGCGACTCAAGTCGTGGAATTGAGGGTGGCTAGTTAAGGCTAAGTTTCTTCCGATCGTTGTGAGGAGTTGGGTATTTTGACGGTTTCGTAGATTCCGTGGTCCTCGCTTTGTAACGCTTACCAAATCGGATTGTGATTTGTAGGACTCTGGTCAAAATGAAGCCCTTCATGAAGGAAGAGTGGACGCAAGGTTTTGATCCGGGAGTATAAAAATCTCGTGTGTTCCCTTGTTGATTGCTTTCGCTTTTCACATATTTTTTTCCACGTGATATTCGAAGTTTTGTCAAAAATTGTACCAATCCTATTCACCTCCCTCTAGGCTTGCATACCGCCTACAATTTCAATTTTCTTCGCATTTTTTAAAAGGTCAGTTTGTTTTGCTCTATTAAACATGGTCCTTTATACTTAATTTACCTTTTAAAATGGTAATTCAAATGAATGTTTTTTATCTATTTATAATTAATAACAATATAGCTAAGAACTTTTCACTAGTTTAAAACTAATTTAAGCTATGCAAATTATGTTACACAATTTTTGTATGATCCCTAATTGCAAACTTATTTAGTTTAGCGAGAATGCAAATAATCAATCGTTGAATGGCAAACAAAATGATGACATCGACATTACAGCTTCCTCCTCAGAAGGGGAAGAGGTGGAGATCGAGAATAGTTTTGCTTTGCTTGCGAATTTGGATGGAGATCAAACAAATGATGATGGCAATTGTAGGGTCGAAAAAATGTTTATTGATTGAATGAATGTGTTACAATCAAATTCTCTCGATTACAGAGGAAGAGGAGATTGATTTGACTCCTCCTTTGTATGGGTTCTTGGTGGCGAGAGGATGCTTCACTCGATGCTCGAGTCGAGGTTGCTTTCCGTTGACGATCAGACCAAGGCTGCGGGTGATCAAGAGGTTGTTGGAGAGGTTCCTGATCTCTCCTATGCGCACAAGTGTTGAGCTCCCCCAAATTCCAAAAAGCCCCCTTTCCATAGCTGCTCGCCGCTATTTATAGGGTTTTTAGCATGTAACTATCATGCCGGAATTGTGGAAACGTGGTTAATGGACGGGCATAACCTGCCCACTACTTAGCGCCATCGGTGCATCTTGATTTGATTATACCTCGAGAAACCATCCATGAACGACATTCTTCAAATCCACACGTATTGTCGACTATGACATCGGTGATGGAAGAGGGAAGTCGCCTTTGGGCAAGCAAGATTCATCTCTCAGAGTGCATAATGCATCCCGACGAACCATTCTTCTTCATGACCGGACTATATTCGCCACCCAATCCGGATGTTGAATTTCCCGATGAATCCCGCATTCTATGAGTTTCTTCACTTCGCCGACGATTGCTCGCAGATTTGTGGATCTAAACCGCCTTTGGCTGCTTGACAGTTTGACATCCACCTTGATGTTGAGGCGATGTGTCGCTACATTAGGTCGAGTCCCCGCATGTCCTCATAACTCCAAGCTAATACATCGATATACCCGATTAGGGCGATCAACTTTCTTTCTTCCGAGGGAAGAGTATTGCTGATGTTTATGAGCTTAGACGCCTCATCACCCATATTAACTCGACTACCTCGCCCTAGTGGGGGTTCTCTTTGTTCAATCTATCCCCAAATTGCTCTCGAGTTGATGGATCCATGGGTCTTCCCATGTTGGCATATCTTCATCACCCTCAATAGTAGCAGGATCGAATGGGCCATATTCGACATCAAAGCCTTGAAAGCCCAGGCCGGGTGTCAATCCCAAGCCAAGAATCGACGAATGCCCGCTCTCATCGGGTGGATTATTATCAATCGCCTATGAGCATTCATCTTCGAGGAGGATTCAGATCCCAATCCCCGCCTCAATGCATAGTAGTTATCCGCCTTTGGGACATATGCCGCTTAGGAGGGACTCGAGGACCCAAACATAGACCTTCTCCTTGTGTCAAGTCGCACTCCACTTCTTCATGATACCCGTCTCCGACTATATCTGAATGTGTTGAGGATAGGCCCGCTGTCATCTTCATCTTCTTCTAAGAAATGATTCGGCGTTGAACTGCTTCTCCTTTTCCGTGAAACCAAGTCTTTTTCAATACTTGATCTTCGTGGGATGACGAAAGTGTTGTCCCAAAGGAGTCTTGGAATTGCTTTTGTGTAAAGCAAGAAGACCGAAGTTGGTAAGTGCAACTCGATCGTTGTATAAACCTCGCCATTACATCATTCAAAGACAAAGGGTACTCTAAATCATTTAATTTGCCAATTACAATGTTCATCCGACGATTCTTCATCGCCAAGATTGATTACAAGGGTACAATGTCATTTAAAACAAAACCACCACTATAATCAAGCTTCGGAATCGCCTTCACCGCTGTCCGTGCCTTGGGCCGATGATTCAGCCGGACTCATTATCAGAGGAGAGAATCAAGAAATAATTCTCCACCCCTTAAACGGCCGCTTGTCCCACACCACCGCCTTGACCTCATTATTTGTGTCTACATATTTGAGACACGATGAAGAGTAGATGGGACTATAACGCTACCGCGGATCCGGTCGACCCAACAATAAGTTATAGGAAGTCTCACAATCACAGCGTGACTTCGACTTTAAATTCCCCATTTGGCACTTTATCCGATCTTACCAAGCGCCGAGATCCGCCGGTGTTAAACCCATAGATCATTGTGTCGCTGATGCCACCTACCGGGGATTCCAAGGTGATACATGAGGCTGAGGGCATAATGCTTCATGGAACCCGGATCGACTTGGATCCTGCTAACTTCACTAGAGCCAATATACCCGGTGAAGTATGGCGGCCGATCGTGTTTGAATCTCTCGCCGCATATCCTCCTTTGTGTAATGCAGGGAAGTGCTTGGCTGCTGTTGCATTGTTGTGATTCTTCCTCGGATCGGCTTGATCTAAGAGAAACACCTCGAGTGAGTTTTGTAGAGCTTCGTTTCTTTGACAATCGGAGCAACTCGTAGAGTTATTCGCGGATGTTCGCCAACCGGGCCATGACGTCAAACGGTATGGAGAGCCTGATGTTCGGCCTATCCCTCACACCCGGGCGATTGAATCGGACTGCCGAGTTGAACTTCGGACTGAGGTCTCCTTTGCTTCAGCCGCTTTCTCTCACGACGAGTGAGAGTGGAGTCGGTCACCCCCAGCCGACAAGTGTCTTAGCGTTTGATTTGAGCCTCCTGATATTTGTAGCTATATTCAGGTCCGCCTCCTAGTAGCGAAGACTTCTGCCTCTTCGTGAAATTGAAGGTGGCTACTTTTTCATCATTCTTCTCGAATTGCCGGCAAAGATGGCATAGCTTGCCTTTTCCCTTGGACTTCTTTATGGCCGAGGATGTAGACCATCGATCGCCTTCCAAGTCGTAGTGGACCCAAAGGATTTCTCCGCTTGTCGTCGCAGGCGGATGAGCCCCTTCTTACGCTGTCTGCGAGGATCTTCATTCACCATCTTCATTCCTACCTTCACAACCGGCGGTTGGAACCAACCAAGGAACTGATCCGGCTTATAGAGACGATTTGCTCCCACCTTCTTCTCTTTAGAGGGTTTTGGAGTAATGACTCAACATCATCCGCCCAATCTTGTCCTGAGATGGTGCGTAACTTTGTAGGATGATGTACCGTGGTAAGTACGCATTTAGATCTCAGAACCTTGTTTGCCTCCTCTTGGTTTACAATCGGGGCAACCGACTTTGTTGTTTTCCGTAAGGTATTTGAAGATGCCCGAACTTCCTCGCCCTGAATGAGTAAGTTTGGGAAACCTCGAACCGGATGGTTTCGATTCGAAGTTTGTTGGCCATTGAGGCCGCGATTGTCGGTGCACGCTGTTGCGACCGCCGTTGTGGTTGCAGCCGAACGCTTGATTACGCCTCACGGACTTTGCCGGGCTTTACCTTTGCCACGGGGACAAAGTTCTTGTGAGCATCCACCATAGCTGACCTCTCTCCGCTTTCCTCCTCGTGAATCGCTTCTGCTCTCCACGATCCTTAAATCTTCTGTGTCTCTGACGGTGCGCTCCCATTGCTTCCAACACGCCCAATGAAGTTGCTATGACAAGTTTGAGAATGAACTTCTCCGCGATCGTCTCTCAATTCATTGCCTTATTTCTCAACCTCTTGACGGTTATCCATCGCTTCCCCGCCTTTTCGCTTTCGTCCAACAAAGACCGATGGATACCTCGTGTCATCGCCGAAGAAATTGGTGAGAAACATGGCCTCCATATCATCCCGCCTATTAACGCCTCGGTTTGAGACGGCGGTACCAATCGGCGCCCAACGGCGGTGCCAACGAATGACCGAACCATCAAGGGCTCGCGTCGAGATAACACCTAGATGAGACTTGAAGTAGATCAAGTGCCGAGTGGGCGATCCCTTCCGGCCAAACGGTGTAAAGTTGATGAGGTTGAATTTTGTCTGATACCGGATTGATTCCCACTCCTTTGTAAGGACATGGTATACCCGTTTTCTTTACCTTCTTGAGCGGAAATCAAAGTATTGATTTTGCTCTCGGGTCTTTATTTTCTCATTTTCCCTACGCCTGCTCGTAAACTTGGGGAGGAATGATTTGTTATCGCTTTTTGAAAGCAAAGACGATCACCTACGCTGGCCTCCTTCCCTCGTCCGTGTCGCTATTTGTTAAATTGACATTATTGCGACGACTTGGCTCGCCTTTGGCGGTTCATTATCGCCTGATCTCGCGGTCATGCATTGCTCTCATCTCACGATGGCTTCCATTTCAAGCTTAAAGTTATCCTTTGCTTGGTTAGGCCTCTTCAAGCATCTCGGGACACTTGATCCGCTGATCATGAACGCCATGAGGTTGTCCTATGCCGGAAATTGTATTATCGGCCATTATGGAGCCAAGATCCGACACTTCATCATCTCGAGGGTAATCCTTCGTGATCTTGCGATAATTGTCGTTTAACAGCCCCGACCGCAATCGAAGCCATTCGCTATGATGCCTCGAACGCACGACGGACGACGCCCTCGCTGGTCATATTGATGGTAACACTGCAATTCATCGCCTGGAGGCGCCCATCTTTTCTTGCGGAAGCGCCTTGACTTGTTCGCATTTCGCCGAAGCCTATCAAAGACCGACGCCTTTTCCGGAGTCGCTTTAGTGCGCTTGCACCATAACACCGCCTTTGATCGGCTGGCACAAGCAAGGCATGTTTGATTCTAGGGCGCTTCTTTCGATTTACTTGTACCCCAAAGACGATAGTACAACTCGCTTCGGATGAATACCGAGCAACCTATCGTAGGTTGGCACAACTTCTCGTATAACGCTGTCATCGCCGATGAGAGCCGCTCCTTCCGAGAATAAATAGGCCTTTCATAAGTTACTCACGCGACACACGCCTGAAAGTGTGAATCTTCGACGCTCTGACTTCGATTTGAAGCCCTGGCGAAAGCAAATGCAGGTTTCTTCTTTTCTTTGTGGGTACGCCCAGACGTGAGTGACCCGTGATTCCTTTAGCGACCTAGGCGATCCTTGACGGTAAGCCCGCTGGTCGTGGCGAAGCGCTAGCTTCGGAAGTTTAGTGCGCATAACCGGAGGTAACCGGCGCCAATGCCACTTTTGTTGAGGTGCTCACAATTTCGATTTGAGCATGGGAGCAGACTTGGCTCGCTTTGGCGGTTCATTATCGCCTGATCCGTTGGTCATGCATTGCTCTCATCTCACGCGATGGCTGCCCATTTCAAGCTTAAAGTTATCCTTTGCTTGGTTAGGCCTCTTCAAGCATCCGGGACACTTGATCCGCCGATCATGAACGCCATGTAGGTTGTCCTATGCCGAAATTGTATTATCGAAGCCATTGCGGAGCCAAAGATCCGACACTTCATCATCTCGAGGGTAATCCTTCTCGCATCTTGGCGATAATTGTCGTTTAACAGCCCCGACCGCAATCGAAGTCATTCGCTGCGATGCTCGAACGCACGCGACGACGCCCTTCGCTGGTCATATTGATGGTAACACTCGGCAATTCATCGCCTGGCGCCCATCTTTTCTTGCGGAAGCGCCTTGACTTGTTCGCATTCGCGTCGAGCCTATCAAAGACCGACGCCTTTTCCGGAGTCGCTTTAGTGCGCTTGCACCGATAACACCGCCTTTGATCGGGCCGAGCACAAGCAAGGCATGTTTGATTCTAGGCTGCCTTCTTCGGGATTTATTTGAAATTCCCCAAAGACGATAGTACAACTCGCTTCGGATGAATACCGAGCAACCTATCGTGGTTGGCACAACTTCTCGTATAACGCTGTCATCGCCGATGAGAGCCGCTCCTTCCGAGAATAAATAGGCCTTTCATAAGTTACCGCCGCTACTACGCTGAAAGTGTGAATCTTCGACGCTCGACTTCGATTTGAGGCCCGCATAAAATGCAGTTTCTTCTTTGGGGTACGCCCCCCAGACGAGTGACCCGTGATTCCTTTAGCGACCTAGGCGATCCTTGACGGTAAGCCCGCTGGTCGGGCGAAGCCGCTAGCTTTGGCGAAGTTTAGGTGCATTGACCGGAGGTAACTTCGGGCCAATGCCACTTTTGTTGAGGTGCTCACAATTTCGATTTGAGCATGGGAGCAGAGTTGGCTCGCCGGGCGAGCTAGGCTTGATGCCTGCCCGCTTGAGTTAAAGCTTTGACGGACTTGGGCTTCCAAGCTAGCCGATTTGTTGACGACTTCTGGTCAGCCTCTTTCAACTCGCGCTTGTTGCACCAAAGCCCGCGGTTATGCTGAGGAGCGCTGCCGGGCGCCCGGATACGCCTCGGTGTAGAACGGTTCCGCTTTGACTCGGACCCATTCGCTCGTCAGCCGCCTAGGAATCGGCTACTATCTCGACTTCACCTCGAAGTCAACTTGGATCTTAGATCCACCTCATAGCGACCCCATCCATTGATTCTTTCGCCTGGCTAATTGTTTCGCCAGCGCCGACGTCAGCTCGACGGGCTCTCTTGAGAGAGTCACGACGCCATTGGCGGACCGACCTCGCGGAATACTGTGGGTTCTCAAGGTTTGGCCGCTGTTAGGCCGGGAATCACCGCTGCCTCGCAGCCTTGACGGCGGTGGTGGTGGATTTTCTCGCCCGTGATTCGAGGCCGATCGGGTCTTCCTGCAGCCGAGACCATCTTGGACTTGCGGGGAACCGGATCCGACGAGGAGGAGAGGTATTCTCATACTTTCCGGGTCGAACTCAACTCGACTCTCCTCGATGACCGGATCGATCCGTTATTACACGACGCTTTGTTGAAGCCGCTGGCTCCCACCGTGGTCGCCAGCCTTGTTCGTGGGGAAAGTTGGTTTGTTATTCATTGCTCGCTTGAACTCGTACTTCGCTGGCCTACAACAAAATTTCAAACAAAAGAAATGCCTTTATTTCAGCGCATAATGAAAACGAAAATTACAACTCTTCCTTTTGTGAACAAACACGAGGATCTCTATTATCCCGATCCTCGCTATGGGTTCTTTGCCTGCGTCGGACTTTTGTTCGTCCGCGGACTACCGCAATTCGATCCCGTGTAAACCCTGTTCGAACTACAGACGAGGGGCTCGCTTCACGAAGGAAACGGTTACCGAGGGGATCACACTCACGAAGGAGAGGATCGCCGAGCGGTGAGATCTACAAGGAGAAATCACAGCTATCCCCGAGATTAAGACGAAGCTTAACCTAGAGGGTATCTCAGTAGTTCGACCCGAAGTTTTCACCTTCCGCTTATAGATCCGACGCCGATCGACTTGAGCTCACGGCGTTCGGAACCGGCGTCAGAGATCTTGCGAGGGCTCTTCTAAGTCCGCCAAAATCCAAAAAATCCAGCCCTTGAATGAGCAAGACCCCCTATTTATACAAAACAAAAGGGGGTATACAAGCCGATTGGTTTCCGGCTTGTTGTCGTGGCTCGCCATGGTGGTCGAGCCACTTCTACCACTTGGTCAGCCCTCCGGCCACTTGCCGGTGGCTTCTACCAAAGTGGTCGAGCCTCCTGGCCATTTTGCCGAGGCACTCCTGGCCAAGTTGTCGAGGTGGCTCGCCAAAGTGGCCGAGCCACCTTGGCCACTTGGCCGGGTGCCGCCGTCGCTGGGCCCGCCGCTGGCCGCTCACGACTCCGATTCTTCGCCGATTCTTCGGTCTTCCGGCTTAGTTTTGTTCGGTGATGTCGCCATTGTGTTCGAGTCCGGGTCCGATCAACTTTCGAGCTCAAACGGTTCGCTTGCATCGACGACTAAGTAATGCTGATTCCGCCTCGCCAATGTTTGAATTTAGCCAACTCGCTTCTGAGCTTCGCCGTCGGTTTTCTCCACGACGCCGTTATTGCTCAGACGCCTTCTCCGACTCACTTCATGGGTTCGCTGACTCCTTACGCTGCTTATGCGTAGATCACGCCGCGGCTTTCGCCGTCGGAACCGTCGATGGATGGATCGGTTATCAACCCACCGCTTACGAGTCTTGTTCTGCATCGATAAGCAATTTTAACGCCTACATTCATATGAAAATTTAATGCATAACTATCAATTTTGGATAGTACTTGTTAATTTTATAATCTTATTGTTAAACTTATCCATTTCTTGATAAGTATGTTATTAGAATGTGAATAAGGTTAATTATATTGTTAAACTTATCAACACCTTGTTAAGCCTATTGAAGTTTTGTTTTTGAATTAGTGAAAGATGAAAATTATTGGCTAATATATTGTAGTCACTTCTTGTTGATTCTGAAATGATGTTGTTAAACTTAGTCACTTCTTGATGATTAATATGTTTAGAGACTGTGAATATGTCTAATTAGATGGGAAAGTTGCATGCTTACTGTTAATTCTGAGATGTTGTTATTAACCTTATTAATTTCTTTCTAAGTATGTCGATTATAAGTGTTTATTTTTGTTAAATTTTAGACCAATGAAAGGAGAACCTATTGAAATAAGGCTAACTACGAGTTTTAGTGCATATGGTGATTTCATGGAGAAGATTGCTCCACATATGCAGAAAAGACATTGGAACGCCTACAACGGTACTACATTTGGGCATTATGTAATATTTGGTCCCCCTGCTATTGATCGTCCAGTTCTGAAATTTTGTCTTAGACACTACATACAAAAGAAGGGAATATTTAAATTTAGAGATGCTAACATTGGGAAAAAGTGAATTGCACTTTTGATTTAGATTGGGTGAATACAAGCTTTTCAGTTTATGGTCAGATAATACATAGGAATAGAGATGAAGATAACTGCATATGACATAAGTATTTTGCTAAAAAGAAAAATGGAATAAAGAATGCCCGAAAGTACATGGAGGATTTTTTAGAAGAACTTATGGATTCAAAGGTGCAGAGTGATGTCGAGGACTTTGTTTTGTGACAAATCATCTATCAGTGCTCTATGATATGGTGCCCTACAAGTGTGCAAGGCATCCCCAGACATTTGTTTAAGTTTGTTGATAGCATTGAAAGAGTCAAAGTCACTGCATGGGAAAGATTCATTTATTCTGAAATAAGAAAGGAATTGATATTGCTCTGAAATGATTGGGGAAACCAGGTGTTACATATGTACCTGGTTGCATGCCTCTAGTTCCAATAAGTTATATACGTGAATGTTAATATTATGATTTTAAAATTAAAGTTAGTAGATACATGTTAATTTTATCTTTTAGATGTGAATAAAAATATTGTTAATATCAATTAGTGTAATGATCTTATTAAATTTCTCGTGAAGTTTTTAGAATTTTTGTTAAACTTTAGCTTTTAATTGCTAAATTCACAATGTATGTTAAACTTAGGTAAACTTTACTAATTGATTTGAAACTTGTCAAGAGTATCTGCTACTTGTTAATGTTATCTTTGGTGTTAATGTTAGTATTTTGATGTTAAATCTACAAACTATAGTTCTATGATTTGACTAGAATTAAGGAGTACGCAAAAGTGATAGGAGAAGCCTCCTCTTTGTATTTGGGTTTTGATTAGAGAAAGGGTAGGGTCTCTACAAATGGATGCATTGTTGTAAAGGCCTAAAATGCAATAATTAAACCAGAGAACAACCAATAGTAAAAGTTGGTTCACCGACAGGAAATACCCACTCAAAAAGGCTAGCGGAAGTTTAGATATCGTATTACGACGTAATCTTCTTGATAAATCACCGCCTCGTGAAGAAAGAGAAGATGATGTATACGCTAAAATAAATAGCACAAAAGAAGCAGAAAGAAAGAAAGAGAAAAATGCGTAAGAAGAAAGATAAAGTAACAATTGGTTGGGTAAGCTATATATTGACCGCTTACCTTCGTGACAAATGTTTTTATAACTTAGATGTTAATTTTTACATTGATTGTTAATATTATCCTGTTAGATGGTTATTTCTTTATAAAAGTTTAACGTGATCTCAAGATACCGATTTATGTTTTTCAAATTTTTCTTAGGTTGCTATGAAAAAGATTGACGAGGCTTTTGAAAAGGAGGATATATAGAGAAGCTACCTGTTTCCAAGTAGCTTAAATTTTGGAGGAATGCTGCCAAGATGAATCAAATGATCCGAATTCATTCTATTCAGAAGAAGAGTTTATTATGTCACGAGTATGAGAAATATATTCATGATATTACATTGATTGTTAAAGGTTTAGATGGAAAAGTTAAAATGCAAGCACTAGAGGATACCAAGGAGTATGTGAAAAATTTGCTTGCTAAAGATAAAAGAAAGAGTGAGACTGTTGAGCCACATGTAGGTGAAGGTAAGAGTGACGCAACCAAGATGGATGAGGGTACATATAATGGGAAGTAGGATGAGTGTGAAAGAAGTGACAATGACTTCATCAATGATGATTATAATAGGCAGATGGGGAAAGATCATGAAGATGAAGATCTTAACAAAGCAAAGGATGGAGAGGGTACCACAAGATCTGACAATGACTTTGTTCGTGATGATATTGATATGCAGATGGGGAAAGAAGATTTTGATAAAAATCACAACAAAGTTATAGATCATGAAGGTAGCACAAAAAAGAAGTTCAAACAGTTAGTACACAAGGCAAGAGCTCCAGGGCTTAGGGCCCCAAGCAAACGAAATAAGCAGAAGTCCAAACATATTTCCACCCCATTTACTAAAGATAAAAAGAAGGGTAAAATTATGCAGCAACATATTATTGTGAATGATGATGAAAAAGATAATAATGTGGAATATTATGATCCATCTAGTACTTGGATATGTTGGCACTCTGTCCGATGTTTGGAGCTGAACAAGAGTTATTAAAAAAACTAGATGAAAGGCTTTCATTTCCTCGCAAGTTCATCATACGATTACTTGTTAGCACAGGAGTGTTTTTGCATGACTATAGGATACAGGAAGAAGTTGCATCTCAACTGACGGAGGAGGAGAACAAATGGCTTTTTTCTAACTCTGAAATGTCATGCGTAAGTGTCAATTACGTGTTAAACTTGTTTATTTTCAATAAAAATTGTCTGGTATTTGTTAATAATAGATAGTAGTTGTTATACTTACTGCTACCTTGTTAACTTTTTGTTCTTCTTTTTAAGCTTAATGCTTACTTGTTAACGTTATATTTTATTTGTTAATTTTAGGAAGTATATTATCTTGGAAATAGATAACAGTAGCTTGAACAGGGTTGAGATGCTTAATCTTATTTGAGCGGGGCGTCTTGATCAACATGAAAATTATCTTATTTTGAATTATTTGAATTGTTATGATATTGGACTCATATGGTATCCATCTAGTACTTGGGACTACCTCCATTATGGTGAAGTTCGCTCATGGCCGTTATTGGTGAACTTCATCCATGGCCGTTATTGGTGAAACTCGTCCATAACCGTTTTCAGAAGCTACTTTTAAGGATACAGTTCACTCCACTAACTCACTCGTTTAAGAAAAGTCAATGACCACTAACTCACCTATTTAAATGTAAGTTAATGACCACTAACTCACTCATTCAAGGAAAATTAAGCCCCACTAACTCACTCCTTAATGCTTTTAAGCCTATAAATAGGCATGATCAACATGAAGCAAGGGGGCGGAGAAAAAGGTCTTGGGGCTAACATTATCTTGGCTAGACTCTTTGCCATTGAGGGGAGAGAGAGAGAGAGAGAGAGAGGAGAGAGAGAGAGAGAGAGATTCAGAGGCTACATTGACAAAAAGGCCATTTCTCCTTTATTCTCATTTATCTTCATAGAGCATTATCATCGGCTAATCATTTGGCCCGATCAATGATCATTGTGAGAAAGGATTCGTTCTCTTCAACTAGTCATCTTGCTTAATCAACAGTTATTGTGAGAAACGATCTGTTAATATCTCTTTATCCAGAGAAGACTACACTATTTTCCGAGAGATTAGAGATCATCAATCAGTGAAAGATCCATCGTCTTAGTCGGACCGTTAACGGAGTATAAGATCGACGCTTCATCGGTACACAAAAATAAATCCCAGAAAATATAAATTTTTTCTTTGTTTCATTGTAATCTGAGCTAATTGCAATTCAAAAGACCCGAAACATATGTATCTTTAGAACTGATACATTGTTTTCATGTAAAAGATCATGAAAGGATCAAATTTGTCACAAATTATAAAATTTTGAAATGTGAGGAAAGCATGTACATTCCAAGAAATAAATTCAACTTGTAGAGCTAACATATTTTAAGTTCATTTCACAATGACACTTGAAGAGCAAGCTTATGCACCTTAAATGCTCTGATCATGAAATATATGCTCAACCATTTTTGTGCTATATACCCACAAATATGTCAACATGGTTAGGTTCATTGTTACATTATAGCTTAAGAAGCAAGCTTAGCTTTCTATAAATATAAATATGTATTTTGTAGTCTTTGGATTCATCTTCAGTGCAAAATTTACCTTGATTATTTTAAGGTGTTCTTTTTCTTTATTTTATTTTTTCTCATTTCTGTTAGAACATTGTTTAGGGTGCAACGTTGGTCATGCAATATCTCTTGTTTGATAAATAACAAACTCTCATTTGCTACTGATATGTTTGTGAGATGATATATTTCAGGAATAAACAGGTACGAACGAGTTACGGTTCAAAACGATGTAAAAATCAACACAAACGTTGATTTCAGCCTTTGAAGCATCGATGGTCACAAGGCACCATCAATGGTCGAGTCTAGTCATCGATGGACTACACGAAATAATCATAGAAACAGAAATTAGAAATCGAACCATCGATGGTCTACAGTCAACCATCGATGATCGCAAGGATCATTGATGGACTACAATCAACAGTTTGATTTGAGAATCTAACCCTCAGAGCCTCAGAGCCTCGTTCAACTTCTTCTCGTTATGCTCATAATCGGAGGATTGTTTCAGCGAGGAGAAATGGCTTTTGCGTTCAACTACAATATCGCTTCTTCACGGATCTTCAACATCAATATTTTGAAGAGCGATTTATTTAAAGGACTGTAATATCTTTTAATTACGCTTTAATTATTTTTGTGTTGGTTTTGTATTTCAAACCTGTGAGTTTGACGGCGTATTCAAGCCAGGGTAATTGAGGGTTGGCGTACTCAAGTCAGGTGAATTGAGGGTGGCTAGTTAAGGCTAAGTTTCTTCTGATCGTTGTGAGGAGTTGGGTATTTTGACTGGTTTCGGGTAGATTCCAGGGTCCTGTTTGTAACGTTTACCAAATCGGATTGTGATTTGGTAGGACTCTGGTCAAAATGAAGAAGCCCTTCGCGAGAAGGAAGAGTGGACGCAAGGTTTTGATCCGAAGGAGTATAAAAATCTCGTGTGTTCCTGTGTTGATTGCTTTCGCTTTTCACATATTTTTTCCTCACGATATTCTCGAAGTTTTGTCAAAAATTGTACCAATCCTATTCACCTCCCTCTAGGCTTGCATACCGCCTACAATTTCAATTTTCTTCGCATTTTTTAAAAGGTCAGCTTTGTTTTGCTCTATTAAACATGGTCCTTTATACTTAATTTACCTTTTAAAATGGTAATTCAAATGAATGTTTTTATCTATTTATAATTAATAACAATATAGCTAAGAACTTTTCACTAGTTTAAAACTAATTTAAGCTATGCAAATTATGTTACACAATTTTTGTATGATCCCTAATTGCAAACTTACGTAGTTTAGCGAGAATGCAAATAATCAATCGTTGAATGGCAACAAAAATGATGACATCGACATTACAGCTTCCTCCTCAGAAGGGGAAGAGGTGGAGATCGAGAATAGTTTTGCTTTGCTTGCGAATTTGGATGGAGATCAAACAAATGATGATGGCAATTGTAGGGTCGAAAAATGTTTATTGATTGAATGAATGTGTTACAATCAAATTCTCTCGACATGAGGAAGAGGAGATTGATTTGACTCCTCCTTTGTATGGGTTCTTGGTGGCGAGAGGATGCTTCACCGATGCTCGAGTCGAGGTTGCTTTCCGCTGACGATCGCATCAAGGCTGCGGGTGATCAAGAGGTTGTTGGAGAGGTTCCCGATCTCCTATGCTAAGTGTTGAGCTCCCCAAATTCCAAAAGCCCCTTTCCATAGCCGCCGCTATTTATAGGGTTTTTAGCATGTAACTATCATGCCGAATTGTGGAAACGGGTTAATGGACGGGCATAACCGATGCCCACTACTTAGCCCACGAGCCGCTGTGGCTTTCGTGGCCTTTGTGTTCGCTACAAGAAGCCGCCACCGCCAAGCTGAACGAGGGGCTGCTACAGAGCTGAGCCGCCGCCGTAATCGCGGAGGTCGCTACAATAACGCTGCCGCTACAAAGACGCGGAACTGCTACAAGAACGCAGTAGCCGCCGCAAGAACGCTGGTGGCGAACCTCGCCGACGCTGACGCCGCGGGCGAGCCTCGCCGAACTTTGATGCCGCTGCGCAGCCTCGCAAACTTTGATGCCGCAGCGAAGCCTTGTCAAACCACCGTTGTGGGCGAGCCTCGCCAAACCACTCGCCATATGATCGTGAGCTTCGCTTTCACGCGGCGAACCTCGTATTGAATGTCGAGGTTGAATGTCGAGGTTCACCGCCGTAGGCTAACCTCGTTGAATGTCGAGGTTCACCGCCGTAGGCTAACCTCGTTGAATGTCGAGGTTCACCGCTAGGCTAACCTCGCTGAGTGTCGAGGTGGAATGTCGAGGTTCACCGCCGTAGGCTAACCTCGGTTGAGTGTCGGGTTCACCGCCGTAGGCTAACCTCGTTGAATGTCGAGGCTCGCCGCCGTAGGCTTAACCTCGTTGAATGTCGAGGCTCGGCCGTAGGCAAACCTCGGTTGAATGTCGAGGCTCGCCAGCTTAACCTCGTTGAATGTCGAGGCTCGCCGCTGGCTTAACCTCGCCCGACTTTGATGCCGCGGGCGCAGCCTCGCCAAACTATCGTTGTAGGCGCAGCCTCGCCAAACTTCGACGCTAGGGCGCAGCCTCGCCAAACTTCGACGCTAGGGCGAGCCTCGCCAAACTTTGACGTTGGGGCAGCCTCGCACCACCGCTGTAGGCTAACCTCGCCGACCATTGTTGAGCTTCGCTGCGGCGAACCTCGTGTTAAGATCGAACTCTCCACGCAACCTCATATTGAGGTTGAGTCTCTTGAGCAAGTCTCGCTTTGAAGCTTGTACCGGTCTAGCCTCGGTTGAATGTCGAGATTCTCTCGCTGGCTTAACCTCGCTCAATGAAGAGCTTCACGCTTGGCTTAACCTCGCCTCAATGAAGGGCTTTGCCGCCTTAACCTCGGTTGAATGTCGAGCCTCGCCGCAATGATGTTGTAGGCGAGCCTCACAAACTTTAAGGTTGTGGGCGATTTTGGCCTATGCAGAGCTTCAAGAACGCAGCGAAGCTCCAAGTCTTCATGCGAAGCTTGTGCTTGAGGCGAGCTAAGCTCCTTTGCAGCGAAGCTTGCTCTACGGGCGAAGCTTTAACATGCTACTAAGAACGGTCGAACTTTCAAACCGTGATGTCGGAATTAGACGAATTATATATGAAAATCGACTATCTCGACGAGACGGAGCCAACCAAACCTACCCGAAGGGTTCGGTTTGTTCGGCCATTTTGCCAAATTCCTTCCGGTTTGGGAGATATCGACACTTTTGTTTATTTTGTAAAGTCAAGCATTCAGGTGAACTTAACCTTTAGGCGGACCTGACTTCACTCAGAGGGACTCTTAAGCTCTTTTGCTCATCCCGAAGCGGTAGGGATTAAGGCAATTTTATTGCCTACAAAGAATGAGAATGTAGCTTCTCAAACTTCCGATTTGGTCAAGGACCAAAGAATAAAGCAAACGCAAGAATGTTAGAAAAGATTATTCAAAAAACTTTTGCAAATCTATGGAAACCCATCCTCGAAGGGTACGGTTTCATCACTCTGGTCACTCTTTAATGATGATTGGTTCTTTATTTTGGAATGTTAGAGGCCTTGGCAACAAGGATTCTTCGTCGAGACTTAATAATTTAGTCACCATTCATACGCCTTAATTTGCTTCTTGCTATATCTCGAAGCAAAGAAGAAGGATGGGAACAAGGTTGCAATTTAGTAATTTTTACTTAATGCATGTAGGGGCGTATGATCCAAAAAATTTCTTGGAGGGTGGACTACAAGACAATATCAAAACAATTAGTAGCAGCCGGAAACATGCATAGAGGCTGAAACTTACACGCCCATAAATTTTGACTCTTATCGAATCACTATTATAATATATTTTCGTAAAGCTCTCAACATGATCTACAAAATAAGATCTCCAGGGTGCACTGCCCAACCCGCACCACTTGATCCGCCTCGTAGGGGTAAGGTTTGGTTTTCCGAAGGATGATATCTCGAAGTTTCATATTTCGCTTCGCTGCATATCTTTGCGTGCCTTTTTCAAACCTCTCGTGCCAATTTTTTCTGTGCACTTATGTGATTTTCAGTCCAGGGTGGTTGGTCCATGGATGCTTGGAGGAGCTTTTTAATGCAATTCCTTTTGCTCACGAGAAGTTAGGAGGCCTTGCTCCAGATTTGGTTTCTATCGGAGACTTCACGACATGTATTAATTCTTTAGTGGTCTTGGATGCTGGATTTCAAGGTAACAGATTTACATGGTGGAATGGGCAGCAAGGTGCAAAAAGTGTATGGTCAAGATTAGACAAAATTTTCTACTGTTAGAATTAATATAAAACTATAATTCTCGATCCTCACCATAACTTCAGAGTTTTGGTGTAATGGTTAGAGAGACTAAATTTAAGATGGTATTAGAGCAACCCATGTTCAAATCCCACCGGCCACGAATTTTAAGCGGATTTTCTGAAAATTAACACCGCTACTCGAAGTTCGTGTTTCACCATAAAAAGAGCGCCTCACCTGGGGCATGTTAGAATTAATATAAAACTATAATTGTCGACCCTCACCATAACTTCGGAGTTTTGGTCTAATGGTTAGAGAGACTAAATTTAAGATCTACAACTCAGATTGGTGCTCGAAGTTTGGAGTTCCTTGCATTTTTCATCTCAGTCGAACCTTTTCTGATCATGCCTCTTTATTTGTATCTCATAAGGATGTGTCTTGAGTGGGTTCAAATTCATTCGAGTTTCAGAAAATATGGATTTATGAAGATACTTTCATGTCAGTAGTGAAGGAGTCATGGGAGCAACCTCTTTTCGACGGTCCTTTATTGTCTTTTCGTAGAAAACTTAAGAGGCTCAAATCTAGGTTGAAAAAAATGAAATTTGGAGACCTTTGGGAATATTCATGAAAAGGTTAAGGGAGCCGAGAATGCAGTTATTCAGGCAGAAATTTCAGTGCAACAAAATAATTCTCAACAGAAATCAAGAGTTAGATGGTTAAAGGAGTGTGACAGGAATACATCCTTTTTCCATACGACCACTATGAATAAGATGAGATGAAGCCTCATAACAAAATTGCAATTGGAAGATGGTGCTTGGACTGAAGATGAAAATACTATCTCAATGAATGCCGAAAATTACTCCAAGACTTTGTACAAATATGAATTGCATACAGAGAATAATTCTTTGCTTGAAGTAATTCGAGAGACGATATCTGCACATGATAATTTCTTTCTTATTGCTACCCCTTCGATGGAGGAGATCAAAGCGGCCATATCAAACATGAATTTGGATGGCTCTCCATGACCGGATGGTTTTTCAGGGCATTTTTATGAACACTGCTGGGAGATAATTGTCAAATCTGATCTACATAAGGCTATATCGGCAGTGTTCAACGGGGAGGTAATTCTGAGATGTTGGAACTCTACTATAATTTCTCTAATTCCTAAAGTACAAGAGCATAATAATTTATCTCAGTTTCGTCCGATTAGTCTATGCATATACCCTTATAAGAACTCATCTCGCCTCCATTATTTGATAGAAGTAGAACAAGGAGCCTTTGTGAAAGGGAGAAATATTGCTGAAAACATTTCCTCGCCTATGAATTAATTCCTAACAAAGATGTAGTGTTAAGGCTGACCGCGAACCGCCGAGAGAAACCACCGTAAACGTAAAGCAAAACACAATAAAAGAGTAAAGACACGAGATTTACGTGGTTCGCAAGTTGCCTACGCCCACGGGTAAGGAGGGAGATTTTCACTAATAGAAAGAGAGAATACAAATTAGATTACAAGTTCTCACAAAGAAACCCTAAAACAAACCTCTCAATCTCTCAAAAGATCTCTCTCCAAAGATGCACCAAACTCTCTCAAAGGTCGCTCCAAAACGTTTCAAGCTTACCCTAACAATCGTTAGGGTTATTAATAGCCTCTAAACGAATTGGGTTTAAAACCAATTCCTAATTAGACCCGCTGAATTGCCTGCATTAGTCGACTACAACTCATATTAGTCGACTAATGAATCAGATTAGTCGACTATAAAACGCATTAGTCGACTACTGCACTCCAACGCAAATACACCTTCGTCGCATATGTAGTCGACTACAACTCATATTAGTCGACTACTCGCTCCCACCAAAACTTGCTTTCTGCTATAGCAGTAGTCGACTACAATGCCTAGTAGTCGACTCATCAACCCGAAAAACCGCTTGTGCATGTTTTGTGCATGTTCTACAATTCTCCACCTCGCACATCATTTGATTCACCTCAAATTTTGGACTAACACCAAGAACACCAAGAACATCTAGAGAGATCATCATCACCAATCCAGCCAATCCAAACAAGGCCACTACACCGCTGCCGCCACGCATCTCCACCGGATCAAGCTCATCGTAGTTCACCTCAAATAATCTCCACCTTACCCATTACCAAGGGCCATGCCCTCTGGGCAAATCAACAAGAGCCGATATGAAGCAAGTCTAAGCAATGCTTAAACTTACTACCTGGACCACCTTGGTTAACATGTCCAAGGATTCTCATTCGTGCACCTTCATGAGAGAAATATCACCTCCTCTATGACATCCCGCACAAAATGATACCGACATCAATATGCTTGGTACGAGCATGATGAACTCCGATTCTTCGCCAAGTGAATTGCACTGACCGCCACACCACAAGTTCACGCTTCTCGCCAATCCCCAAATCGCCTAGAAGACCCCACAACCACAATGCTTCCTTCACTCTCGCCATGGCCATGTACTCACCAGAGTAGAAAGTGCCATCAGAGTTCAGAACACGTGAATATCGCCAACTAACCGAGCTCCATGTATCTTAAATACATAACCAGTAGTAGATCGCCGCCTATCTAGATCGCTCAAGATAATCGTGAGTCCACAAACCCGCTAACTGACATGTTTCTCCACCAAAACACGCACTGACAACCGTAATTCTTGGTACCCTGAGGACCCACTTCACCGCTTCCCAGCTTTTCCTGATTCGCCATGAATCTATCGACCACACTAACCGCCAGGAAATATTCAAGGTACACACCATTGCATACATTAAACCGCCAACCGCACTAGCATAGGGAATACGCCCATGTGCCTTCTTCCACAGAGGGGAGATTGATTACCGTAGCCTAAAGTGTGGAGCCAATGGAGTCACCACCGACTTAGCACTTTGCATCCCGAACCTCGCGACACCCGCCTATGTAGCCCTTCCGACTAAGAACAATCGCCGATTCGCCCGCTTCTTCTAATCTCCATACCCAAGATTTTCCTAGCAAAGACTCCATGTCCTTCATCTCAACTCTTCACCAAGTTGAGATTTCAACCTATCTATCTCCACCCCGCTCTTAGAAGCAATAAGCATGTCATCCACATACAAAAGAAGATAGATAAAATTACCTCCGCTAAGCCCGAATGTAAACACAACAATCATGATCGCTGAAAACCCATGCTTCAAAGATGAAGGAGTCAAATTGCTTGTACCATCGCGGGAGATTGCTTTAATCCATACGTTGACTTCCTCAAACGACACACATGATTCTCCTTATCCTCAACCTTGTAGCCCTCGTGTTGATGCATGTAGATCTCTTCATCCAAGTCTCCGTAAGAAGGTCGCTTTTAACATCGAGTTGGTCCACCAAAATCACCATGAGCAACAATACTCAATAGCACCGAATAGAAGTATGTTTCACCACCGGAGAAAATATCTCATTGTAATCCACACCCTCTTTCTCAGGCAAAACCCTTAGCCACTAGCCTCGCTTTGTATCTTACACCACCGAAGCTCAAAGATCTTCCTTTCTTTTATACACCCACTTACAACCAATAGCTTTTCTTCCTACTGCAATGGGACCACCTCCCATGTTTGTTCTTCCCAAGAGATTCCATCTCTTCCTCCATCCCACCAACCAACTCTCACTATCCTTGTCCCTAATAGCTTCCTTGAAGGAGACCGCTCGCCCTCCTCCACCGAGAGTGCGTGATTCAACCATATTAGCCGCCCATAGTGCTTCGTGGGTTGATCAGCCCCCGCCTTCAAAACTCGCTTGTATGCTCGCTTGGCCTAGTGGAAGCCAAATTATCCTCGAGCCGCCGTTGTTGTAGTGCCTGTATTTTCCTCGCTGAACCTCCTCCCCGCCAAGCTCATCATCTACCCGACTTCCCACTTGAGCACGATTAGAACTTAGTTGGTCTTTAGGTTCTATTTCAATAACCCGAGACTTAGAAGTCTCACCACCATAACACCATCATCCTTGGACGCCCTAGCAATCATGGATTTCTCATCAAAGGTAACATCCCTCACGATCACTTAACTTTGAATCTTCCAGACACCAAAGGCGATAGCCTTTCACGCCTTTGCATATCCCAAGAATATTGCCTTCTTGGCCCTCGCCAAGCTTTCCTCGCTGACGGATAGTAGGCGGTACATCCGAAAATTTCGAGCCTATCATAATCTGCAGATGTTCTCGACCACACCCTATAGGTGTATCACCATCCAATGTCGAATGTGGTGAACGGTTCACAATGTAACAAGTCAGAAGCCACCGCTTCTACCACCATTCGCCCAATCCTGCATAAGATCGCGATACTCACCGCTTCCCGCAGTTGTTCTCGGCTTCGCGAATTCCACCTCGGCTGTGTGGATCGACCGCCCTGTCGTAACACCTCCCCGGACACGTAACTCCTTGAAAGCACCATCCAGATACTGCACTGCTATCGATCTCGGCCGTTTCACTTTTCCCGCCCCGTTTCAACCATTGTTCTCCACTTCTTGAATGTCTCAACACCTCATTCTTGTGCTTCGTAAAGTAAATCCAAGCATACCTAGAATAATCATCTATAAACGACATAATACCTGAACCACCCTTGAAGTTGTCCGAGCCGACCCCAAACATCCGTGTGCACATAATCTAGTATCCTCTCGCTTTAGACTTGCTGCTCAGAACTTGACCTCGCGGTGACTTTCCATACACACAATCCTCGCAAAATCCATGCTAGGTTCCTTCAGATTCTTCAGCCAGACCTCTTTACCAAGCGTAACTAGACCCTTCTCTCGACATATGCCCAAGCCGCCTATGCCATAACCGTGTGCTCACATGGGTCTCCACCACTTCCTTCAGCCCAACCGCCGATCTCCTCACACCGCCGTGATTCCCGAGAGTATATAGATTACCATGACGTAACACCCTTCATCACTACTAAGGAACCACTTAACAACCTTTCATTCCTCGCCACAATCCCCGCAACCACCGGAGTCCAAAGCACCAACCGAGATAAGATTCTTCCGCAAGTTGGGAACATGCCTCACATCCGCCAAGGTTCGAACCACTCCATCATGCATCTTGATTTTGATATTACCTAGCCCCACTGCTTTACAAGCATGGTTATTCCCCATCAATACAGCTTCCACCATCAATGCCTCTCGAGGTAGTAAACCACTTCCTATTTGGACACATATGGTAAGAGCAACCGTAATCAAGTATCCACTTCCTCGAGATCTCCTCGCCACCCGTGACGACATAGCATTCCTTATCGCCTCCCTTCCTCAAACGTAGCTCGCTTCTTCCTTGCCCTCTCTCCTCTCGCCTTTGTTGTTGTTCTTCTTCCACCTACTCTCTTATTTGATACCGACTTTGAAATGCCCAAATTTCACCGCGACTTGAAACATCCTTTTCCCCGCAAGAGGTCTTGATTTAGATCTAGACTTTCCTCCCTTGCCTTTTCCTCGCTTTCATTGTTCTTTTCCCTTCTTAGCCCCATGTTCCTCGACCGCTGGCTATGCTCACTTGTTGCAGCTTTCTCCGGCGATCGTCTGCGTGCTTCGGTCTAGTCTCATCCATCTTCAGATTTTCTCCCACAAGCCTCTGTTTGCACCAGTTCTCATAAGACTTCTGCGAGACACGTATAGTAGAAGCCTCGATCCTCGCCTCCTACTTTAACATCTATGTCTTTCAACTGATATGATCCTATCAAACTTGTTGATGTGTTCCCTGATTGATGAGCCCTCCTCCATCTTGCAAGTATACAATTTTGATTTTAAGTAGATCCGTTAGTTAGACTCTTCGCCATGAAGGTACCTCTAACTTCTTCCACACCAAAAAGCTCTCCATCTACCAAGAAAGCTACATCCCTCTCGAGGCATAGGATAATCGACGCCTGCTTTCCCGTGATCCAACTCCTCCCAATCCTCATCGACATATCCTTGTTCTTCTTCTCCTTTCCATCCAAAGTCTTGTGCAATTTTTATGAAATTAGAAAGTTTTTCATCTCAGATCCTCCAATAAGAAAAATCGCTCTTCCCATTGAACTTTTCAATCTCAATTTTCCCACTTTGACCGATGCATCGTTGACGCCATCCTCGCTTGTCTTCGAATCCGCTTCTCTCAGAATCACCAACACCCTCAAATTAGAAATTACACCACTTCCAATCAACAATAGCTCGATACCATCATACGCCATGGACCATGGAACCGCCGAGAGAAACCACCGCAAACGTAAAGCAAAACACAATAAAAGAGTAAAGACATCGAGATTTACGTGGTTCTGCAAGTTGCCTACGCCCACGGGTAAGGAGGGGGATTTTCACTAATAGAAAGAGAGAATACAAATTAGATTACAAGTTCTCACAAAGAAACCCTAAAACAAACCTCTCAATCTCTCAAAAGATCTCTCTCCAAAGATGCACCAAACTCTCTCAAAGGTCGCTCCAAAACGCTTCAAGCTTACCCTAACAATCGTTAGGGGTTATTAATAGCCTCTAAACTAATTGGGTTTAAAACCAATTCCTAATTAGACCCGCTGACCGCCTGCATTAGTCGACTACAACTCATATTAGTCGACTAATGAATCAGAGATTAGTCGACTATAAAACGCATTAGTCGACTACTGCACTCCAACGCTAAATACACCTTTCGTCGCTTACGCAGTAGTCGACTACAACTCATATTAGTCGACTACTCGCTCCCACCAAAACTTGCTTTCTGCTATAGCAGTAGTCGACTACGCCAAGAATGTAGTTTCGCTACCGAACCCGAAAACTATTTGTGCATGTTTTGTGCATGTTCTACGTAAAGGCCGCAAGAGGGAACGTGGTTTTAAACTAGATATGATGAAAGCTTATGACAAGCTAGAATGGAGGTTTATCTTTGATGTATTACATAAGTTTAGGTTTTCTACTTCTTTTGTCCACATTATCTAAATTGCATTTCATTTGTTCTCGTGAATGGAAATCTAAGAGGTTTGAAAAGACTATTCTTGAAAATCCTCGGATTTTCTTTTTCAACAGAAGACTTTCTCCTATGGTTATTCATCTTCTATGCATGACACGGTGATTTTTGCAATGGAAAGAAATCGACCTTGAGTCGATTCTTCAGTTTATTCGGCACGAGATGATATTTGGACGAAGTTAAACCCACAAAAAGCAAATTTTATACTTCACAAAGAATCTCTCCTAGTTGTTCTCGCCATCATTGAGGTTACTTCTAGGTTCCAAAAGGGTACTTGGCCAATTATTTACCTCGGTCGCTAATTTCCAAAGGTAAAATTAAGAGAATTCATTTTCAATTCCTTATTGATAAAGTGAATTCTTAGTTGCTAGTTGGAAAGCGGTGGCTTTTTCTCGCGGCGTTGTAGGCTAATTTTATTATCTCATGTGATATCGAAGTTTACCTATACACCTCTTCGCTTCCCTACCGTTCCAAAATCTTTTATTCGTGATCGCTGGAAAAAATTATGGCTGATTTCTTCTGGGGCTATCTTGATGGATCATCTAAACATCATTGGTGTAGCTAGAAAAATGTTTGCAGGCCTAAGGAAGGAGTTAGAGTTAGAAGATTATTGGGCTTTCAAAAAGCATTTTCTTTCAAATTGGTGTGGGCATTTCTTCATGGTGATTCACCTTGGGTGTTCTATATGAGAGAAAAGTATTTGAGAGGTTCGCATATAATTGTTTCTCGCCGTACAACTTCATCATTGCCTATTTGGAAAATGCTAATAAATCATGCTAAGGAGGTTTTGACTCGCTCTAGAGTTTTCCTAAATTCAGGTGACGCTTATTTTTGGTTCGACCGCTGGTTTGAGGATTTATGTCTTGCAGATATCGCTGTTGAAGAAGACATTATTGTTTCTGGTTTAAAAGTGAAAGGTGTTTTTCATGATGGTGTGTGGAATCATCCTAGTGTGGACGAACACGTCCTACTTTTTTTGAACAACACTTTTAATTGTAATCTTTCTCTCTCTTCTATATCTGACGAGCATGTGTGGATTGAGTCAAATGATGGCAATTTCTCTATTAAGGCAGTTTGGAATGTGGTTCGAAACCTTGGCTTATCGGTTGTGAAGAAGTTTATACGAGAGAGGTAGATTTCATGAATAGGGTTTCGGCACAAACCCTAATAGGATTCATATTCCCATATATATAGACATGTACATTTTACAAAATACACCCTAATCACAATTATAGTTACATTATTACCACCCCCCCAATCTGGACGTGGTGGAATATAGACGGACAGATTGTTCTTCAAGAAAAGAAACCGCTGAGAAGAGAGTCCTTTAGTAAAAATGTCTGCAAGTTGTCGCTCTGTAGGAACATAGCGAACAACAAGATCACCATGTGCCACGCGCTCACGAACAAAATGATAATCAACCTTGATATGTTTGCTTCGATCATGAAGAACTGGATTCGCTGTGATATAGGTGGCACTAATATTGTCACAAAAGAGAGTCACTGGATGACGAAGAACAATCCCAAACTCAGCAAGGATGTGGCGAATCCACAATGTTTCAGCAACTGTGTATGCAAGAGCCCTATATTCAGCCTCCGTTGAGGATTTGGACACTGTAGGTTGTTTCTTTGACCGCCAAGAGATTAAATTCGGGCCAAAAAAGATCGCATAACCAGAGGTAGAGCGAGAGCTATCGTGACAGCCTACCCCAAGATCGTAATAGGCAACAACAAGCTTGACTGCTGGCCTTGGCGTAAGAGACAGCCATGATCGCCAGCGTCTCCGCAGATACCTGAAAATTCTCTTTACAGCAAGAAGGTGAGTCGTACGAGGAGCATGCATAAACTAAGAGACAACATGAACAACAAAGGTAATATCAGGTCTTGTAATCGTAAGATATTGTAGAGCCACCAACCATACTTTTATATACAGAGGGATCTTCCAATAACTCACCATCAGTAAGAGATAGATGAGTCTTACCGCTATTGGTGTACGCAATGGAGTAAGGGTATGAAGATGGAATTTACGTAGGAGGTCCTGAACATATTTATGTTGAGACAAGAAAAGAATATCAGGTGTACGAGTGACATGAATGCCCAAAAAATAATGAATATCACCAAGGTCTTTCATAGCGAAATGAACAGATAAGAAGCCAATAAGATGATGAATGAGAGAAGAAGAAGTGCCTATAAGAACAATGTCATCAACATACAAAAGAAAAACAATAATATCAGAGCCTCTACGATGAATGAACATGGAAGGATCAGTTTTGCTGCAATAAAAACTAAGAGACAGTAGAAAACTACTAAATCGATGAAACCAAGCAAAAGGAGCTTGTTTGAGACCATAAATAGCCTTATTGAGTTTGCAGACATGATTGGGAAAATTGGGATGAACAAAACCAGGAGGTTGTTTCATATAGACCTCCTCAGTAAGGTGACCATGCAGAAAGGCATTTTTAACATCAAGTTGTCGAATAACCCAACTAAAAGAAATAGCCAATGACAATACAAGATGAATAGTGATAGGTTTGACAATGGGGCTGAAAGTTTCATAAAAATCAATACCAGCTTGTTGATGAAAACCTTGAGCAACCAAACATGCTTTGTACCGCTCAATAAAACCATCTGAATTATATTTTATCTTGTAAACCCACTTACAACTAACCAAATTTTTTCGTTCATCAAACAGAACCAATTTCCAAGTGTTATTATTGATGAGTGCATTAAATTCTTCTGCCATTGCATTTTGCCATTGTTTGTCTTTCGAAGCTTGTGTGAAGTTTGATGGTTTAGATGCAGTGACAGTGGTGGACAAGGATAACAGTTGACGTGGTTTGACTATTCCTGACTTAGAGCGAATCTGCATAGGGTGAGAATTAGAAAGAGGAGGTGGAATTTCCGGTGATGGAGAAGAAGTGGTAGTCGTGGGATGTGTGGAGGAGTCATTTGGCATGGGTGAGTGTGACGCGGCTGGAGGACTTGGTGCGGCTACAGATGCTTGTGACCGAGAGACCAAGTGAGGGTCTTGCACCACCGAGGGAATTGGCCGACGCTGTGCGGAAGGCAAAGAACACGCGCACCGCATGTGACGCAACCAGCCGGTCGAGGACTCATTGTGCAAAACCGTGGGTGATGGTGAAGGGGAAGATGTGATTTGTGTGGATGGAAACTGAGATGGAACAGACGCGGGTGTAGGCATAAAAAATTGCTTATCGCGACCAACGAACTCGCGGACGGCGGGTTGGCAACTAACGATCCATTCGACAAACCGACGCCGCGAAAACGATCACGCCACAAAACGCCGTAGAGCGAGTCGACGAAAGATAAAGTGAGTCGGCAAGGCGCACGAGCCAATGAAACGACGTCGAAGCTGACTAAACTCAAACGCTGACGAGACGGAATCAACCGCGGCTTAGTCCCCAATGCAAACGGGCCGCTTAAGCTCAAAGTTGATCGTGCACGACTCAAACACAACGGCAACCTTACCGAGCAAAACTAAGCCCTAAGACCGAAAGAATCGACGGAAGAATCGACGAGAAACGACAACGAGGGAAAACGCCGCGAAGACGGCCAGGCCAAACCTCTGGCCATGGTTAAGGTGGCTCGGCCACTTTGGCCGAGCCACTCGGCCAACTTGGTCGAAGCACTTCGCCAACTTGCCGAGGTGCTCCTAGTGGCCGAGGTGGTCAAGAATGGCCGAGCCACCTCTACCAACCGGCCGAGGTGGTTCGCCAGTGGCCGAGCCACCAATGTGGTTTCCAAGACACCCTCCACAGGCAAATATAGGGGTGTCGCCTCGGGTCCGGCCGGGATTCGAGGCTCCTGGGAGGCTGGATTTTGAGGACGGGAAGAGCCCTGGACTCGGGCTAACACTGACGGTCCAGAACAAGACATCTAACACAGACCCCTGGATCTCCACTGCCATCCAGATTCCATCACCGCGATCCTCTCCTTCGCGGGAGTGTGATCCCGGGCAGGCATATCCTCCTTCGTGAGTGTGATCCCTCAGCGCTTCTTCTCGGAAACGAGCCCCTTTACATCTCAGAGTTCCGAACCCGGCTCTACTTGATTGAATTGCGCTGTGGTCCACGGACACAAAAGTCCCAAGACAGTAAAGAACCCACGCAAGGTGACCTCGATATAACAGATCCTCGTTTGTTCACAAGGATAAAAGTTGTAATCTTTTTGATTTTCATTGTAAGCCTTAAAATAAAAGGCAGGCATTTCTTTTGAATTTTGTTGTAGGCCAAAGAAGCCGTAGCAAGTTCAAATCAATGACAATCATCCCAACTTTTACCGAACAAGCCGGGCGACCACAAGGGAGCCACCGCCTCGATCGGAGGTCGCTGCGCGAACCGCTGATCCCTATCCCTGGAAGAAGAGGTCGAAGTTCGAAGTTCGACCAGAGAAGTTCGAGGAGTACCTATCCTCACCCTCCTCCGCATCCAGCCCCGCCGCCCCAAGAAGGTCTCCTCGCAAGGAGAACCCGATGGGCCTCCGACGTAGAGCCCCGTGACGGCGAGTCCAACCTCCGCCGCAGTAGCGAAATCCCCTTCGGCGCTCAAGTCCGGATGGTGCCCGAGATGAACGCCGACGATGCGCCGGGCGCCTAAGCGAAGCTCGCCAAAGGCGACGACAGCATGGCGCGCAAGCTTGCCAAGGCCATGCAATCCATGGATGGGGTCCGCTACGGCCGGATCTAAGATCCAACTCACGCAGGCTTCATTTCAAGTGATCGACGGTTTATCCAAGCCGCCAACCGACGAAAGTGGGTCCGGCAAACGGAACCGCCCACACTTCGTGAGCGAAGCGCCACAAGACTCTTGCGCAAGCACGAAGCTTGGTGCAAGCAGCTCGTGAGTTAAAGAAGGAAGTGGCAAAGAAGCCACCAACGCACGCCGTGTTTGAGGCCCAAGTCTAATGGTGCCCCAACCTCGCTGCCCACACCCCGCCTCGCACCTAAACCGAAGGATACAGCGCTATGCATCCAACGCCAAGTCCAGATTGACGACACTCAAAGTCAAAGGCGCTTCCCCGCCACCACCACCAAACCGACTATCAAGGATCGCTCTCGTCCTCGAGAGAATCACGGGTCACCTCATGCGTGAGGTCGCACCTGCTCCAACAAGGACAAGAAGATTCCCGCAGCTCTCCTATCGGATTGAAAATCGGTCCGAGAGTCCGCCGAGACTACCACATCGGCGAAAGTCTAGCGAAGTCACTTTCTGAAGTTTCGATGGATTGACCCGCCCTGAAGGAGACGCTCATCCGACGATGAGGACGCTATACCCGAGAGATCACGACATACGGCAGTTGCTCCTGCACACACACCGATGAGCCGTACTACCGCGGCAAGGGTAAACGAAAATCTCGGCGGATTCCCCAAATTGACGCAGCCATGCTTGTGCTCCAAGCTCATTAAGACGATGCTCGGAGTGCAATTGCCATCAAGAAGCTCCGCAAAGGGTGTCGGCCTTCCAGACTCACCACGAGATGCCGACCTAGGTCAAGGCGATTCAAGAAAAGGATGACCTCCCGAGAGGGTGAGCTGCCGAGGTCACTAATAATATGACCAAAGAAGAACCATCGCCACGCTATTCCCGCATCGCAACGGCTAACTCGCTTATGCCCCGACTATCCGACGGTCCGCATAATGATAAACTCAAGGGGATACCCATGAGGATGATGCGCCGATATTGGCTCCGCAATCGTGATCGATCATATCGTGATCTAGCGGGAGCCCCAAGAAACGCTATGATCAGCATGCATCAAGTGGCCAAAATGCGACGCGCTGAATAAACAACGGAAAACTTCGTTAGAAATGGAGTTGGCCATGCACGATGAGAGAAATGCATGACAACAGATCCAAGCCCCGACAAAACATCAAGGTGAATCGAATGGCCAACGCCGATGAAGATGATAGCGATTCGATCGAGGAGGCACAAGAAGATGATAACCCTCCGAACCCCGCAACGCGGGCAAAACATAGATGTTGCTCTCAGAAAGCCAGAAGATCAAAGACTTGGAGAGCAAAATCAACTCATTGATTTCCGCCAAGAAGTAAAGAAGACAGTATTCCTTGCCCATACCCGAGGGAATGGGAATCAATCCGCACTGGCCGGGTTTAACTTAATAAACTTCACACCATTTGATCGGGTTCCCCGACGCAAAGACTTGATTTATTTCAAGTCACACCTCGGAGTTATTTCGCAACGAACCCCTCGATGGTTCGGTCATTCGCACCCTTCGTGGGTCAGCTTCATGGTACCGCCTCAAGCCGGGAGCATTCAAACCGGGACGACATGGAGTCTAGCTTCCTTACCAATTTCTTTGATGACGATACCGGTATCGATCGACATTGCTCGACGAAGCGTAAAGACGGAGAAACCGCGGATATCTTTGTTAAACGATTCTAACAAGGCAATGAACCGTCGGATCCAATAAGGAGTTCATCCTCCAAACTCGCCAAGAACTTATCGATAGATGTGCTTGAAGCAATGGGTACAGCACCATCGATAACGCGGAAGGACTTGAAGGTTCGTGGAGAGCAAGCCGAAGGTTCCTCAAGAGGAAAAAGGCGGAAAGAGGCCACCAACGAAGTCTGCTGCACTTTGTCCCACGCTGCAAAGGGAAAGAGCAACCTAAGACGCGGTTATGTAACCAAACATTTCAACTCCAACCCCAAGAAGAAGCAGCAGCAAAGAACGGGCCGCAATACCACAATCAACGCGGCAACCGGGCCACGTAAACAACCTCGAGCCGCTGACCTCAAGTCCTATTCCTTTAGGGACGACGAGATTCCTGGTCTCTTCAAATATCTTGTGGAAAATAACAAGATCAAGCTCCTCCGATTCGTAATCAAGAGGAGGCAATGAAGACTAATGACCCAAGATACCGCGCACCATAGGGCGCTCATCACCCCACTAAACTCGCTTCACTTTAAGGACAAAATCCGTGCTTTAATTGACGTAGGGTCATCACTATGAAGCCGCCCAAAGAAAAGAAGGTCGGAGCAAATGCGTGTCCATAAGCTTCGGTCGGTGCCGCTGACATGGTTTGAACCCCAACCGCTGGTCAAAGTCGCAGTTGAAGACGGTGAATGACGACCACACAAGCAACGCCGTAAAGGACTTGTATCGATACAACCAATGGCTAAGTCTTGTGGGTCCACCCGCACTACTTGAAGATGAGCAATGGTAGCCTCTTCGCTGGAAGAAAAGCCGGGCGTAGGGAAAGGCATGCCATGCTACTTCCGCACTCGAGGGAGACGATGAACAGTGGTAACATTCCACCGTCCGGAAGGGGAACCCGCCCACGCCACCGTGAGGGACACGAAGTACAAATACAAGTACCCGTAAGTCCCCGAACCTAATGCCAAGACGCCTCGAGCCGGGGTACCAACAAACCCCCACTCGCATTGCAGAGCGCAAAGTGGTCGCCAAAGAAGCTACACAAAGCAATAAGAAGTTCAACTCCGGCAGCCTCGATTCACCGATTGAAGAGATAAACCGAACTTCAACTCCATACCGCTTCACGCCATGGCCCATTAGCCAATATCCCCGCAAGGATCACTCTTCTATGAGTTGTCAGGCTTATCAAAAGAGACAGAGAAGCTCTTCAAGAAGCCCTCGCCGATTCGTAAGTCTTCCTCACCTGCATTAGGCCGAGTCCGTAAGAGTCGCCCAAAGAATGCAACCTCGCGACTAAACACTTCCTCGCATCACTTTTACAAAGGAGGATATGCACGGGAATTCCAAACACGATAGGCCGCTATACTTCACCGTATATTGGCTCTAGTGAAGTTAACCGGATCCAAGTCGATCCGGTTCCACAGGAGCATCATGCCCCTCGCCATGTATCATCTTTCCCGCCAAGAATCAAGGACAGTACAATGATTTATGGATTTAACACCGGTCTCCGCTGGTAAGATCCTGATAAAGTGCCAAATGGGGACTTAAAGTCCAAGTCACCGCTATGTGATTGACGCGAGACTTCCTATAACTTATTGTTGTCGACCTTGGATCCACAATAACGTTATAGTCCCGCCTACTCTTCATCGTCTCAAATATGTAGACACTAATAATGAGGTCAAGACGGGGTCGCGACAAACAACCGCTTAAGGATGGAGAATTATTTCACCGATTCTCTCCTCTACGTAATGAGTCCTAAATCAATCATCGCCCAAGGTAACGGACAATGTGAAGAAGCCGATACCAAACCGGCTTGGTTATAGTGGAGGTTTTGTTTTAAATGACATTGTACCCTTTGTAATCAATCTTGACGATGAAGAATCGCCGATGAACATTGTAATTGGCAAATTGCCGATGAATCAATAAATGACGATTTAGAGTACCCTTTATCTTTGAATGATGTGATAACAGTTTATACAATGATCCAGAGTTGCACTCGCCAACTCGGCCATCTTGCTTTACACAAAAGCAGCCCAGACTCCTTTGGGACAGACTCCATCCCACCTAAGATCAAGTAGTGAAAAAGACTTGGTTTATTTAAAAGGAGATGCGCCCAACAATAATCACTTCTTCAAAACGATGAAGACGATAATGGACCTATCCTCCACACATTCGATATAGTCCAAACACCGGGTATCATGAAGAGATGGGGTACAACTTGGCACAAGGAGAAGGTCTATGTTTTGGGCGAGGTCCTCGAAGTCCCTCCCAGATGCATATGTCCCAAAAGGAAGCCGGATAATTACTATGCATTTAGAAGGGATTGGGATACTAATCCTCCTCGAAGATGAATGCTCGTCGATTGATAATAATCCACCCGTGAGGGAGACGACATTCCCCGACTCTTCGGCTTGGGATTCTACACCCTCTTAAGGCTTTAATGTCAAATATGGCTACGGCCGATCCTCGCCATCGTTGAGAGTGATGAAGACATGCCAACATGGGAAGACCCATGGATCCATCAACTCCAAGAGCAGCTTTGGGGATAGGTTCAACAAAGAGAACCCCCACTAAGGATGAGGTAGTCCAGTTAATATGGGGATGAAGAGCATCCTAAACTCATAAACATCGCAATACTCCCTTGGAAGAAAAGGAAGAGTTGATTGCCCTAATCAGGAGTATATCGATGTATTCACCGAGTTACGAGGACATGCCAGACTCGACCCTAATGTGGCAACACATCGCCAACATCAAGGCGGATGTCAAACCCGCCAAGCAACAAAGAAAGACGGCCCACAAATATTGGAGGCAATTGTTGACGGCGAAGAAACTCATAGAATCGGATTCATCGAGGAAATTCAACATCCGGATTGGGTGGCTAATATAGTCCCTGGCCATGAAGAAGAATGGGTCGATTAGGACTGTGGTCGACTACAGACCTCAACGCCGCTTGCCCGAAGATGACTTTCCTCTTCCAATCCGATGTCATAGTTGACAACACGGTGGATTTGAAAGAATGTCCTTTATGGATGGCTTTTCTCGGTATAATCAAATCAAGATGCACCCCGATGACGCCAAACACACGGCGCTCGTAACGCCCATCGGCATATATTGCTACACGGTCATGCCGCTCGCCTCAAAATGCCTACGCAACATACCGTAGAGCAATGACGAGATTTTCCAGATCATCTTCGAAAACGGTCGAATGCTACGCCGACGCATTTGGTCGAAAAGCCGGACAAAGGAGATCACATCAAAGATCTTAGAACGGTATTCGAACTCATGCGACTCATCGCCTAAAGATGAACCCCGCCAAATCCTTTGGGATGTCCAAAGGCAAGTTCTGGTTTTGTCCACCGACAAAGGAATCCACGCCGATCCCGACAAAGTGAAGGCGATTCAAGAGTTGCAACCTCCGAAACTGAGAACCTGGGTTACAAGGGCGACATGACATCCGACGGTTCATATCGAACCTATCGTGGAAGTGCCAACCGCTCTCAAAGTTGAACAAGAAGGGCGGTCATATTTGACGACGCCGCCGTAAGGCATTCAAGAGATCTTATCTCGCTAAACCTCCCGCTTGTTGCACCGCTGGTCGGAAAACCGCTTTTGATCTACGCCAAGGCAACGGATCACTGTTAAGCGCTTTACTCGCGAAGACGACGATAGCGGCCGGTCAGCAAAGTATTATTCGAAATAACATTAGTCGGTGGCCGAAGTCTCGATATCCAATGGTCGAGAAGCAAGGTTTGCATTAGTGTTCGCGATTCGTAAAATGCGACACTATTTAGCCTGACAAACGATTTATGTTATTCTAACGAACTGGGTCCGAATATTTATGACCCACCGCCTCAATGAGTTGGCGCTTAAATGGGCCTTGCTCTTGTCCCAATATGACTTGTATTTCAAACAATGTAAGTCACCAAAGGACAAGCGATTTAGATCTCTTGGTCGCCACCGACAACGGATGCACTTGAGCTATATGATGATCTTCCGATGAAGTCCACGGTCAACACTACATCGCACCAACAAATATGGCGATTGTATTTTGATGGAGCTTCGGCCACCAATGGCGAAAGTCCCCTGATGTTCTAAAATCTCCGCCGGAGTCGGAGTTGTCTTGATTTCCGGAATCATGTCATGCCCCGTGTTATTCACTCATCAACCTCGCTCCAATAACGAGTCAATACAACGCTACTTATTGGACTTAGTTTCGCCAAGGAGCCGGGGTCAATATCTCGCCGCACGGCGATTCGCAATTGATAGTTAAGGTGTTCGTGGTGACTACGAAGTCGAACTGATCTAATCCCCTATCATCGATAGCCGTGAAATAGCGCACTCATTCAAGAGTTTTTCATCGAATATATCCCGCTCCAAAACGCTTTGCGGATGCATCCGGGCGCTAGTCGTGTCGTTAGCACAACCTTCCGAGACCGAAAGCAACTAGTTACGGCCAGACTCACCAACTCTTCGCACTATTATACATGAGGCACAAGAAGATAAAGGGCTAGTTACCAAAGAAGTACATGCAACCCAAACCAAGTTGGAGCCCCGAGATTGGCGCTTCCTATCATCGACTATGTCTTACATGGCATTCTCACGAAGACGGAGGGAGAGAGAGTCAATCCGGAAGAGCTCCAAGATTCTTTTATGACACTCAAAACCGTGACGCTATATCACGAGGGTACGATGGTCTTTGTCTCATGCCTCTCAAACAAAGAGGCGTGAGAGGTCCTTCGAAGCACACGGTGAATGTGGTGCACACCACCGTCCCAAGCTCTACGATCGAATCGAGAATGGGCTACTTCGCCAACAATGATTAATGACGGTCGAAGCACGCCGAAATGCCACGCTGTCAAATTCACGCCAATTATATGCATCACCTCCGAAAGCGCTTGCATCCTTCGCCACATCCTCGCCATTCGAGACATGGGGAATGGACGCCGAGGTCCCATTTTTCCTCCTCCGGTCAAAGGCGATCGGTTTATTCTAGCGATCACCATTACTCCAAGGCGTATAACCCGCTAAAAGAAGTCAAGGCGAGTACCGCCACAATTTATCAAACACCATGTCATCGACATGGTGTCCCAAGACGGATCGCATGATAATGGTCCCTAATTTATCGCAATTCCTTCATCGTTTTATGAAATTCAAGATACAAGATGTCTCTCACAATGTTTTATAATCCAAAGAAGAAATGGATTAGCCAAGCATTCAACAAGACGACATCAAATTTCGCCAAGCTTGTGAAGAGTAAATGCTTAGACCGATGATAAACTCGAGAAGCACTCGGGCATCGCGACGATCAGACGCGACGCCAACCGAGAGACCCCGCATTCTCGTTTACTGCGCGGCGCTTCTCCCGCTGGAAATTCAGATCCACTCGCGACGCTCTTTCAACAGATGACGACCAAGAACAACATCAAAACGCCTCAAGAGCTTGAGATGTTAGATGAGAAGCTCGAGGCTCAACAATGCATTGAGTTCTACCAAGCTAGGATGTCGAGAGCTTTCAACAAGAAAGTTCGACGAGAGAACCTTAAGAAGGAGATTTGGTCCTCATTTGCTTTCGGCGGCCGATAATCCTCACTTCAAAAAGAAAGGTAAATTCGAACCTAAATGGGAGAGGTCGTTTGTAATAGAAGCGGTCTACTCTAATGGTGCGTCGCCTAATTACCCAAAATGGCGGCCAGGCAATTAATCTTGATAAATGGGAAGTTCTGAAGAAATACTACCCTTAGTATCTTGGGATAACGTTCGACAGGGAAGTTCCTCGTGGGATATTTCACCCACTTTTCTTGAGGATAACCCTAGATTTGTCCTCCATCATAATTTCCCCGATCAAATTCCTTGGCGGTAGGTCTAAAATTTTACGGTACATTACCAAAATTTCCTCTTGATTCCTCTATGAACAAGAGGCCCAATCAAAAATCCCTTTTGTGGAGATAGAATATAAAATTCTTCCTCTCAAGCGTAAAGACTAAATGATAAGCGGAGGGTTCTTTCCATCGTCATCCTAGGTAGCCGGTGAAGGTATCTTGTAGGATTTTCGAACCGGGTTGTCCGTGAAGGTGCTTTGAGTCTTTTAGGTTCTCGGTGGAATCCACTCTTAGTTCCATCTTCATCCTAGGTAGCGCCGTGAAGGTATCTTGTAGGGATTTGGACCGGGTTGTCCGTGAAGGTCACGAGTCTCTTCGGTTCTCGGTGGAGATCCCTCTTAGTTCCATCTTCATCTTAGGTAGCCGTGGTGAAGGTATCTTGTAGGGATTTTCAGAACCGGGTTGTCCGTGAAGGTCACACAGTCTCTTCGGTTCTCGGTGGAGATCCACTCTTAGTTCCATCTTCATCTCTAGGTAGCGCCCGTTGAAGGTATCTTGTAGGGATTTTGAGACCGGGTTGTCGGTGAAGGTCACACGGAGTCTCTTCGGTTCTCGGGGAGATCCACTCTTAGTTCCATCTTCATCTCTAGGTAGCCCGTGAAGGTATCTTGTAGGGATTTTGAACCAGGTTGTCCGTGAAGGTCACAGTCTCTTCGGTTCTCGGTGGAGATCCTCTTAGTTCCATCTTCATCCTAGGTAGCGCCGGTGAGATGTATCTTGGCCGGATTCGAACCAGGTTGTCCGTGAAGGTCACACAGTCTCTTCGGTTCTCGGTGGAGATCCCTCTTAGTTCCATCTTCATCCTAGGTAGCTACCGACCAAGGTATATACGGATTTTCGCACTGTGTTGTCCGGATCAAGGTCACCTCGAAGTCTCTTTTCTCTCGGAGTGGAGATCCCACTCTTAGTTCCATCTTCATCCTAGGTAGCCGACCGAAGGTATGCGCCGGATTTTCGTATCAGTGTTGTCCGAATCGGTCACCTCGAAGTCTCTTTCGCCTCGGAGTGGAGATCCCACTCTTAGTTCCATCTTCATCCTAGGTAGCCGATCAAGGTATGCGCCGGATTTTCGTAGTTGTCCGATCAAGGTCACCTCGAGTCTCTTTTCGTTCTCGGAGTGGAGATCCCACTCTTAGTTCCATCTTCATCCTAGGTAGCCGATCAAGGTATACGCGGATTTTCGTGACAAGTTGTCCAATCAAGGTCACCTCGAAGTCTCTTTCGTTCCTGAGTGGAGATCCCACTCTTAGTTCCATCTTCATCCTAGGTAGCCGACCGAAGGTAGGCGCCGGGATTTTCGCACTGTGTTGTCCGGATCAAGGTCACCGAAGTCTTCGCTCGGAGGAGATCCCACTCTTAGTTCCATCTTCATCTTAGGTAGCTCGACCAAGGTATGCTTCGGATTTTCGCATCGTGTTGTCCAATCAAGGTCACCCGAGTCTCTTTCGCTCCTCGGAGTGGAGATCCCACTCTTAGTTCCATCTTCATCTTAGGTAGCTACCATTGAAGGTAAGGCGCCGGGATTTTCGCATCGTAGTCCTAATCAAGGTCACTCCGAAGTCTTTTCGATTCCTACAAAGAAGGAATCAGCCATAGCCTCATCCCGAAATAGAACACATTCTTCCTTTCCCACTCAATCAATCTTCCTCCGGGTTCAGTCATTCTCCGTCAAAAGAGGACACCAAGGTTCATCTTGGGGCATTTTATCCCAAGCCTAAGGATAAAGCCAACGCTTCACACGCTAAGTCGGGTTTAGTCTTTCTCCCATTGAAGAAGACACCAGTTCGACTGGGCATTTTATCCCGGCCTAAGAAGGATAAAGCCAACTTCACACGCTGCTGTCGGGTTTAGTCTTTTCTCCCATTGAAGAAGACACCGAGTTCGACCGGGCATTTTATCCCAAGCCTAAGAAGGGATAAAGCCAACGCCTCACACGCTGCTGTCGGGTTTAGTCTTTTCTCCGATTGAAGAAGACACCGTGAGTTCGATTGGGTATTTCATCCCAAGCCTAAGAAGGGATGAGTCTACGTAACACGCTGCTGTCGGGTTAGTCTTCCGCTGAAAAAGACGGGCTCACGATTCAACATCGTAGCATTAAGTCTAAGAGAGTTTCATTCTTTTAGCACAACGCCACGTGTAGAACGGATTAGATAATCTACACGCTAGCCCAACTCAAACGGTAGTTGGTAAAGGCTCATCAAACCCGCTGAGGTCGGGGTTGGCTAATAACCCTAAAGTCAACGCCACACGCTGCGGTTTCGGCTTAGTCTCCTTCGATTGAAGAAGACACCGAAGTTCGACTGGGTATTTTATCCCAAGCCTAAGAAGGATAAAGCCAACCACACGCTGTCGGGTTTAGTCTTTTTCCTGAAGAAGACACGCAGTTCGACTGGGGTATTTCATCCCGGCCTAAGAAGGATGAGTCCACGCGGTAACGCCGCTGTCGGGTGGTCTTTGCCCGTAAAGAGTATGAAGCCTATGTATTCAAACATAGCAACAAGTCTAGAAGAGTTTCATTCTTTTAGCACAACGCCACGCGCGGAACGGATCCGATAATCCGCGACGCTAGCCCAACTCAAACGGTAGTTGGTAAAGGCTAATCAAACCCGCTGATGGTCGAGGGTTTGCCAAAATCCTATAAGTATTATGGTTAATTATTTCAACGGCAAAAGAATCATAATAAATATGAAAGGAATGGATCTTATTCATTTGAAGCAAATATAAGGAGCTACAATTGTCGGTGACAATTGATTCAAGCAAAGTTATGATAATACATCTAAATAAAAATCGTAACGACTGGCTAAACAAAGAAGTCTCAAGCAAAGACATCGACTTCATGGGCGCAATCCAAGAATGTGAAGGAAGTAGGTCGACTTTGACGGCGCTAATTCTTCCTCCCGATCGCCGAACCCGAAGCTTTGGCTTCCTTCTCAAGTTCTCTTGAGTTCGCAGCAATAGCGCCTGTTCCCGACGATCGCCGAGGACTCGCTTTCACGCTCGCGACATTCGACTCGTGCACTCACGCAGGAAATTCTTCAACGCCTTCTCCCTTGAATACCTCGATTCGTGACGCTCGACATGGGTGTGGTACAAGTTTATTCCGACGCAGCCATTAATCGCCGCCTTCATATGAGTTCAAAAATGATCTCTTGCTCGATATTTTCCTCTCGCTAAAAGCGCTGCTCACGAAGCCTTGATCCAGCTTCGCCGATGAGTCGACACTCATCGCATGATTCAAAAGGCTAAATCCTCCACACGGCACGCTAAGAGTTAGCCGCCTAGTGAGCTTTTGCTCACAACGATTAGCTAGCCGAGGGCCACCAACATAATTTCCTCCAAGATACTCAATATGAATGGGCGTAAGACCATAAAGGTCGCCATCTAACCTCGATAATAGAGATCACTGCTTCAAACCATTCTCCAACAACAAGGAGACCCATCACGTAACCGAGTCGAACGGCGATTTTGGCCCGGCAATCTCGCGATAGGTTGAATTCGTGGAAGTGGTCCGCCAAGATTAACCTGGCCTCCACCCGCCCTATACCTAAGCTGGCCGGAAATCCCGGTTTCGCCAAGGTCAAGGGAGGCGTGGAGCTGGATGATGGAAGCGATCCTCAAACTCGCCATCCCAAATTATGATAGTAGGCTCAGTTTCGGTTTCTTCATGAGTGTTCACCAAGGTTCGCTTCCTCGTGGAAAAGGCCTCTCCTGATGACCTTAAGAATCGACTTGACATTGGGAGCCTTCGGCAGACTAATAATCATCGGGCATCCACAAGAGAACAAAGGGTTAACCGATCATTTAGGAGGAATATCTTGAAAAGGAAACAAGATAAGGCGAACTCTTCGTAAAACCCATGAGATTGAGTCACGACCTTATAACGGTATGACGATTTCATCCGTGATCGACAATTCGAGAACGATAAATATAGTCGCATAAACAAAGCGGCAATATATTTCGCTCTACGAAAGCAAGGGTACGGTATGAAATCGCCCCGCTAAAGATCGAGAGATCGGTGATCTTTGAAGCCCCAATCCTCAATGGCGGGAATCTCGCTTTCCCAATCGCCTACAAAGGAGAACGGCTGTGGTCGTGAATTCAGTGTACACAATCTAAAGGCCGGTCCTCACAAAGGAGGATTGCCTTCCCAATCGCCTCACAAAGGAGAGCGAAGCGGATACACGCATGTATGCAACGGTAGAAGAAGATAATACTCACCGGGCGCACTTCACCAAAAGAAGGAGGCGCAGCATTCACATGCCGCGGCGAAGTTGATCGACTCCTCGAACATGGGATCTTCGCGACGACATTGAAAACCGAAAAGAAGACAAATAGAGTCGATACACAAATGAAGATCGCCAGTCAAAGTGTCAAAAGTTGCTGAAAATCCGGACAGCACCCGACGAATGCCTCGTACGCTGGACGCCACCGCTGATCGCGCCTTTGTCCTTCCCCCTTGTGGTTTTCTCACCTGCATACACAAGAAAAAAGAGAGAAGAAAAGAATTTACAAAACCCCTGCACATACCTCGTTGATCAAGGAGACAAGACGCTAGAGACTAGACTAAAACAAAACAAAAAGAGCCAAAAGGGGCCCATGACAGAAAAGGAGGGGTAGGGGTATTTATAACAACCCCATATGAACCCAATCCTCTTTGAACAAGGACTCCTATTTAAGGTGAAAGAATTCTAATTGGAGCTCAATCAATCCTATTAGGACTCTAACCCTAACTAGGAGTCCTAATTGGAATCTTATTTGGATGTCAAGATAGTGCCAAATCAGTCCGTTGATTGGCTCCCCTCCCCTCCGCCAAGTTTGGAAAGATTCTCAAGATTTATTTGCTAATAACACCTATACACCACCGACGATCAACGCTGCCGACCAATCCTACTCCAACTAGGATTATGAGTATAAACCTGCTTCTAATTTGTCGAGAAGTTCCCAAGAATATTCTCACAAAAAATATTCTTAGGGATAACTCGATCGTATGCATCGACGCCAATCAACATAGCCTAATCCTACCCAACTAGGATTACGAGTATAAACCTGCTTCCCAATTTGTCGAAGTTCCTAAGAATATTCTCACAAAAAATATTCTTAGGGATAACTCCTCGACGCGATTGCATCGACGCCAATCACTACAAGGTCAACTTACCCAACTAGGATTATGAGTATAAATCAAGCTTCCAATTTGTCGAGAAGTTCCCTAAGAATATTCTCACAAAAATATTCTTAGGATAACTCGATCGTATGGATTGCATCGACGCCAACGCTGTCTAATCCTACCCAACTAGGATTATGAGTATAAACTGCTTCCAATTTGTCAGAAGTTCCCTAAGAATATTCTCACAAAAATATTCTTAGGATAACTCGATCATATGGATTGCATCGACGCCAATCAAATAAGATTGCCCAATCCTACCCAACTAGGATTACTAGTATAAACCGCTTCCCATTTGTCGAAGTTCCCTAAGAATATTCTCACAAAAATATTCTTAGGGATAACTCGATCGTATGGATTGCATCGACGCTTCATCAACGCCTAATCCTACTCCAACTAGGATTATGAGTATAAACCGCTCTCTAATTGCTGAGAAGTTCCTAAGAATATTCTCACAAGAAATATTCTTAGGGATAACTCAATAACCCTCAATTTCTCCTATTGTGGAACCTTAAAGAGGGATAAATTGAAATTCCGACGAGGCTTATATTGACGACAACGCTTCCTCGAAAGACTCTAATCGCACTCAATGCCAATTGCGGCTGTCGCCGAAGGCCTATCGGTCAACAAATTGAACGGAATAAATTCCTCCCACTATGGATAATAGTACTCCAAAGAAGGAGTGATGCAAGAGCGACGCCAACCAACGCTGCCGCCGCCAAAAATTCTATGATCAACGGTTCAATCCACACCGTCAAAGGCCGCGACTCAATCGGCGAAGCTAGGACGAGGGTTGAAACCCAAATGGTCTCCCCTGCTTCGACAAGGAATCCTCGAGTATATCTCCAAAAGATCACCTCGCTACTGCATGTTAAACTAATAGCCGACATTGAGGGTTACGAACCCGTACCAATGTGTCGCCAACAAGGAGTTCGCACGACAATTAAAGTCCAAAAGTCCGATGGTTAGAAACAAACAAACCAACCGAAGTTACAAACAAAACTCACCCATCAGCCTTCAAATCAAGATAACAAGCGTCGACAATAAATGCAAAGACCGCGGATCTTATCAGAATCCTACAAAGAACCGGATGATCCGAAGAATCAAGACTTGAAGCTATCTTTTGGGACCTCACCGATCAAGGCCGGAACTATCATGTCCAAAGCATCTCGCACTATCAAGAATCGAGACCGAGACGCTTTGAGGGGTATCTCAGAGGCATAAAAATTGCTTATCGCATCTCAACGAAACTCGGATTGGGTTGGCAACTAACGATCCATTCGACAAACCGACGCCGCAAAACGCATCACGCCACAAAACGCCAGAGCCAGTCGACGCGATAAAGTGAGTCGGCAAGGCGCACGAGCCAATGAAACGACGTGCCGAAGTTGACTAAACTCAAACGCTGACGAGACGGAATCAACCGCTTAGTCCGCCAATGCAAACGGGCCGCTTAAGCTCAAAGTTGATCAGCACGGACTCAAACACAACGGCAACCTTACCGAGCAAAACTAAGCCCGAAGACCGAAGAATCACAAGAATCGACTCGAGAAACGACGAACGAGGGAAACGCCGCGAAGACGCCAAGCTGCCAAACTCTACCAATGGTTACGTGGCTCTGCCCACTTCCAGCCACCTCTGCCAAGTGGCCGAGCCACTCCTACTAAGTGGCCGAAGCCACCACGTGGCAGCACACCCTCCATTGTATAAATAGTGCCTTCTTGGGTCCGGTCTGGGATTTCGAGGCTTTCTGAGGTTGGATTTTGAGGATTTGGAAGAGCTCTGACTCAAGAATTCTTGCTAGATCTACTTAGTAATCGGGCGACGGTCCCGAAAGCAACAAGGAGTACAAGTGCCATCGACGCATCTACAAGCTTAAAGGTAACCGAATTCGGTCGAACCACAGATAACTCTAGGTTAAGCTTCGCCTTAACCTCGTGGATAGCTTGGTGATTTCTCCTAGTAGATCTCACCCGCCCCGCCATCCTCTCCTTCGTGAGTGTGATCCCCGGCGCATCCTCTCCTTCGCGGAGTGTGATCCCTCAGCTTCGCCTTCTCGCGGAACGAGCCCCTTTACATCAGAAGTTCCGCAACCCGCCCTACTCGATCGATTGCGCTGCGGTCCACTCGACACAAAAAGTCCCGCACAGCAAAGAACCCACGCAAGCCAGTGACCTCGATAGATAAGTAGATCCTCGTGGTTTGTTCACAAGGATAAAAAGTTGTAATCTTTTTGATTTTCATTGTAAGCCTTAAAATAAAAGGCTTATATTTCTTTTGAATTTTGTTGTAGGCCAAAGAAGCTGTAAGCAAGTTCAAATCAATGACAATCATCCCAACTTTTACCGCGAACAGCGGGAGAAGGAGATGGACATATGGGTGAACTAGTGACTAACAAGAGAGGAGACGAATCGGGTGACGTGTGTGACTTGTTAACAACTAAAATGGGATATGGAAATGTAGACTCATGAAACTGAACATGACGACTAACATAAACACGGCCCGTAACTGGATCAAGGTAACGATAACCATTATAATGAGAAGCGTAGCCTAAGAAAATACAACGTTTAGAGCGAGCCTGAAATTTGTTGGAAACATGAGCCGAGATATTCGGAAAATATTCACAACCAAAAACGCGAAGAAAGTTATAATCAGGTTTCTTTTTAAACAAACGTTGATAAGGTGAGATGCCGTCTAAAAGAGGAGTGTGTAAACGATTAATCCCAAAGACAGCTGTATAAACAGCGTCAACCCAAAAACAGGAGGGTAACTGAGCATCAAGTAAAAATGTACGAGCCATCTCAATGATATGACGATGTTTGCGCTCAGCCACACCATTTTGCTGTGGCGTGTCAGGGCACGACTTGCGAAAATAAATTCCAGTTTCTAGAAAAAGCTCTTTAAAGGCTTTGTTATCAAATTCTTTACCACCATCACTTTGAAACATCCGAATTTTATAAGAAAACAAGTTTTTAACCAATGTCCGAAAATGACAAAAGTGAGTAAAAACTTCTGATTTGAATTTCATGGGATATATCCAAGTAAAGCGAGTACAGTCGTCCACAAAACAAACATAATAACGAAAACCCAAATTAGACGGAACTGACGATTGCTAAACATCGGAATGAATTAAATATAAAGGAGTACTATAGGAATGCTCAACATTACAGAAAGGTAATCGTTGCGATTTTCCGAGTTTACATGAAACACATTTATCGTCAAAGTTTGTTGCCGTCACAATGGCATTACTAGACCTAAGCTGATTGAGGACACGACTACCACAATGACCTAAGTGACGATGCCAAATATCTCCTTTATCAGTCAGGGAGAGGAGAGCTGTGGCAGAATCAGATGCAATGGAAGATGAAAGAGGATAGACACCGTTTCTACTGGAACCCTGAAGAAGAACCTTTCCCGTGGTTTTGTCCTTAACATGCACAGAAGAGGAATCAAAGTTAACTACACAATTATTATCATCACATAAACGTTTGACAGATATTAAATTGTGTTTTAACTTAGGAACGTGAAAAACAGAATGAAGGTGAATCGGTGTGGCAGAAGAATTTAAATGTACATCACCAACATTAGCAATAGGTAATAGATTGTCGTTTCCTACTAGGACTTTAGTTTGACCAGTATAAGGAGTTTTGCGAGATAATATACCTTCAAACGGTGTCATGTGAGAGGACGCCGCTGAGTCTGGATACCACAGGGCCTCATTAACATCACCAGTGGACTTTGCAGCAAATGATGGAGCAGTGGGAAGGCTAGAAGCTAAACTATGAGGACCTCCTTGAGACAAATAACGAGAGCAAGATGTAGCAGTGTGACCTGGGCTAAAACAAAGCTGACAAACAGCTGTAGATGGATAGGAGCCCAATATCCCATTAGAGTCTGAGTTAGAAGCAAGACCCATATAATTAGGAGAAGTGGTATTACTAATATCTCGACAATTAAAAGCGATATTACCATTTGCATGATTCAGTTGAGGTCCCCGCATTTGTGTACGAAAGTTCGAATGGCCATAAGAACCACGGCCACCTGAAGGCATATGACCGCGACCACCACGAAAAGTACGACCGCGGCCACCGCTCCATGATCCACGCCCGCGCCAGCTACCTGAGGCCGAGGGGGGCGATTGTTGTGGTCCCAAGTTGGCTCGGGTTGGACCAACAGTGGATGCGGATGAAGCACTCGTGCCTCCGGAAGTGGCAACGCCGGCGACAAGAGCTTGATGATGAGAAACATCGAGATCCCGCTCCTTCAAATAGCAAACACGTTGTTCATGAAGAATTAACTTGGAACGGAGGTCATCGAAAGTGATATTATTTCCAAAATAGGTCACCGCTATGATGAGTGATTCATAATCACTATTCAAACCAAAAAGAGTATGTTGTACGAGCTCAGTATCACTCAAAGGGGAATTAATCGCTGCAAGCGAGTCCGCAATAACCTTTATCTCGCGCAAATATGCCTCCATCGATTGACTGTCACTTTTCTTGATTGTAGTAATACTTCGTTTCAACTCCATAACTCGAGCAAGTCCGCTGGTGAAGAAGCGACGCCGTAATCGATCCCAAATCTGAAAAGAATGCGCAAGATCATGAACTTCAACTAAAACTTCTCGAGACAAGGTAGCAAATAACCATGAGCGTAGACTCTGATCAATTCGAATCCACATCATGTATTCAGAATTAAGTTGAACCCCATCAGTATACATTGGTGGAGGAGGACACGATCCATCGACAAACCCAAGTAGATTATGCGAAATCAATAGCGCTGTGAATTGGGTTTTCCAAGTTAAAAAATCCTCAACGGTAGTCAGTTTAACCGTTACAATATTGGTGACGTTCGGTGCCGCCAAAGCTGAAGAAAAGAATGGGCTTGAATTTGGCATAGAGGAGAGAAGGCCACCTGAGAGATTCAAGCCATGAAGCCCGGAGGTTAATTGATCAATTCCCATGGATTGATCACCTGAAGAGGCAAAAACACTTGAGGTAAATGGCGGGATCAGTGTGGAAAAGTGTCGTGAAATCGGAGTTGTAGGTAAGGCCCCTGCTGCTGCTGCTGCCGAAGTTGATGTTGATGTCGAGGACCCGGCCGCTGCCGCTACCGAAGTTGATATTGATGTCGAGGACCCGCTCCACGCCGCGGGTTGATGTTGATGTCGAGGACCCCGCCAAGGCCGGGTTGAGGCCGGTTGCCGAACTGAAAATGAAGAAGCCATGAAGAGATGCTGTTGTTGCCGAAGTTGAGGAAGTCAAGATCAAGAGAAGACGATGAAATTAATCGGAGGACTTGAGTTCAGAAGCAGAGAAGAAAACTCGAGGTCGGCAAGATGCTGATGGGTCTGAGAGTTCGCCGTAGGAGAACTTGGGTTCAGAGGCCGAAGTCGACCCGCTCTGATACCATGAAGAAGTTTATACGAGAGAGGTAGATTTCATGAATATAGGGTTTTGGCACAAACCCTAATAGGATTCATATTCCCATATATATGTGAATGACGTGGGGTCCACACCACGTGAAATTGTGAAATTGGCAGAGTTCTTTTTAGTTTTATGTTCGTGGGTGCGATGAGGCGCCCACTAACTAACATATATAATAATTCCTTATAGGGTTTTGTGAGGTTTTGAAGCAATGAAAATTGCGTCATTGTTTTTTTCTTCTTTGGCGGCGCGGTAAGGCAGAGGCCTCATGTCCGCAGCAGTGGAGAAAAATTGCAACCGCTTTGTTGGGTTTTGAGCCTCTTTGAGGGAGATATTTGTGAGGGTTTAGAGAACTTTGTTCTAGGATTTTGGTGTGAGATTTGTATCCTATTTGTATTCTCTTTCTCTCAAATAGTAGATCTCCCTCCTTGCCCCGTGGACGAGGCAACTTGGCCTAACCACGAAAATTTGTGTCTTTATCTGATTTGATTTGTAATAGCTTTTAGGTTCCTCGATGTGTCCCATCCTAGAACCGATGAGAGGAAGAGTAAATATCCCACTTTGTTGAGATATTTATCTGATTTTTGTTTCCTTGGTGAGACGGGAATTTTATTATGATCTAGCTCTCTTGTGTGGCCATTGTTCTACAGAGGTGTCCAAATTTTCCACAAGACAACAAGTGGTATCGGAGCCCGCATTCCGTGATCTAGGGTTTTGAAGTTTGGTGGAGGAAGATTCTGTGTGAAGCTTAGTTCTTGGAGTTCTCGGCTTCGTGGAGATAGCATTAGAGTTGCCGCTAGAGATTTCACTTTCCCTCGCGGTGGTTAGGAAATCTATTTGAACTGATCTAGGTCTGGCCAAGTGATTCTTTAATCCTATCAAAGTTGTTCTTTCTCTACAATTTGGAGTTAGTTTGCAATGGGAGAAGAAGGTGAAAGTAGCAAGTCAAAGGCGAAAGTACAATACAAATGCAAGTTGGTTATCGTACACCAATTAATGTGGTGAAGTACCACGCAAAATCAACTTTGGTTTGTGGATGAGCGACGCATGTGATGCGCCAATGCTCAAAATTTGGAGGAAACCATCATGGTTCACGAGAGGCCACCTAAATATGAAGAGGAGATATGATAAGATGAATATAGAACGCTGTGGGTGATCAGGTCCCGCTTGGAACAGAGCTGAAATATGACGTGCTTGGGGTGACGCTCCCGAATGAAGATGTGGTTCTCAACAATAAGTATCTCGCGAAGAGTGTTGAGAACAAGTTGCACTTGTCGCTAAGACTCTTCGTGTTTCGGATGTCCGGAGCACCTCACTAGCTTCATGTGAACAACTATACTAAGTTGTTGTCCGACTTGGCAAATATTGATGAGAAGATAACGGATGAGTACAAGGTCATATTTTATTGGGTCCTTACCCGATGAGGAGTATGACACCTTGTACTCACTTTGTTGAACGGACGCATTTCTATCAGCCTATAGTGAAGTTACTAACGATTGACCAACCATGATTTGAGGAGGAAGGACAAGGAGACTTCCGCGGCGAAGTACTTCAAAGCAGGCCTTGTCGACGAGGTAGAAGCCCATATCCCAAAGGTGGCAATAGAGGAGGTCAAAGTCAAGAAGGCCACCAATTGTCAAAGAACCAATGTGCATTCTCGAAGAGCGTGGACATTGGAAGAAAGATTGTCCAAAGCTCAAGGAGAAAGAAAATGGCAAGAAAAGGGCCCAAGGCCAATGAGGTGAATATTGCTAAAGGCTATGATTCCGACGATTCGTGCTATTCTCTATTGATTACCCGAGGTGAATCATGTAGAAGCATCGATTGGATGCTTGATTCGGGCTACTTATCATGTGACCCTAGGCTAGACCGGTTTGCATCTTTTGAGAAAGTCGACGGGTGTTGTTGTCATGGGAAATGATCAACCCCGTGGCATTTGTGGGATAGGTATCGGTGGCATCGTGATGCACGAGGAGTAGTCGTGAGTTGAAGGAGGTGAGATTTGTTCCTCACCAAGAAAAATCTTATCTCTGGAGCTTTGGAGGCTAAGGGATTCAATGTGACTTTCAAAACGGTGTAGGGAAGGTTACTAAAGGATCTTTGGTGGTGATGAAGGGAGTCCTAATCAAATTTATACTATCCGAATGGGAGCACCGAGATTGGCCACGCTGTTTCAGCTTGTTTCTGAGGCGACAGAGCGTGCTTTGGCACTATAGGTTAGGCACACAGTGAAAGGTCACCGCAGCGCTATGCTGTGGGCTATTAAAGGAGCCAAGAGTGGAAAAGTTGAGTTCTGGAGCATTGTGTTCTTGGCAAGCGCATAAAAGTGAAGTTCGAACGCCCATCCATCGACGGCGGTATTCTCGACTACGGCACACGTGACGTTGGGGTCCCACCAAGACGGCATCACTTGGTGGTAGACATTGGTTCGTCACATTTGTTGATGACTATTCTAGGCGATGTTGGGTGTACATGACGACTAAGAAGAGTGAAGTCCTAGATATATTCGTGGAGTGGAAGAAGAGATTAGAACCGCAGTGGGAGAAAGATCAAGACGCTGAGATCCCACAACGGGTGAGTATACTTTAGACCCCTTCGAAATTATGTCGAGACGAGGGCATAGAGAGACACTTCACTGTTAGTCATACACCGCAAAGAAATGGGGTGGCGAGAGGTTGAATCGGTCCTTGGCCGGAGAAGATTCGATGTTTATTGGCGATAGTGGTTTGGAGAAGATCTGGTCGAGGCACTTACATATGCGCCAGCCTCATCAACAAAGCCTTCATCTGCTGGGAAAGACCCCTATGGAGAAGTGGTCGAGAGCCAAAGACGCAGATTATGACCACCAAGGTATTTGGTGCCCCGTGATTTTATCATGTGAGAACAGATAAATTAGAACCGCTGAAGAAGGCCATATTTGTAGGATTCAAGCGCGGTGTCAAAGGATACAAGCTAAGGGATCCAGCTTGATAAGAAGATTGTGCCGAGTAGAGACGCCACATTTGATGAGGCTTCTATCTTGAAGCTTCCCAACTCTCATCGTGGAGAGTGACCAACGGCGAGATATCGCAGTGGTGGAGATCGATGCGCCCACATTGTCCGTGATGGTACAATATCCATTAGAGTGCCGACCGAGGTGACGCCAAAGCAGCACACGGTGACACGGAGGATATGAGTACGATGTGCAGGATCGTGGACCACGCTCGTGTTCGTGATTCTATTGCGTTCTGAGGCGAGGAGAAACATACATATGCCAAAGCACGTATCCGCCACGCTTGCATATGCATCTCCGTGGAGAGTATCGATGAGATGATACCTACTACATTCAGAGGCCAAGCAGAGTTCAGAGGTCGATTCGCGGTGTAGCTATGCAGAAGAGATGGAGTCTCTTCACAAGAACGATACATGGGAGTTGGTTGAGCTCCAAAGGACGGAAGGCAATTGGTTGCAAGTGGGTATACACTAAGAAGGAGGGCATTGAAGGCACTCCATTGAGGTTCAAAGCTAGGTTGGTTATAAGGGCTATGCAATGTGAGGAAGGTATTGATTATAATGAGGTCTTCTCCGTGGTGAAGCATTCGCCGATTCGATTTTGCTAGCATTGGTGGCACAAGATGGTTTGGAATTAGATCAATTGATGTGAAGACAAAGATTTCTTCATGGTGATCTTGATGAAAAATCTATATGACTCACCATTGGGATTCCGGAAATGCGCAGGAAAGAAAAGTTGGTTTGCAAACTAAAGAAATCGCTATATGGTTTGAAGCATCCCCGACAAAGGGTATAGCGATTCGATGGTTTTATGCTTGGTCATTCGCACCTCGAGCCGCTTTGATCCTTGCGCATATTTTCGCAAGTTGAAAGGAGGTGCGATATCTATTTGTTATTATATGTCGATGACATTGGTGGCCTCTATTTCCGTGTCGCTATAAATGAATTGAAGGCAGCCTTTTCAAAAGAGTTCGAGATGAAGGATTTGGGTGAGGCTGCGCATTTTGGGGATGGAGATCGCAGAGACAAGAAAAAGGGCAAAATTTATTTGACACGATGGCTTATTTGAAGAAGGTTCTACAAATGTTCCATGTTAGCATGGATAATGGCCACCAAGTACCATTAGGGAGCCCATTTGAAGCTTTCACCGACCTTTCACCGAAGACGCTTGAAGATCGAGTTGATGTCGAAGACTCCATATGCGAAGCGCAGCTTGGAAGCTTGATGTACGCAATGGTATGTACGAGACCAGATTTGTCACAGCGGTGAGCATGGTTTCGAGATACATGCACGATCCGTGAGGGTCATTGGAACGCCGTGAAATGGATTCTCGAGGTACATTCGAGGTACGCCAATATTGGTTTGGTTTATGAGCGACACTACAGGGGCGCTTGTGCTGGTTATGTTGATTCGATTATGCCGGGATTTGATAAACGCCGTCTACGACGGTTATGTGTTCACATTGACTCGCATGCCGTGTGTTGGAGATGCACTTTGCGCCATAGCTGCTTTGTCTACGACGGAGGCAGAGTATATGGCAATTACGAGGCCGTGAAGGAGGCGATTTGGCCCAGGACTTTTGGAGGAACTTGGTATATCGCAACAAACCGTCACCATTCATTGTGATAGCATGAGTGCTATCTATTTGGCAAAGAACCGCTCTTCATGCAGGACGGCACATTGACGCTCGTTATCACTTCGCTCGTGATGTTCTTGAAGATGGTGATGTGGAGATTGTGAAGGTCCACACGGCGATAATCCCGCATATGCTCACAAAGGTGGTTCCGAGCAACAAGTTTGATCATTGGTAGACTTGTTGCACATTCGCGGATTGCTGAGGCCGCTATGCCATTTGGGTGAACTACGCAAGGCTTGATTCCTTGGCAATAGGATACGAAGCCTTTATGATGCACCTGTTGGTTTTGATGAGGAGGAGATTATTTGAACTCGCTTGGGTTCCCGACTTGTTGTGGATTGAGTCCGCTTGTCGGAATTATTCCACTTGGCCCGACGCAACAAGTGGGACATTTGGATGAGTTTGTGTCCGGCTTAGAAGAAACTTCCGAGGTGGAGAATTGTGAATGACGTGGGTCCACACCACGCGGAAATTGTGAAATTGGCGTAGTTCTTTTTGAAAGCGGCGGTTCGCGGATGAGGCGCGCCCACTTAACGAACATATATAATACCTTTATAGGGTTTTGTGAGGCTTGAAGCAAGGCGTGAAAATTGCAAATGCTGTTTTTTCTTCTTTGGCGGCGCAAGTGCAGAGGCTTACGGCAGCAGAGTGAGAAAACAGCCGCTTTTGTTAGGGTTTTGAGCCTTCTTTGAGGGAGATATTTGTGAGGGTTTAGAGAACTTTGTTCTAGGATTTTGTGTGAGATTTGTATCCTATTTGTATCTCTTTCTCTCAAATAGTAGATCTCCCTCTCCTGCCCCGTGGACGAGGCAACTTGTCAACCATGAAAATTCGTGTGTCTTATCAAGGATTTGATTTGTAATAGCTTTTAGGTTCCTCGACAGTCACCCTAGAACTGATGGAAGAGTAAATATCCCACTTTGTTGAGATATTTACTCGATTCTTGTTTTCTTGGTGAGACGGGAATTCTTATTGATCTAGCTCTCTTGTTGTGGCCATTGTTCTACAGAGGTGTCACAAATTTTCCGCCAAGACAACAATATATATACATGTACATTTTACAAAGTACACCCTAATCATAATTATAGTTACATTATTAGGTTGTCTGGTGCAAGGCTATTTGGAATCAGGTTCTTCCAGTGAAGATTGGTTACTTTACGTGCCGTTTTTTGCAAGATAAGTTGCCTCTAGATTTTAATATCACCAAGTTGGGTATTCCTTTTGTGTCTGCTTGTAGGTGTTGTGTTCATGAACATATTGAAAAGCTCGACCATGTATTCCTTGGAGGGAATTCGACCGATCTTCTTTGAAAATATTCTGTTTTCAACATCTAGTAAAGACATTCAGATTCTATATCCTCATTGCTAATGACTTTCTGGAAAGCTACGAGTCTGAACTCTATGCATGACATGCTCGAATTTATCTTCCTTCAGTTCTTTGTTGGGAATTATGGTTGGAAAGAAATGGGCAAATTTATGAGAATGAATATAGGCCTACTACTAATTTGAAGTTTAAACTCGACAATGGGCATCTGATCTTAGTGAAATCTTTACTCCAAAAGCTCCTCGCCGAGATCTCGATTGAAGATCTAGCTTTGCTCAATATCTCGGCGACACTAATTTTGTCACAAAATTGTGTTGATTTTTGGAAAAAGCCTATCGGATGTTCCTTTAAACTAAACATGAATGACGCTATTCTCAATCCGTGACCCCGCGGAGGAGGGGCGGTGGTTCGAGATAGAGATGGGAATGTGGTGGTTGCAAGATCCGTAAGTTTTGGGAATGACACTAATTTAAAGTGAGATGATGGCTCTTAAAGAGGGTTTAAAAGCGTAAATTGATAAAAATATTTTTCATAATTTCAAAGTCAAATTCTCGATGTTGGTCGATTGGATAAATGGTTTGACTTCCCCACAGTGGCAATATCATATCTTATGGAAGGAGATCAGGGATTTACTATCTTCAATGTCTTTCGTTATTTGTCATATTTATACAGAAGCAAATTATGTGGCTGATTGATTAGCAGCAAATGGCCCAAGAAATTGTTACTGCGACACATTTAGTTCAGAGGTGGATCTCCCTCAAGATGTCGGGCTTGTTTTGATTGATGATAGGATGGGCCTTGTTAGATCTGAAGGATCTTAAACATGATTAATCCAAAGAGATAAACATCATAAGTGCGGAAGCAATACCTGAATCCATGGTTTGGATCTTGAGTGGATTGATGGATCTTCTAATCTTAGGGCTTCTTCTCTTCCTTAGATCTCTTTTTAGATGGGGTAAAAGAGATGAGAATTCTTGTGTTAACCCTAGATTAGGGACCATAACCCCATATATATAGGTGTTGCACTTTTACAATTTGACCCCTCATCAAATTGTAATTACAACTGATATCGCACATTTAGCCCATGACAATATATAAATACCCGATAACCCAACTTAATTGATCACTTTAGTGGGTTTCCTTAAGTGATAGATTTACACATTAATTTAACATATGTGCCCACAAATAGATTTAATTAGATTTAAATCTAACAATCTCCCACTTGGGCACCATATGTATCCTTAAAATGTGTATTACCTTATGAGCTCAAAATCTCTATCACATACAAGGGTATTTCCAAACAATCTCGTCCATTGACCATATCAATATAGGATCAAAGCGGTTTTAGTCACATTTATCGTGACTAAACCCATCAATGGTCACATATACTAGTACACCAAATGACATAGATCAATCATGAATGTGCAGGCATGAAAAATTACATGCAATGTGATCTGCATGCCTATTTTTAACCGTCCTACCGAAAACTTTAGTGAGGTCAACTTTAATCATAATGTAACAGAGTGGTTAATCAATACTTTATTCGACGTAAAAATAACCAAAGCCCTAATAGGTCCAAAATACTCATAAAGCAATAAAATCACAAACTCCCACTAAAACATGATATCCTCAAATATTACCACCCCATATGAGCAAGGTGCTCTTGAAAAATTTTGGGTGGTAATCCTTTAATAAGAGGATCTGCTATCATGGAGTTTGTCCCAATATGCTCTATGGATATCTCATCCTCTGCTCTTTCTTTCACAACTAGGAACTTAATGTCAATATGTTTTGACTTAGTTGAGCTTACATTGTTGTTGGAATACATGACTGGATTTATTGTCACAAAATTGTGTTGATTTTTGGAAAAGCCTATCGGATGTTCCTTTAAACTAAACATGAATGACGCGCTATTCTCAATCCGGACCCCGTGAGGAGAGGCTGGTTCGAGATAGAGATGGGAAATGGTTGCAAGATCCGTAAGTTTTGGGAATGACACTAATTTCGGGTCGAGATGATGGCTCTTAAAGAGGGTTTAAAACCTGCGGTGATAAAAATATTTTTCATAATTTCAAAGTCAAATTCTCCGATGTTGGTCGATTGGATAAATGGTTTGACTTCCCCACTGGCAATATCATATCTTATGGAAGGAGATCAGATTTACTATCTTCAATGTCTTCGCTATTTGTCATATTTATACGTAGCAAATTATGTGGCCGATTGATTAGAAGAAATGGCCCAAGAAATTGTTACGCACACATTTAGTTCGAGGTGGATCTCCCTCAAGATGTCGGGCTTGTTTTGATTGATGATAGGATGGGCCTTGTTAGATCCGGGATCTTAAACATGATTAATCCAAAGAGATAAACATCATAAGTGCGAAGCACACCAATCCATGGTTTGGATCTTGAGTGGATTGATGGATCTTCTAATCTTAGGGCTTCTTCTCTTCCTTAGATCTCTTTTAGATGGGGTAAAAGAGATGAGAATTCTTGTGTTAACCCTAGATTAGGACCATAACCCCATATATATAGGTGTTGCACTTTTACAATTTGACCCCTCATCAAATTGTAATTACAACCCTGTATCTCACATTTAGCCCATGACAATATATAAATACCCGATAACCCAACTTAATTGATCACTTTAGTGGGTTTCAGTGATAGATTTACATTAATTTAACATATGTGCCCACAAATAGATTTAATTAGATTTAAATCTAACAATCTCCCACTGGGCACCATATGTATCCTTAAAATGTGTATTACCTTATGAGCTCAAAATCTCTATCACATACAAGGGTATTTCCAAACAATCTCGGCCCATTGACCATATCAATATAGGATCAAAGCCGTTTTCGCCACATTTATCGTGACTAAACCCATCAATGGTCACATATACTAGTACACCAAATGACATAGATCAATCATGAATGTACAAAGATGAAAAATTACATGCAATGTGATCTCGCATGCCTATTTTTAACCGGTCCTACCGAAAACTTTAGTGAGGTCAACTTTAATCATAATGTAACAGAGTGGTTAACTGAATACTTTATTCTGATCAGAAAAATAACCAAAGCCTGAATAGGTCCAAAATACTCATAAAGCAATAAAATCACAAACTCCCACTAAAACATGATATCTCAAATATTACCACCCCATATGAGCAAGGTGCTCTTGAAAATTTTGGGTGGTAACTTTAGTAAGAGGATCTGCTATCATGGAGTTTGTCCCAATATGCTCTATGGATATCTCATTCACTCGTGACTCTTTCACAACTAGGAACTTAATGTCAATATGTTTTGACTTAGTTGAGCTTCTGTTGTTGTTGGAATACATGACTGCGGATTTATTGTCACAAAATAACTTTAGTGGTCTTTCAATATTTTCCAGAATACGCAGACCAGTGACAAAATTTCGCAGCCATATTCCATGATTGGATGCCTCATGACAAGCTATAAATTCTCCTGCCATAGTGGAGGAAGCTACAAGTCCGCTTTGACACTTTTCCATGATATAGCTCCTCCGCTAACATATAAATGTAGCCTCAAGTAGACTTTCGTTGTCTTGGCATTCAAAGAAAATCGAATCGAGTACCCAATGACCTCCAACCGATCTCGATTTCCGTATGTGAGCATATAATCTTTTGTTTTCAAGATACCGATAACCCTTTGATCTGCGATCCAATGATCCATCCTGTGGTTGCTTAAGTATCCGCCTAACATCCCAACAATGTAATGCAATATCCTAACGCAGACATACTGAAGCATACATTAGACTCCCTATAGTGAAGCATAGGGAATCTTCTCGCATTTCCTAATTTCAAGGTTACCTTTAGGGCATTGATTGAGACTAAACTTGTCTCCTTTAGAAACAGGGTATCACCGGTTCGCAATTTTGCATGCCAAACCTTATGAGTACTTTATTGATATAGCTCTTTGTGATAATCCAAGTATACCTCGAGAACGATCTCATGTATCCGATTCCTAATATAAAAAGAGGCCCCCAAGATCTTTCATCTCAAAATTCTTTGATAGAAATCTCTTGGTTTCGGCAATGTGCCTATATCATTAGTGGCAAGCAAAATGTCATCCACATACGTAACCTGAAAATATACTTACTCCCATCAATTTTGATATACACAATCATCAACAATATTCATCTCAAAACCAAACGAGATAATTATTTGTTGAAACTTGTGGTACCATTGACGAGGAGCTTGCTTGAGTCCATAAATGGATTTCCTTAGTTTACAAACCATATTTTTGGGTCTCCCCGACACAAAGTTTTCTGGTTGTACCATATAGATCATCTCATCAATGTCTCCATTGAGAAATGCGCCTTAACATCCATTTGATGTAACTCAAGATTGAAATGAGCAACAAGTGCCATGATAGTCCCGAAGAGTCTTTCGATGAAACCGAGAGAAAGTTCAGATAGTCAATGCCTTCCTTCTCGAGTATAGCCTTTAGCTACAAGACGTGCTTTATACTTTTCCACATTACCATTTGCATCCGGCTTGGTTTTAAATATCCATTTACAACCAATTGGTTTTGCACCTTCGACAATGGGACAAGTTCCCAAACCTTATTGTCTTGCATAGACTTGTACTCTTCATTCATGGCATCAATCCACTTTTGAGAGTTAGAACTTTTCATGGCCTCAAGGAAGTTGATTGGATCATCTTTCATCATTCCATTACTTTCCTCATGTTCTTGAAGAAATACAATATAATCATCCTAATAGCATTTCTCCTTTCTCTCGGGATCTCCTTAATGGCACCGGTTCTTGAGGTTGTTGAGTTTGTTCTTCGAACAGAGTTGTTCAATATTGCCTTCTTGAGGTTCTGATTCATTTCTTGAACAATAACAGGTATAGGTACTTGAATATTGTCGAAATGACAGTATGGATTGGATTTAAAGCCAATTCCTCCTCAAAGGCAATGTCTCTAACCTTATTTCTCCCCAAACTCAACATCCTCAAAGAATGTTGTTGTTCCTGCCTCAAAAATATTCCCGAGTGTGGGATCATAAAACTTATAGCCCTGGATCGCTCGTAATACCCACAAAGTAGTCGCTGCTGCTTGGAGTCCAATTTCTTTTCATTTGGCCTATAAGGCCTTGCCTCATTGGACATCCCCAAATATGGTGTTTGACCTGGCTTTCGACCACCCAAAGCTCATAAGGTGTTTTAGCAACCGCTTTACTTGGTACTAAGAATGTAAGCCGCGCCTTTAGTGCTTCTCCCGAGTGACTCGGTAAAGAAGAATGAGCAATCATACTTCTTACCATATCCTTAAGAGTCCCGTTGCCTTCTCTACACCATTCATGCTAGGTGATCCCGGCATGGTGTCGTCGGGACGACATCAATTCCTCTAGGTATCTAGCAAATGGTCCTCGGTTCACTGAACCATCATATCCGCCGTAGTACTCACCACCACGCACCGTGATCTAATCTGCTTAATCTTTTATTGAGTTGGTTCTCAACTTCAACTTTAAAAGCTTTGAATACGCCCAGACTCGATTTTTCTTTAATGAGATATAGGTACCCATAACGAGTAATCGCCTCATGAATGATATAAAATATTGTTGACCATTCCAGATGCCGTAGTAGAATCCACAAATATCTGTATGTATCAATTCTAAGACGCTCCAAGATCTGTTGACACCTAATCTATTAACTTTAGTCTGTTTTCCCTTGATACCAATGCATACATCAAAGTCTCAGAAATCAAGGGAATCCAAAATATCCAGACACAAGACTCAACTCTACTTTTGAGATATGACCCAAGCTTGTGCCATAATGATGTCAATTTTCCTTATTTAATTTACGCTAGTACCACGTGATTCCACATTCGGGTTTCATTATAAGAAGCAATCAGATCAAGCAAATATAGGTTATCAAAGTATTCAAGAAACCAGCCTCACAATATTTGAATTTGAAGATAAGCTAGCCCGGTTATTTCCAAATGAACAATAATAACCTGATTTGTCCAATAAAGGAATAGAAACTAAATTCGCCTAAAAGACGGACTATAAAAGTATCTTTCAAATCCAAATAGGAACCGCTCCTAACAATAACCTAAAGTGCCCAATTGCTTCCCACATCTACCGATTGTCCATCGCCCACAAAGATGTGTCTTTCACCATCACTTGGCTTTCGAGTTCTCGTGCAACTCGCATAGAAACACTTATGTGAGTAGTAGAAAGAATCTAACCACCAAGTGTTTCTAGGTACCGAGACTAAATTAACCTCGTATCAGACCAAGTAAGGAATGTACCTTTGACACGCCAGCGTGATATTTGGTACAATCCTTCTTTATGTCCATCTTATGACAAAAGAAACAACCCCGACATCCTTATGTTGTTTCTTTTTTTGAACCTAACCCTTTATCATCCTTTTTTTTTCGCCCTTATCCTTATGGGCGTAAGCCAAATGAGCACTTTCTCGCCTATCTTGCTTCAATCGTTCTTCTTGACACAAGATGAAATGAGCTCATTCAGAGTCCATTTCTCCTTCTCGCGCTATAATCGACCTTAAATTGATTAAAGTGTGAAGAGACAAGACACCAGATGCACCAATAACTCATCACATAGATCGAAGTTTCAAGGCCTTAAGTTTTGAAGCAATATGAGACATTTCCATAATGTACTCCCCGATATTTCCTTTGCCTTTATACTTCATTGAAACTGCTAATAGCTGCTTGTTTTACCTTATCGCTTTTAGCAAAACGCTTTCAATTTCAAGGAAATCTTTGGCTTTAGTAATCCCTTCGGATTCGGCCCCTAAAGGCTTCCTAATGCCGCTTGATGATCATGAGACTCATGCGATTTGAACGCCCCACTCATACTCCTTCTTTGCATCAGAGTGCTGAGAGGTCAGTTGTTCAGCTTAATGCAAGGTCTAGATCCATGCACCAAGAACAATTAAAATGTCTCTTTCCAAACCTTGAAATTAGTCCCATTTAGCATGGGAATTGAGTTGATGTTAGCGTAAATTGATGCACAGATGCATTAGCTGAAATTAACAAAAGATTTCACATTAATAATCTGTAGTTAGTAATCAATAATATTCAAATAATGACATATCCCCATCCAAGATATCTTGTACAACATTAATATCAAGTCTTTGGACAATATTAACCTAAGTGATATCTTGTTGCAATGATCAAACATCGACAATAACGTATGTCAAATAATGAACCTATCTTTGGATTGATTCATTATCCACACGTAAACCTTATAATTGTCAATGCATTTATCTTCAAGCAGATGTGTATGTAGTCTACATAATTATTAATCTTCCTAATGATTAAATAATTACCGAAAACATCCACACAAACATCTAATATCCCTCATGAACAATCTACACAAGAGAGGTTACTTTGGCAACATCTTGTTTCAATTAATCATTTAGAATAAAAGACAACCTTAATGCCTTGTGTTATTTGAATTAAATAATTGATTCACTACCATTAAACAATTAAAATAGATTTCTCCATTTTAATCAACCATAGATGGACCCATAAGAAATAAAGGCCCAAAAGACTTAATGGATTATTTGAGTGATTCAATTAATCCCAAATTTGAAATTCATCTCAATTGAACCCAAGGTTCTGAGAACGAACACTGTGTTCGACTTGGAGTTCAATGAGGTTCGATTTGAGGTTCGAACGCAGGTTCGACGGAAGTGAGAACCCGAGGTTCGACTTGAGTTTCAACACGAGGTTCGACTTGAGTTCTAACAAATGAGGTTCGACTTGAGGTTCAACGCCAGGTTCGATCGAAGTGATCGAAGTGAGAACCCGAGGTTCGACTTGAGTTCGAACACGAGGTTCGACTTGAGTTCGAACACGAGGTTCGACTGAGTTCAACACGAGGTTCGACCGATGAACACGGAGGTTCGCCAAAGCGCAGGTTCGCAAAAAAGCGAGAGTCGCCAAAGCGGTTCGCCATAAGGCGAGGTTCGCTAAAATGAACCGAGGTTTAAAAGACGAGGTTCGCCAAAAAGCCAGGTTCGTCCACAACTTCGAAATTTGACGAGGTTTGCCCACAACTTAAGTTTGACGAGGTTCGCCAATAACTCAAATTTGACGCAGGTTCAAAAAACGAGGTTCGCCCACAACTTCGAATTTGACGAGGTTCCACCACAACTTGTTTGACGAGGTTCGCCACAACTTCGAATTTGACGAGGTTCGCCACAACTTCAAATTTGACGAGGTTTGCCCACAACTTAAGTTTGACGAGGTTCGCCACAACTTCAAATTTGACGAGGTTCGCCCACAAAGGAACATGAAGTTCACCAATCGAACCGGTTCACTGTTCGAACACGCAGGTTCGACCAAAGAACGAACACGCAGGTTCGTTGAACATCAATCGAACCAGTTCGCTCAAGTTCAACACGAGGTTCGACCAAAGAACAAACACGAGGTTCGCTGGAACGCTGAATCGAACCGTTCGCTCAAGTTCAACACGAGGTTCGACCAAAACAAACTCGGGTTCGTTGGAACGCTGAATCGAACCGTTCGCTCAAGTTCAACACGGGTTCGACCAAAACAAACTCGAGGTTCGCTGGATCCTTTCACCCTTTAGGGTTTCGAACCGAGCCGCCGCCACCGATTTGGTTCCCCGCACTTGTGGTTTCAAGCCCTAGGTTCTCGATAGCCGTCTTCACTACGGCCGCCAAAGCTTCACCGGCGAGGACCAAGGGAGCCGCCAGCAGCACGGCCGAGGACCAAGGGACGACGGCCAAAACCCCAAAATAAGGAAAAACGATAAAATTCGTTTCTTTATCGCTCATCCGCGGAACAAGAAAGGAAAAGACGATCTTTACCGCTCATCCGTGAATAATCCTCAAATCAAAGATAGATTAGATCCAAAACCCAATTTTAATCTTAAATCCCTAAGAATTAATCACTAATTTGGCTCGATACCACTTGTTAGATCCAAGGATCTTAAACATGATTAATCCAAAGAGATAAACATCATAAGTGCGAAGCAACACCGAATCCATGGTTTGGATCTTGAGTGGATTGATGGATCTTCTAATCTTAGGGCTTCTTCTCTTCCTTAGATCTCTTTTTAGATGGGGTAAAAGAGATGAGAATTTTGTGTTAACCCTAGATTAGGACCATAACCCCATATATATAGGTGTTGCACTTTTACAATTTGGCCCTCATTAAATTGTAATTACAACCTCGTATCTCTGACATTTAGCCCATGACAATATATAAATACCGATAATCCAACTTAATTGATCACTTTAGTGGGTTTCCTTAAGTGATAGATTTACACATTAATTTAACATATGTGCCCACAAATAGATTTAATTAGATTTAAATCTAACGACCTCCCTCATATCGAGAAAGATGGTTGTAGCTCGATGGTTGCGACCTTTTTGGCCCTTTTCTAATTTCATCATGCTTAACGCCTCCCAAAAACAATAATTTTCATGTTCAAATTCTATCGGTCTCTTGATTTTAACCCTTAAACTTTCTCAAAATTCAAAACCTCTTTGATTATGTATGGATATTTTACTTTACTATTCAATCTACTTTTCTCAAGTTTTTCAAAGAACCATCACTATGAGATTTCTACTTTTATTTATGTATTTATTTATATTTTTTCATATTTGGCGTAACTAAACTAGGTTGGGTCAAATATTTCATGTTATTATTTATATATTCAATATTAATATGCCTAATTGATCTTGCAATTATTATTATTATTATTATTATTTCGATGAAAACCAGTAATTTTTTATCATGGCGGGTCTAGTTCATAGCAAAAGCTCCAGAGCAATTGCAAGTAAAGTGGCAAACGGACTTACTTCACCTTTTGTACCAATAGGAATATTGATATCTATGGTGTCCAAAATGTTACCAGCTGAAACTATAGGCTCGATTAGGGGCGTTTATAAGGATCTTATGGTAAGAAAAAGAAAATTGCTCGTCTTACATGCACAAGATCGCTAAATTTGTCTCTAACTCTAAAGTTAGAAATAGTTTTATATGTATGTTTCTTTTTGTGATTTTAAGCGTTATAGAATAAGAAAATTAACCCCAAGGAAATGGTTGGTCATTTAAGAAGGATTGTCGGGAACCGTCTACTGATTGTTGCCATCAAGTTTTGTAATAAATTTTGGTTCTCATAGAAGTATTATTTCATTTTAATTTTTTGAATTTTATTTTATTTTTTCCTTACATACCCAATAACAATAAGTAAGATATTTAAAACTACAGCTTTTTATTGTCAATGTATTTTTTTAAGAGAGAGAGAGAGAGAGAGAGAGAAATGTTGGGTAAAGATCCTGTACCTCTGTGTTTCATTTATTATCTGTTTGGTTGGCAAAAATTTTGAGGAAATCAAAGAAATAAGGAGACAAGCCCATCAAAGAAATGAGGAGACACCTCTTTTGATTTCTTTGCTTTGGTTGAGAGAAAAAAATAAAAAAATATTTTACATGTGAGACCCACTCATGTGAGAGATAATAGTTCTTGTGGGCCCCAAAAGAAGGAAAACTCATTTCCTCCCAAAAAGCTCTGAAATGGGCTTTAAAAATGAGAAATGTGGATCCCACATTGTAAGTAGCAGCAATAAGACAGCATTTAAATCAACCCTAATGATATTAAAGATTTAATAGTTCGACTGTTGTTAGACTATAATAACAGTGATATTCCATGATGCATGACCCCTCTCTCTTCCCTTCAGCTCCCACACCTCCATGGTGACCTCCTCTCCCTCTCCTCCACGAGCCCAAACCTATCAAACCCAACAACCAAAACCTCGCCTTCACCTCAACCTCTTCAACTCCTCCCTGAAGCTCCAACTCGCTCTCACACTACGCAAGCCATGAGAAAGATAGTCCACAATATCAAAACCTCAAGAAGTTCAACACCTAACCCCAACGAGAATTAGTTCAACAAGTCTTAGAGTTCGAGAAGAGGAGAGTGTGAATGCCATGGGCGGTGGGGTGGAGAGAATGGTGTTCAGAGAAAGAAGGAGAGAGTGGCTACCAGGGCTGAGTTAAAGAGGTTGAGGGTGAAGGCGAGATATTTTGGTTGTTAGGTTTGATCGGTTTGGGTTCGTGGAGGGAGAGGGGAGCACCATGGAGGTGTGGGAGCTTGAAGAGAGGAGAGAGGGAAGTTGGTCGAGTCCGTAAAAATATGGTCTTATTGTCACTTGTGAACAATTATGAGGCTTTATTGTATTTGAGCTATTTAAAATGCTCTATTGTCATTTAGGGTCGATTTAAAATGCCAATCCTGATTTTACCGCATTAAAGCTATTTCTTTATTTTTATTTTCTTTTTTTAACTTTTAGGGAAATAACCAAACAGGATGGTAATAATTCAATGAATCGGCCCAAAAGATTACAAGTAACATCACATACACAGTAGTCATTACAAGAAAAATCATATAAGTAGGAAAAAGTACAAAATTAACAGCTGAATGATAACTTGGAGCCGGATTTTTCAAAAACACATTGTAATGACTCCTCGATGGTCGATGCTTATTTTGATGCAGAAAATGATTGCTGCTGTGCGCTCTAAACTCTGAATTCTGATGCGGGCGATTGGATCTGGCTTTACAATGCGGATCTGAAGAAAATAAAACTTTATTGTTTTCTTTTAAGGAGTTTGCTCTCAAATAATGACATTTTACTTGTTATTCCCTTCCATAACCCAATTTTCTTTCAGGCATGAATAAATTTGAATTTGGCATTTCAATACCGTTTCTTTTCTAAATATTAAAGAAATAAAAACATAATTAATAAGAAATCACATATCCATCAAATCTCATTGTGCTCTCATCTCGAATTGGGTACAATGTGAACTGAGGTTCTCATGGACTATGTTCTAAGATATAGCATGTTAAAATATTGTAGTTAGGCATTCTTATATGTGTTCTTTCAGTCACATATTGCTTGGAATACTAGATGTACTTCGCCTATTTTTCTATATTAATAAATATCTCATTGCAATGAAGAGAATTATCGCCTTTTCTTCCAAAAGCTTTTACTTTTATCATAAATATTAGTCAAATTCTACTTGAACAATATTTAGAATTTCAAATATGGTTGGCATCGATCAGAAACTATCAATTGGTTGATCTTGAATTGGATTCATGTAATCCACAAAAATTATGTTCAAATTATTGGCATATGCCTAACGATAAATATGCGGCGTGATGCCATTGGGGTAATGTCAATAGAGAAACATGAGGGTCTTTTTTCATACTCTCAAATTTAGTATTTTGATATTAGTCCCTCAAATTTTTATATTTTGATATTAATCCCTCAAATTATCATATTGCATTAATACTAATCATTATGGTTAGCTAGGGTTATAAATGCAGGAATATTCTGTTATGTTTAATCGATCCAGACATTAATGGATACTTATGTCCCTCACCTAACAAACCCAAACTTGTTAAGAGCCCCTATAACCCATACTCATTTAATGAAACCCAAACTCATTTCTTCTTTCTTCTCTACCCCATGGTAAAAATTCACTATACCCCTCAAATTCAACTGCTTGTGTGTATTCTGGTAAATAGTAAACCCAATTATGATTAACTTTTTTAACAATAATCCTAACAGAGGGACCAATTAATATTAGCATAATATGATAATTTGAGGGGCTGATATCAAAATATGAAGATTTAGGGTACCAATATCAAATACTACTACTAAAGATTTAATAGACTAATATTGAAACAAATCCAAAAAGAAAATTAAAATTCAAGAACAAAACATAACAATATTGAAGAGAACTTGGTGAAAGCAATTTTTTCCCCACTTAGAATGGGTCAGCTGTAAACCCCATTGTGGACTTCAAGTCTAATTATATCTATAATCTAGACTATATATTCAAGAAGCCTCCCTTTTTTTTTTTGAGAAAAAGGATGGAGCACCACAAAGGTACTCCAGCCAGCTAAATATTTATATGATAAATGGTTGTTACATCATAAAGCTCATACCCCCACTCCAAGAGTATGTGCTATAATATCAGCCTTTTACATGATAGAGAATAAAAGCCACACCCCTGTACATATAACTAGGCAAAGAGTTCACTAATGAAAAGTTCAAAAAACTACATAATGCTATATAAAATCCCAAGCAGAACACTATAGACAAAAGCATTGAAGTCAAAAGTGATATCTCTGCAAGCTTCATTCAAGAACTATTGCATTATCTGCCACATTCCCCATATTGTCTTCATTCATTATCGCAGCTGGATCATCTCCTTGCGTGCCAGTCCTCTGATTATCTCTTCTCCTCCTCCTCTCTTGCAGTCTTGCTGCTCTGGCTGAACAATTTTTCGAACCTAGCCAAAATGTAGAGAAAGAAATAATTTTGCTTAAAAGTTCAAGAGATCTTCTTTTTTTTTTCTTCTGTAAACAGTCTATCATTCCTTTCTTGCCATACACACCATATCAAGGAGCAAATGAATATATCTCTTTTCAAATTTGTTGATGTATATAATCACAGTCACTAACCTCGGATGAGTTTAGCTTTAAAGAGAGCGGAGTCCGCTTTCTCTCCTAAAGCCCGTGACGACTCGACCAAAGGATTAGCCTACAGCGAGAAAGGAGGACTGCGGAAGAGGCGGAGTTAGGATCTCGGTGGTTCATACGTGGTCAGAGTTAGTAGAGTGGGGATAGTCTAATGGGCTGGAATTCTTTCGAAGAGATTGCCTACCTCGTTAGGCTGTTCACGTTTCTCTTTATAGGTAGGGTTAAGGGGTATTTCCGTCTTTCCATTAGTTTGGGAACCCGGTGAGTCAGCCCTCCCCTCCGCGTGTGGCCAGGATTGGTGAACATCCCTCACTTTGCTAGAGTGGTGGCCTTCTGAGTGTCAAATTGGGAATGTCGAGGGTTGGTGTGGTCTATTCGCTATTAATGGGATGGGATTGGCGGCCTGTAGGTGCATGGGTCGAGTGCCTTAATCTGAGAGAGGGGAATTAATGGTTGTCGGTGCATTTAATCACGATGTTGATGGGCTCGAAATCTTGTGTGGCCGTCGTTTGAGTGGAGAGAATCACGCAGGTGAGAGAAGGGGGAGCGTGGCGGATGGCCGACTCATCTGACCTCTTAAAGCGTCCCTTAGGATGATTCTTTGAGGGCGATTAGGAGCATGCTTATCGCCGCCCTAGAGGGCGAGTGGCGAGAAGGGTAGGCTGGATTCGTTCCATTGTTTGGAGAGGTCGGCAACTTGTAGGAAGGGATAAATGCTGGTGGTCGGAAGGACAATGACACCGCCTTAGCGTCGTCAGAAGAAGCTGTCGATGGGCGACTCGCACCGCCTTCAGCGTCGATCATGCCGATAGTCGTCTAATGGGCCGGGGAGTGGTGTACGCGGCGTCGGTGGGTTGAGTGTGGAGGTTCATGTTGCTCCAAGTTAACGGCGAAATGCTTATCCATATTAACACTTGGTTTCCTCTTTAATCACTAATTAGTGGTTATGACCATAACAGTTGGCCTTCGCTTGAGTCGGTTGGAAACGAGTCCAAGTGAAATAATGTTATTGCGGTAGGGGGTTGAGGGGATTGAGCGTTACATCGATGGGGCGTGGTGGCGTCGTGGCGATTTCTTGGCCATTGGCTTCGCCTTGAGGTGGGAGCCTCAGGGGCTGCTTCGCCTCGGCGGTGCCTCGGGAGTGGGGTTTAATCCTCTCCGTTGATCGCGAAAGAAGGCGTGATGGGTCCCACCGTATAAATAGAAAGAGTAGCGGAGGAAGGCATTAGCTTTTCTCTTCCCTCATCTGAATTGGCGATTTTCCGTGGTGGTAAAGATCGGCATGGATCCGATCGTCATAAGCAACTTGATGAGTTAAAACGAAGGTTACGAGGCATAAATGAGGTCTTTCGTTGAATTTGACATCTGGGAGGCTTACAAGTTGGAGGCTCGTGAAATCATCTCGGTATCTGACCACACGGCGGCAGAGGGCTCCCGTATCTCAAACACTTGGAATCGCACCTCCGGTACGCGAACACTGCCTTGCCGAAAGTGTTTGATGATCGACGCGTCTTCGATGAGTTCACGTTCGCCCAACGAAATTCTATGCCGAATTGCCCAAAGCTTCGTTGGAGGCTCTACGAAACATCTCCTATCATCGCGGCGCGTAGGGTGCCCCGGATTCAAACACTGAATGACGTCAATTACCTTTCTTCTAAAAGTGCTTGATAGCGCAGCTCATGTAATGACGCCAACCGACAAGTTGATATCGTCGGCCACGCCGCTTCCGAGTCGATTTCCGATGAAGCGCACGGTCATTCGGTCGGCGTCACCCATCTCGTGATGCGTAGAGTTCGCAGCCTTCTGACCGTCAGTGGGCGGGAAAGACAGCCGTCAATGGGACCACCGGTCTGGCGTAAGCTTTCGCAGAGACAGCCCCTGAGCCTGAGCCACGCGGCGCGAGTTGGCGCATCGTTAATCACGACGGCGCCGCCAGACGACGCTTGCTGGCAAAGTCGTCTTGGCTCATAGATTTCGCCCACTTTCGCTTCCTTTCGATGAGTTAGGCTTAACGATTCTCGGGGAGCCACGGAGGCCGACCACTGAGAACCGGTGAGAGGGGTTGCCGCTGGTTGAACGGGCGACGCTTTGAAGGTCAGCCGGAGGGTCCGCCGGACGACCAGCGATGCGGTCGATATCGGCAGTGTCGCCGGGTGGCTGCCGGGCTTTGAGGACCCCAAAAGAAAACCAGCCATGGTCCCCGAGGTGCTGTGGGGAGGTCGCCCTCGGTACCGGTGCGCCTCTCGACCCATGCCGGGAGGCTCCATACTCTCCTCGCCTGCCTAGCACCTCGGGGACCATGGCTAGTTTTTGCCGGTCCTCCAAACCGAGCCCGCCACCCAAGGCGACACCTTCTGATATACGACCGCATCCCGCTACAGTCGTCCCCGCGTCGGACCTCTCACCTCCTTCCGGCTGGAAGCGATTTCTCCGCGGCTTACTCGCCTTCTACCGTTATCGCCGAAGCTAACCCTCTCCGGTTCCTCCAGAGCTCCTCATCCGAGTGGGTTCACCTCGCTCCATTGTCCCTCCGAAGTCACGCTATGAGCCCTCGCCATCAAGGGGCCGAGGAGGGACGAAATCCCATGAAGCCGCAAGACCGACTGCCGAGCAAAGCGCCCATCGACGGGCCCCGTAGTTAACGACTGCCCAACTCACGCCGGTGTTCTACCGACAAGGGTGTAGGCTCTAGGGTTTCTCTCTACCTCGCCGTAACGCACACCCTAAGTTCGAAGTCGCCCCCGCGACCTGCATTTAACCTCGTTTTTCCACCCTTTGATCAACTTGGGCGATCAAGGATAACCTGAATTCTCCCACATCCGAGGTAATAGTGAGGCCTTCGGATCAGGATGACCAAGTGGCTCAAGACGCCATCGCCTACCGAATCGAGCCAACGGCGATGACCTGAAGCCGCACCAATATGGCTATCGAAGTTTGGCCATTTGCATTGAGACACGCTTAACTCATCAAACACTTTTCAAGAAAAGGGGCGTGGCACCGAGGCCGCATTCCGTGTTTGAGATACGTGGAGCCCTCTCGCACGCGTCAGATACCGAGATGATTTCACGAGCCTCCAACTTGTAAGCCTCCCAGATGTCAAATTCAACGAAGACCTCATTTGCGCCTCGGGTAACCTTCGAAATTTAACTCATCAAGTTGCTTATGACGATCGAATCCATGCCGATCTTTACCACCACGAAAAATCGCCCAATTGTGAGATGAGGGAAGAGAAAACGAATGCCTTCCTCCGCTACTCTTTCTATTTATACGGACCCATCGACATTTCTTTCAAGGATCAACGGAGAGGATTAAACCCCACTCCCGAGGCACCGCCGAGGCGAAAGTAGCCCCAGGGCTCCACCTCCTCGCCCGTAATGGCGCCAATGGCCAAGAACCGCCACGACGTACCACGCCCCATCGATGTAACGCTCAATCCCTCGAACTCACCGCCAAGGTCATTACTTATTTCACTTGACTCGCTTCAACCGACCTGCCGGGCAATAACTGTTATGGTCATAACCACTAATTAGTGATTAAAGAGGAAAACCAAGTGTTAATATGGATAAGCATTTCGCCGCTAACTTGAGCAACATGAACCTCCACACTCAACCCACCGACCGGCCTCAGTAACGAACTCCGGGCCCCGGCCCATTAGACGACTATCGCCATGACCGACGCTGGCGCGAGTCGGCTCCATCGACAGCTTCTCTCTGACGACGCTGGCGGTGTCGGGCCGTCCTTCCACCACCGCTACGATCCCTTCCTACAAGTTGCCGACCTCTCCAAACAATGTGGAACGAATCCAGCTCATTCTTCGCCACTCGTCTCTAGGCGGCGATATATGCTCCTAATCGCCCCTCAAGAATCATCCTGGGACGCCTAAGAGGTCAGATGAGTCGGCATCCGCCACGGCCCCTTCTCTCACCCTCGCGGATTCTTCTCCACTAAACGACGGCCACACAAGATTCTCGAGCCCATCAACATCGATTAAATGCACCTAGAGCCTACATCCTTGTCGGTAGAACAGCGTGAGTTGGGCGAGTCGTTAACTACGAGTGGCGTCACGATGGGCGCTTTGCTCGGCAGTCGGTCTTGCGGCTTCATAGGATTTGTCCCTCCTCCCAGCCCCTTGATGGCGGGGGCTCATAGCGTGACTTCGGGGGGCGGTCGGGGCTTGAGGGCTGAACCACTCCGGATGAGGCTGGAGGAACCCGAGAGAGGGTTAGCTTCGGCTAATAGCGGCCAAGGCGGAGTAAGCCCTTGGAGAAATCGCTTCAGGAAGGAGGTGGTCCAGAAGCGGGGACGGCTGAGCCAGCGGGATGCGGTGCGTATATCGAAGGTGTCGCCTTGGGTGGCGGGCTCGGTTTGGAGGACAGGCAAAACCTGGCCACAGGGTGCTAGGGGAGGTCGGCCCGAGGTCTGAGTGCGGACCTCTGGATCTATCTTGGGAGGCTCCATACTCTCCTCGCCTGCCTAGCACCTCGGGGACCATGGCTAGTTTTCTTGTCGTCCTCCGAACCGAGCCCGCCACCCAAGGCGACACCTTCGATATACGCATCGATCCCGCTATAGCCGTCTCCTGCCGGACCTCTCACCTCCTTCCTACTGGAAGCGATTTCTCCAGGGCGACTCGCTTCCTGGCCGTTTCGGCCGAGCTAACCCTCTCCGGTTCCTTCAGAGCTCTCATCCGAGGGTTCACTGTTTCTTCCATTGTCCTCCGAAGTCACGCGAGCCCTCGCCTCATCGGCGGGCGGAGGAGTGGACGAAATCCCATGAAGCCGCAAGACCGACTGCCGAGCAAAGCGCCCATCGCATCGCCCCGTGTAGTTAACGATCCGCTCCAACTCACGCGTTCTACCGCAAGGGTGTAGGCTCTGGGTTTCTTCCCACCTCTCGCCGTAACGCACACCCTAAGTTCGAGTCGCCCCGGACCTGCATTTAACCTCGTTTTCCACCCTTTGATCAACTTGGGCGATCAAGGATAACCTTGAATTCTCCGACATCTGAGGTAATAGTGGCGCCGACTGCGGACGCCGACCAAGTGGCTCAAGACGCCATCGCCTACGAATCGAGCCAACGGCGATGACTGCGGAAGCCGACCAATATGGCTATCGAAGTTTGGCCATTTGCATTGAGACACGCTTAACTCATCAAACACTTTTCAAGAAAAGGGTGCGGCGACCGAGGCCGATTCAAGTGTTTGAGATACGGGGAGCCCTCTCACGCGTCAGATACCGAGATGATTTCACGAGCCTCCAACTTGTAAGCCTCCCAGATGTCAAATTCAACGAAAGACCTCATTTATGCCTCGGGTAACCTTTCGAACTCATCAAGTTGCTTATGACGATCGAATCCATGCCGATCTTTACCACCACGGAAAATCGCCAATTCAGATGAGGGAAGAGAAAACGAATGCCTTCCTCCGCTACTCTTTCTATTTATACTGGGGACCCATCACGCCTTTCGGATCAACGGAGAGGATTAAACCCCACTCCCGAGGCACCGCCGGAGGCAAGCCCGAGGGCCCACCTCGCCTCGCATACGGCGCCATGGCCAAGAACCGCCACGACGCTCCACGCCCCATCGATGTAACGCTCAATCCCTCAACCCCCGCCGCCAAGGCAACATTACTCATTTCACTTGGACTCGCTTCCAACCGACTCCAGAAGCAATAACTGTTATGGTCATAACCACTAATTAGTGATTAAAGAGGAAAACCAAGTGTTAATATGGATAAGCATTTCGCCGCTAACTTGGAGCAACATGAACCTCCACACTCAACCCACCGACCGCTCGCATGTACCGACTCAGCCCCGGCCCATTAGACGACTATCGCCATGACCGACGCTGAAGGCGGTGCGAAGTCGCCCATCGACAGCTTCTTCGACGACGCGGAAGCCGGGCCGTCCTCGACCACGCCGCTACGATCCCTTCCTACAAGTTGCCGACCTCTCCAAACAATGGAACGAATCCAGCCTACCCTTCTCGCCACTCGCCCTTCAGGCGGCGATAGGCGCTCCCAATCGTCCCTCAAAGAATCATCCCTGGACGCCTAAGAGGTCAGATGAGTCGGCCATCCGCCACCCGCCCCCCTCTCACCCCTGATTCTCTCCACTCAAACGACGGCCACACAAGATTCTCGAGCCCATCAACATCGATTAAATGCACCGACACTCTTTAATTCCCCATCTCTCACAAGATTTAAGGCACTCTGACCCATGCAGCCTACAGGCCGCCAATCCCATCCCATTAATAGCGAATAGACCACACCAACCCTCGACATTCCCAATTTGACACTGTGAAGGCCACCACTCTAGCAGCGGAGGGATGTTCACCAATCCCCACACACGCGGAGGGGAGGGCCGACTCACCCAGTGGTTCCCAAACTAATGGAAAGACGAAATACCCCTTAACCCTACCTATAAAGAGAAACGGAACAGCCTAACGAGGTAGGCAATCTCTTCGAGTGAATTCCACCCATTAGACTATCCCCACTCTACTAACTTGACCGCTTGAGGAACCACCGGAGATCCCAACTCCGCCTCTCCAGTCCTCCCTCTGTTGTAGGCTAACTTTGTCGAGTCACGCCGCTGGCTTTAGGAGAGAAAGCGACTCGCCTCTTTAAAGCTAAACTCATCCGAGGTTAGTGACTGTGATTATATACATCAACAAAATTGTTCAGACATCACTGTTTAAACCTCAAAGCAGCCAAATTTCTTTCAATGACTCTAATCGAAATCATCATCAATTTTAATTTGAACTTTAAGGATCTCCAAATTGAGTAAACAAACTCACAATGAATAAACAAATGAGTATGATTTTCATCCACCTTAGCACATAAGCAACACTTTCTTTCACGCGCTCATCGTCGTAGAATCGAGCCAACGGCGAGATGACGGTGGCCGACCAATATGGCTATCGGTTTGTCATTTGCATTGAGACACGCTAACTCATCAAACACTTTTGAAGAAAAGTGCGTGTGGCCGGAGGCTCATTCCAAGTGTTTGAGATCGGGGAGCCTCCCGTGGTCATATCCGGAGATGATTTCGCAGCCTCCAACTTTAAGCTCGTTATGTCAAATTCGGCAGACCTCATTTGCGTCAGGTAACCTTCGGCGGAACTCATCAAGTTGCTTATGACGATCGAATCCATGCCGGATCTTTACCACCGGAAAATCGCACGAATTCGTGATGAGGAAGAGAAAAGCGAATGCCTTCCTCGTTACCTCTTTCTATTTATGCGCCAGTGACGGCTCTTCCGCGATCAGCGAGAGGATTAAACCCCACTCAGAACGCCGCAGGTAACGATCCCGAGAGGGCCCCTCCTCGCCCGAAGCGGCGCCAATGGCAAAAGCGCCCGTGGCGTCGACCACGTCCCATCGATGTAACGTTGAATCCCCTCGAACCCCTGGGCGGCACTACTCATTTCACTTGACTCGCTTCCAACCGACTCCAGCGAAAGGGCAGTATTATGGTCATAACCACTAATTAGTGATTAAAGAGGAAAACCAAGTGTTAATATGGATAAGCATTTCGCCGTTAACTGGAGCAACATGAACCTCCACACTCAACCCACCGACCGTCGGTCCATTAGGCGACTATCGCCATGACCATGCCGAAGGCGGTGCGGTCGGCCATCGCAGTTCTCTCTCTCGGGCGAGCGGAAGCGTGGAAGTCGTCGCTCCATAGCCGTTACGATCCCTTCCTACAAGTTCGACCTCTCCAAACAATGTGGAACGAATCGAGCCTACCCTTCTCGGCCACTCGTCTCTAGGGCGGCGATAAGCGTTCCCTATCGCCCCTCGGAAATCATCCCAAGGGCGCCTAAGGCGCATGAGTCCGCCATGCGGCTCCCCCTTCTCTCCTCCTGCGTGATTCTCTCCACTCAACGACCACCACGATGCTCGAGCCCATCAACATCGCATTAAATGCAGCAGCCCCTTAATTTCGGTATTTAGGCACCTCGGACCCATGCATTCTGGCATCCCATCCCATTAATAGCTAATAGACCACACCAACCCTCCATTGCTCGGTGACATGAAAGCCGGCCACTCTAGCGGAGGATGTTCACCAATCCTCGGCTCACTGCGTGGAGGGGACTCGCGTCACCCCCAAACTAATGGAAAGACGAAATACCCCTTAACCCTACCTATAAAGAGAAACGGAATGCCTAACGAGGTAGGCAATCTCTTCGAGTGAATTCCACCCATTAGACTATCCCCACTCTACTAACTTGACCGTTTGAGGAACCACCGAGATCCCAACTCCGCCTCTTCAGAGTCTCTTTCTGTTGTAAGCTAATCCTTTGGCGAGTCGGTTTGGCTGGGAGAGGACTCGGCTCTCTTTAAAGCTAAACTCATCCGAGGTTAGTGATCGTGATTATATACATCAACAAAATTGTTCAGACATCACTGTTTAAACCTCAAAGCGACCAAATTTCTTTCAATGACTCTAATCTGAAATCATCATCAATTTTAATTTGAACTTTAAGGATCTCCAAATTGAGTAAACAAACTCACAATGAATAAACAAATGAGTATGATTTTCATCCACCTTAGCACATAAGCAACACTTTCTTTCAATCTGCAAGCCTTTTTTTTTTTTTCTTTCAATCGTTAAGAAAAATAATGATATGTTTGATTTTATTTTTTTTTCTTTTTCCAAGTGTGAGGGCATTTCTTTAGCTTTTTTAAGTGTGATGGTGCTTTTGACATTCTAAAATTGTGGTTCACACAAATCAAAAGGGAGGCTTCTTTCATGTTTTCCTTGGTAATTTGACTATGACACTATTTCACATTCTGTGTCATGCAAGTATCATGTGTGCTAAGATTCAAGTATATGTTAAGAGAAGCTTTCATTTTGGTTGTGTGAGTCACAATTTTAGAGTGTCTAAAATGTCCTCATACTTAAAAGAACTAAGAAAATACCTCACTTTTAAAAAATTTTACGAAACTGCCTTTACACCTGTAAAATTATAAAACTTTTATAATTATTTTTCTTAACGATTCAACTCAACACTCATTATATATGATGTGTCACGCATCATGTACATGGGAATACTAGTCTTTCATTAAAAAAAGCGGAGGTGAAGTTTTTTTCGAGTGTTTCTTTAAAAAAAAATAGAATATTCAGTGTGAACGACTCGTGATTGACGTCCCACAAGACAAAAACTCCCATTTCCAACACATACGTTTCCACCCCTCAAACCGCCACGTGCCCACCGCTTCCACATGCAAAATCTGCGGTGTGGGCGTCTCAAATCGTATCTAAAAAATTAAGTGGACCCCACTGCTTAAGTGCTCCTTAGCTCGACACGTCACCAAGCAGTGTTTTCGCACACTAGCTAAATTTCAATAAACCTCTTGAACTTTGTTGTTTTGGACAAAATTACTTAAAACTCCGTAAATCCTTATTATTCATCCTCTTGTTTTACAAAAGATTAGTTTATTTATATCATAATTTACAAAGTTCAGGGGTTCTATGTAAAACCTCTAAAGTGCAGAAGCATTTTTGTAAAAGGGACCCAAAAATATCCTCTATAGATTGATAAGAAGGCAAAGCTTTGATCTCACAAGCACAAACTCCAGTCCAAAATTCTCCTCTATGCTCTCCTCTCGATTTCTCTCTTTTAGAAACCTAATAATTTCTTCTTCTTCTTCTTCAGTCCTCTTCCCCAAAAACTTTTCTTTTCAGTCCAAAACACCCCAAAATATTTATTCTAGCCCTTCAAGGGTTTTTAGAGGAACAAGCTCCCCCATTTCAAAGTCTTCTGCTTTCTCTTCGCCCAAGCTTTTCTTCTCTGAAATGGCGTCTCAGTCTGCGAGCTCCGTCCACGATTTTACTGTCAAGGTGTCATCTTTTTTTGTCCTTGTTTGTAATTTTGTTGTCATGATTTGTGGGTTCTTGAAAAGATTGGATTTTGTTAAGGGAAGTTATGTCAAATTTCGCAAATTAGGATTTATCATGATAGATGTCAACTTTTTTTCATTTTAAAACCTGATTTAATGAACAATTTGAATACTTTGATATTATGTACTTGGATTGGGGAGCAAGTAGGGGTTAGTTTCTCTAAATTTATTTGACTATTGTGGCGTTTGTAATTTTAGTATTTTTTTTTCATCGATTGAAATCTTCAAAATTGATTTATTTTCAAAATCATGTATTTGGGGTTTATTTGTTTATTGATTTAATTCAGGATGCAAGGGAAATGATGTGGATCTGAGCACCTACAAGGGGAAGGTCCTGTTGATTGTGAACGTTGCATCTCAATGGTAGGCAAATATACTTTATATATATTTTTTATTATAATTTTTCTCTTTATGGAAATAATTCAGATGTCAGTGAATTTTATAATTTGTAAGATCCTGTATTGATTTACGATTGGTTATTGTATTATTCACATATTTGTGATTCCCCTTAGATTAGTCTACATTGCATGGTTCTATATTACATGTAGCTTCATTTCTTCATGTTTACCTTTTATCTAATAATAATGTTGCTACTGTTATTGCAGTGGGCTGACTAACTCGAATTATACGGAGCTCAGCCAACTGTATGAGAAATACAAGAATCAAGGTAGTTTGGTATTTCTTTGCTTTTGAAAGCATTTGTTTGTTGTCACTATTTTCCTTCTCAAATCTGTTGGTCCTTATATCTGGTTTTCTTGCTTTAGCTCGAAATTAGTTATGTGCTCTTATAGCCCCTGTCATTGATCTTGAAGGTAGTAATAATTTTAGTGATTTTGTTTCAGACTTGAGGATATTTTGAGGTTTTGGTCTAGTTTAGCAATGGGTTTTATTTGTAGTTGGATTCTGCACAATCGGTTCAATACAATTCGATGTTACTACATTTTGCATAATCAGAAATACTTAACTAGACAAATTAGCTTTTCTAATTGCATAAATGCTCATGCAGTGGAAAAAGTGTCGATATGTTGCAGGGAATATTGCTTTTTCAATTTTCTTGATAAGATAACGAAAGGTGTTCATAGAATGAATCCAAATTTGTCATTATTTCAGACGCAACCATCATTATGAATGACATATTTTAATGAGACCATTATGAAAAGCCTAGTCGGGAAGATTTTGAGGTGATCTCAGCATAATTCTATAGAATTATTAAATGTTTTGCAAAATTTAATTAACTTGGGATACTTCTCAATGTCATAAGTGAAATGGAAAAAAGGACTTGTTCTCCATAAAAATTCATTTAAACATATAAAATGATTTTATGGAATATGTGTAGTTTTAGCATGCACGTGCATGCACATGCCATCTGTGCACACTGCACACAATCCATTCCCATGGCATGTATCTATCCCACGTACGATTCTATTCTATCTTTATATGGATATCTATGCAGCTACGGAGATAAATGAGTGTCTGGTCATTTGCTGGTCTTGTTTCCAAGGTCACTTCTGAGCAGTTTACCACAACCGATATCAAGTTCGTCCTCCTTACCTTTCTTATCTTATATGAATGTTGTGAATTGTAGGTCTGGAGGTCTTGGCTTTCCCATGCAACCAGTTTGGAGCCCAGGAACCAGGGAGCAACGAAGAGATCGTAGAATTTGCTTGCACACGTTTCAAGGCTGAATACCCTATCTTTGACAAGGTAATTATTCCCAAAATATCCTTATTTTCTAAATTATAGTGTACAAATATTGTTGTGTTTTACTTATCAGGAAAAAAATTCTTCTAACCTTCATTCTACTCTGCCAAGTAGGACTTGTTACACGAAACTGATGTCAATATGCATGCATTTCGGAAAAGTATCCTGTCGAGGTTCCTTTATAGAAAATCATATAGGGAGGAAGGTGATCTTTGTTAGAATATAAACTTATAAACCTCACAACTTGGGAGTTTTTTTTATTTAAAATCTGCATTAAAAGAAACGAAGTTTATACTCTACAAGCTAGTGGAATTCGAACCTGGGTTGTTTTGATACCATGTTAAAGTCCCTAACCATTACATCAAAACACCAAAGTTGTGATGAGGCTTGAGGGTAATTTTATATTTTAACAATCTTGAAATTTATTTTTATTAGAAAACACAAAATCAACATGTGTCCGAGCAAAAACTTTTAAGTCGGATGGTTATTAACCAACAATTTGAGGATTCAGTGCTGCGGACACATTATGATTTTCCATAGGGGACACCCTATAGGATTTTTTCCCATGAATATTGTCGCCTTAAGAGCTACTGATGAGTATCATGTGTATGTATTGGAAAAATCATTTATGGACCCTAGATTTTTGAGCTATAAATAATCACATTATATAACTGTTGCATACTAGCATTTCATACTTAATGTATCTGTGCACAAGTACGCAAACACCTGCTGAAAAAAAACTTTAAGGCTTGATTGTACTTAAATACCCAATAATTTCACCTACTTTGCACAAATATGCCCCCTGTTGTATTTGACTGCACTTAAATACCCTAAAGTTTCAAAAATTTTCGCTTTAGTACGCTCAATTATGCAGACATGAGAATTTCTCCTAAAAATTCTCACGCGACATTCACATACTAATTTATAACATTTTCAACCTTTGTTAAATCTACTGTTAAACCTATCAAAACCCTATTTTTAACGTGATCCTAATTTTGTAACATTTTAACCCTTATTTTTGTTAAATCTACTATTAGACCTATCAAAATTCTATTTTAAACCAATCCAAATCCTATTTTAAACATATCCAATTCTATTTTAAAATAGGATTTTGATGGGTTTAAAAGTAACTTTAACAAATATTAAGAGTTAAAATATTCTAAAATTAGCATGTGCGTGTCACATGAGAATTTCAGGTGGTTGGGTTGGAATTCTCACGCTTGTACAATCGAGGGTACTAAAATGCAAATTTTAGAATTTTTAGGGTATTTAAGTGCATTCAAATACAATTTAGGGTAATATGTGCAAAAATAGGTGAAACTATAGGGTAGTTAAGTGCATTTAAGCCAAAATTTAATGAACTTTGTAGAGAGTTAGGGTAGTTAAGTGCAATTAAGCCAAAATTTAATGAACTTTGTAGAGAGTTATATGACCTACAATCATGACCATCTATAACTTTGTCTTTGAGGAGAACATTGGGCTCTCCTTTTGCCTTTCTTACATGAGCAATTTAAATTAGTAGCCCTAAAGATTTGCTCGGGCCCTTGTTTGGATAACTTCGCCTCTACATTACATTTTAGATCTCAATTTCTATGGCGGTAAATTTAGTTCTTGCATTTTTGAGTTCCTCTAAAATTACATATCTATTTGACATAGGTTGATGTTAACGGGGACAATGCTGCACCGATCTACAAGTTCTTGAAGTCGAGCAAAGGTAGCCTGTTTGGGGACAACATAAAGTGGAACTTCTCCAAGTTCTTGGTCGACAAGGATGGTCGTGTCCTCGAGCGCTATGCACCGACTACTTCCCCTCTCAGTATCGAGGTAAAAAATAACATTAAAACCTCAGATTAATTCAAATTGTAACCTGTAGGATCTACGTGACATGTATTTATTTTTCTATTTGCAGAAGGATATCAAGAAGTTATTGGGAGTCTCCTAAACTTAGTGAGGTTTAGAGTTGGACGTTGGGGTACAAATAAATTTGGGACTATGCTTTTAATGTATCTGTTATCAATAGATCTGGTACTATGCTTTTAATGTATATATGTAAGAGATGTTGGATCTAGTTTCTTCAAGAATATTTTGGTGCATAATAAAATGGAGTCTTCTTGCAAATATGTGCAACTCATGATTGTTGTGGTTAAAACTTGCTACTTTTTTTCTTATTAAAGCTTACTGCTTCAAGTGCTAGGGTGTTTTTGCTTGTGAACCATGTGAAATTGTCTGCTATCAAGGTTGGTCAAAAAAGTCTTTTTTTTTTTTTTTATAACCATTTTATCTATTTCATAATGTTATTGACTGGAATGAATTGGTTAGATAGTAAGTTGACAAGATTTGTGATGCAGCTACAGAGGCAGTGCAGGGATTCAATATTGAACAGTCAGATGTAAACTCTATGCTATAATCATTTACTTCTCAAGATGTATGCTATGGAATAATACCAATGAAGATACATATAACTTTCTTTTTGCTCCCGTGCCCACAAAAAGGAAAAATTCAGTTCATCTGACTTACAAATTATAGATAATTTACGTCCATTCTCTAATACTGTATAATTATATTTGAGAAACAAAACTGGATAGAATATGATATCGATAACAAGTTCATCGAATTTGTAATATTTAACAAGATTAAAACAGATAAAATACAGAGATCTATCATAAGTGCATCCAAATGTCATTTTGGGATGCGGGCACTTGCATCCATTTATTAACATAGCAAAGTAATACAAGAACAGGTATGTAAATATGAACAAGGACATAAGAAATGAATGTGGGTCATTGTTCCTAGTAAGGTGAATCTATTTTTGGTCTAACAACTTAAATTTGGAGCTTAATCTTTGTATAAGGTGCATGGTTATCTCAAAATGTCATTTCCTTCAAGTTTTTTATTTTTGTTTTTTATTATTATACATTTATAAGGAAATGATTATGTTGTTCTTTTGTATGGGATATGGATGACAACAGGATGACCCAGTTCAAAATTTATCTCATTAAGCATTGAAATGCAATAAAAGAATAGGAAAGATTGAGTAGAAAAGATAAATAATAAAAGGGAAAATCATATAAATGCATCTAGAAATCAAATGACTATGAGAACATTGACACCATTAAAAAACAATAATTTGGATATCATAAAGCCATTTCAAGTAGGCAAATCAAATCAACAAATTATATTGAAGGCATCCAGGAATGAAATGGAACTATGTGCACATCATGCACCAGAATTTCTGTAGCTGCCTACATAAACGTGTGGTATATCTATGACAAGTCATAAGTTTTATAATAAAAAAGGAAATATCTTTAGCCATATCCTCCATCAAAAGTTCCATATATGTATGTGATATGGTACTTCTGTTTGCAAGAAAAAGAGAAACCTGCAAATGAAATTAGTCCATATTAACAAGACGTTGCATGCAGAGGAGATTTGTTTACCTTTTGGGATACTTATACGTGCAAATTATTTTTATTTTTATTTTTTTCAATTTTTTGAACTAACCTGCAACCCTTGATCAATTCTTCTTCTTGGTTATTCAGCAACAGTGTTGGGATGCGGGGTTACGCCCGCATGTCGTGGAAGCGATATCACCCGAGAGAAGGCCATGATTATATTCCCGTTTCACGAACAAAATAAGAATAGAAAGTAAAATATCTCAACAAAGTGAGATATCTACTCTTCCTCTCAACAGTACTAGAACTGAATCAAGAGAACCTACAAACAATAGCCAATCACGCTAAAGAACAAGAAAGACACGAGATTTACGGTCAAGAAACTTGCCTACGCCCACGGGAGGGGTGAGGGAGATTCGACTATGAAGAAGAACACCGACGACTTGTACAATCCACAAGCTCGTCCCAAAGATAAAGCTTTAATTTTTTACCCAAAAGAAATTAACCTCTCTCTTGTAGAATCTCTCCAAGCTCTCTCTTTTTCTCTCTCTAGCCGCCGCCAAAAACCCTAGTTTTTTTCTCCCACAAATTCCACCTTCAAACAAAACCCTAGGTTTAGATAGGTATTTATAGGAAATAAATACCTTCCTTTTTGTTTTTTTCGCTTTCTCATGAAGCCGCAGAACAAAACGCGGGCACGCAATTCGGCGCCCCGGCACCCACGGGTGGCTTGTGTCGCGGAGTTCACGCGGTGGCCCACCCACGTGAGTTCACGTGGGTGGCCCACCCGTGAGTTCACGTGAGTTCACAATTCTCCACCTCGCATCATTTGATAAACCTCAAATTTTAGACGAACACCGTAAGAACACCGCAACATTACTAGAGAGATCTCCATCGCCTAAACCAAAGAATCTAGTTGGCGCCACTATACATGGCCGCCACGTGCACTCTAACCGGATCAAGCTAAGCGTAGTTCGTAATTCTCCATATAATGTCCACCTCACCCCATCACCGTCCCCGGCGGGCCATGCTCTCTGGGCAGACAAGACGGGTTGATATGAAGCAAGCCCAAGTAATGCTTAAACTTGCTACCGTGACCACCTTGGTTAACATGTTCGGGATTCTCATTCGTGCACCTTCATGAGAGAAATATCACCTTCTTCTATGACATCTCACACTAAATGATACCGACATCGATATGCTTGGTACGAGCATGATGAACTTGATTTTTCGCCAAGTGAATTGCACTCGACTTGCCGCATCACAAGTTCATGTTCTCTTAAACCCCAAATCATCTAGAAGACCCCACAACCACAATGCTTCCTTCACTCTCTCGCCATGGCCATGTACTCACTGAGTAGAAAGTGTCATCAGAGTTCGTAACATTGATCGCCAACTAACCGGAGCCCAATGTATCCCTAATACATAACCAAGTAGATCGCCGCTCATCTAGATCGTCCGCATAATCGTAGTCCACAAACCCATCAACTGACATGTTTCTCCACCAAAACACACACCGATCAAAGGTACCCTTTAAGTACCTCAGACCCACTTCACTCTTTCCCAAGCACCTTTCCGGATTCGCCATGAATCTACCGACCACACCGACCAGGAAATATCCCGCGTACACCATTATGCGCATATTGCCGCTAACCGCACTAGCATAGGGAACACGCTTCATATGCTTCTTCCGGCAGTAATGGAAGATTGTTTACCGTAGCTGCAAAGTGTGGAGCCAATGGAGTCACCACCGACGTAGCACTTTGCATCCGAACCTCGCGACACCGCCTATGTAGCCCTTCCGACTCAAGAATAATCATCGCTCGCTTCTTCTAATCTCCATACCCAAGATTTTTCTAGCAAATGCCATGTCTTTCATCTCAACTCTTCACCAAGTTGATTTTCACTATCTCCACCCCCGCCTAGAAGCAATAAGCATGTCATCCACATACAAATGTCATTTCCTTCAAGTTTTTATTTTTGTTTTTTATTATTATACATTTATAAGGAAATGATTATGTTGTTCTTTTGTATGGGATATGGATGACAACAGGATGACCCAGTTCAAAATTTATCTCATTAAGCATTGAAATGCAATAAAAGAATAGGAAAGATTGAGTAGAAAAGATAAATAATAAAAGGGAAAATCATATAAATGCATCTAGAAATCAAATGACTATGAGAACATTGACACCATTAAAAAACAATAATTTGGATATCATAAAGCCATTTCAAGTAGGCAAATCAAATCAACAAATTATATTGAAGGCATCCAGGAATGAAATGGAACTATGTGCACATCATGCACCAGAATTTCTGTAGCTGCCTACATAAACGTGTGGTATATCTATGACAAGTCATAAGTTTTATAATAAAAAGGAAATATCTTTAGCCATATCCTCCATCAAAAGTTCCATATATGTATGTGATATGGTACTTCTGTTTGCAAGAAAAGAGAAACCTGCAAATGAAATTAGTCCATATTAACAAGACGTTGCATGCAGAGGAGATTTGTTTACCTTTTGGGATACTTATACGTGCAAATTATTTTTATTTTTATTTTTTCAATTTTTGAACTAACCTGCAACCCTTGATCAATTCTTCTTCTTGGTTATTCAAAGAACAAGTATTGATGCGGGTTACCGCATGTCGTGGAAGCGATATCACCCAGAGAAGGCCATGATTATATTCCCGCTTCACCTAACAAAATAAGAATAGAAAGTAAAATATCTCAACAAAGTGAGATATCTACTCTTCCTCTCAACAAGCATCAGAATCAATCAAGAGAACCTACAAACAATAGCCAATCACGCAAAGAAACAAGAAGACACGAGATTTACGGTCAAGAAACTTGCCTACGCCCACGGGAGGGGTGAGGGAGATTCGACTATGAAGAAGAACACCGACGACTTGTACAATCCACAAGCTCGTCCCAAAGATAAAGCTTTAATTTTTACCCAAAAGAAATTAACCTCTCTCTTGTAGAATCTCTCCAAGCTCTCTTTTTCTCTCTAGCCAGCCAAAACCCTAGTTTTTTCTCCCACAAATTCCACCTTCAAACAAAACCCTAGGTTTAGATAGGTATTTATAGGAAATAAATACCTTCCTTTTTGTTTTTTTCGTCATGAAAGAACAAAACGCCAAGCACGCACGCGCTCACAGCACCTAATGCAGGTTGTGTCGAGTTCATTTTGGCCCACCCACGCAGAGTTCACGCGGTGGCCCACCCACGCGAGTTCACGTGAGTTCACAATTCTCCACCTCGTACATCATTTGATAAACCTCAAATTTTAGACGAACACCAGAAGAACACCGCGAACATTACTAGAGAGATCTCCATCAGCTAAACCAGGCCAATCTAGTTGCGCCACTATACCGCGGCTGCCTACGTACCCTCTAACCGGGATCAAGCTAAGCGTAGTTCTGTAATTCTCCATATAATGTCCACCTCACCCCATCACCGTCCTGAAGGGCCATGCTCTCTTGGGCAGATCAGCACGGGTTGATATGAAGCAAGCCCAAGTAATGCTTAAACTTGCTACCTGTGACCACCTTGGTTAACATGTCTGCGGGATTCTCATTCGTGTGCACCTTCATGAGAGAAATATCACCTTCTTCTATGACATCTCACACGAAATGATACCTGACATCGATATGCTTGGTACGAGCATGATGAACTTGATTTTTCGCCAAGTGAATTGCACTCTGACTGTCGCACCACAAGTTCATGTTCTCCTGCTTAAACCCCAAATCATCTAGAAGACCCCACAACCACAATGCTTCCTTCACTCCCTCTGCCATGGCCATGTACTCACCAGAGTAGAAAGTGTCATCAGAGTCTGTAACATTGATCGCCAACTAACCGGAGCCCAATGTATCCCGAATACATAACCAGTAGTAGATCGCCGTCTATCTAGATCGTCCGCATAATCAGAGTCCACAAACCCATCAATCTGACATGTTTCTCCACCAAAACACACACCCGTATCAAAGGTACCCTTTAAGTACCTCAGGACCCACTTCACTCTTCCCAGTGCACCTTTCCCGGATTCGCCATGAATCCATCGACCACACCGACCGCCAGGAAATATCCGGCGTACACACCATTGCGCATATTGCCGCTAACCGCACTAGCATAGGGAACACGCTTCATATGCTTCTTCCACAGAATGGAAGATTGTTTACCGTAGCGTAAAGTGTGGAGCCAATGGAGTCACCACCGACGTAGCACTTTGCATCCCGAACCTCGCATCACCCGCCTATGTAGCCCTTCCGACTCAAGAATAATCGCCGGTTCGCCTCTCTTCTAATCTCCATACCCAAGATTTTTCTAGCAATACCATGTCTTTCATCTCAACTCTTCACCAAGTTGAGATTTGACCTATCTATCTCCACCCTGCTCTTAGAAGCAATAAGCATGTCATCCACATACAAAAGGAGATAGATATAATTACCTTCACAAAGCTTCCGAATGTAAACGTAATAATTATAGTCGCTTTGGGAAAACCCATGCTTCAAAGATGAAGGAGTCAATCGCTTGTACCATCAGTTTGGGAGATTGCTTCAATCCATACAAGGACTTCTTCAAACGACACACATGATCCTCATTGTCCTCAACCTTGTAGCCCTCAGGTTGATGCATGTAGATCTCTTCATCCAAGTCTCCATGCAAGAAGGCCGTTTTAACATCGAGTTGTTCCAGCTCAAGATTGTAGGCGGGAAAAATTGCCAACCCCGCCAGTCAAGAGATAAGCTCGCCCGCACGAGGTCGTCTCGCTCGTTGAGCTCTCCCAGAGCTCAAAAGACGCTTGTCTAACAAAGCTCGCCCGCGCAGGGTTGATGCTTTCGAAGAGCTCGCCTGCAAGAGCCTAAGAGCCGCCTAGCGAACTCGCCCGCACGAGGTTCGCCCACAACAGTGGTTTGACGAGGTTCGCCCACAACAGTGGTTTGACGAGGTTCGCCCACAACAGTGGTTTGACGAAGTTCGCCCACAACAGTGGTTTGACGAGGCTCGCCCACAACAGTGGTTTGACGAGGCTCGCCCACAACAGTGGTTTGACGAGGCTCGCCCACAACAGTGGCTTGACGAGGCTCGCCCCACGCGATGAGCTCGCCCACACGAGTCCAACGCCGCCATCGGCCAACCCCGCTCAGGCGCCAAGCACGCCTGCAAGGGGTTCGCCGGCACAACGAGCGCCAACTCACACTTCGAGGGGGTCCGCCAGCTATTCGCTTGTTCAGCGAGCTCGTCTGAACAGTTAGAACAACCCTTAAGCTCGCCTGCTCGCCTGACTGAACGGTGCCAATGGCGGCTTGGAGAAGTGGGCCTACCCACTTTCCACGTCACGGGTGATGATGAGACAAGGCTCATCACCCCTATAGCGTCACATCCGCAGCCTAGAGGGCATGGCCTCACCTATTAGTGGTCACATCCCACAAGTCAAGGAGGGGCCACTTGCTTGGCTAAGCTCGCCGCTAGGAGAGCTCACCTGCATAAGTTCAACCACGCCGCACGCATTTGTTGGCTCGCAATCAAACACGCCTGCGGAAGGGTCCGCCACCGACTCGCCGCGAATCGAAAGCATGCCCGCAAGAGGCCCGCCAGCTGACTCGCTCGCAAACTCGCCGCAAGTTTGCTCGAGCACTCGAAGGCTCACCGCTACTCCACTCGCACATCCCGGGTTATGATAAGGCATGGTCCTCATTACCTCATCGCTGGTCACATCCCACGCTTAGAGAAGAGTATGGTGCCCCTTAACTGTCAGTGGTCATATCCCACAAATCAAGGAAGTGGCCATGCCTCTCCTTGCCTATTTATAAGCCACCATCTCCACACGAGAGGGGGGCTGGCAACAAGGTTGTAAAAACCACTATCGAGAAGAAAGAGCAAGCGTAAGAATCACTTTCTTGCTCCCTCAACTCACCTCGAGCAAAGGCTTGGATTGTTGAAGTAGGCTCCGCCTCAACTCTCGATTTGGAGGCTCTTGAGCTTTTACAAACTCTTGCATCGTAGCCCTATCCAAGCAAGCTCGGTAAAACCGAACTCAACCACGGAGCTTCATCACAGACCGAAGCCCGACCGCGACGCCGACCGGATCGCCCATAGCAAACTCGATTCGAGCATCGAGGGAGCTCAGAGGGTCGAAAAATGTTTATTGATTGAATGAAATTGTTACAATCAAATTTTCCCGACATGAGGAAGAGAAGATTGATTTGACTTCTCTTTGTATGGGTTCTGGTGGCAGAGGATACTTCACTCGATGCTCGAGTCGAGGTTGCTTCCCGCTGACGATCGTAATCAAGTCGCGATGATCTAGAGGTTGTTGAAGAGGTTCTTGATCCCACAACAGGGTTTGACGAGGTTCGCCACAACATGGTTTGACGGTTCTACCACAACAGTGGTTTGACGAGGCTCGCCAACAAAGTGGTTTGACGTGGCTCGCCCACAAAGCTGGTTTGACGAGGCTCGCCACAACAGCTGGGCTTCGACGAGGCTCCACGCGGATGAGCTCCTCGCGACGAGTCCAACGCCGCCGGCCAACTCCCCTGCCTGCCAAGCACGCCAGAGGTTCGCCACGACAACGAAGCCAACTCACACTTCGAGGGGTCCGCCAGCCCCGCTTTGTTCGCCGAGCTCGCCGAACAGCTAGAACAACCCTTAAGCTCGCCTCGCCACCGACGAACGGTGCCAATGGCGGCTTGGAGAAGTGGGCCTACCCACTTTCCACGCCACGGTGATGATGAGACAAGGCTCATCACCCCTATAGCGTCACATCCCAGCCTAGAGGGCATGGCGCTCACCTATTAGTGGTCACATCCCACAAGTCAAGGAGGGGCCACTTGCTTTGGCTTCGCCGCTAGGAGAGCTCACCTGCAAGTTCAACCACGCCGACGATTTGTTGGCTCAATCAAACACGCCCGGAAGGGTCCGCCACCGACTCGCGAATCGAAAGCATGCCCGCAAGAGGCCCGCCAGCTGATTCGCTCTCAAGAACTCGCCAGAAGTTTGCTCGAGCACTCAAAGGCTCGCCGCTACTCCACTCGCACATCCCGGGTTATGATAAGGCATGGTCCTCATTACCTCATCGCGGGTCACATCCCACTAGAGAAGAGTATGGTGCCCTTAACTGCGCTGGTCATATCCCACAAATCAAGGAAGTGGCCATGCCTCTCCTTGCCTATTTATAAGCCACCATCTCCACACGAGGGGGTGGCAACAAGGTTGTAAAACCACCATCGAGAAGAAAGAGCAAGCGTAAGAATCACTTTCTTGCTCCCTCAACTCACCTCGAGCAAAGGCTTGGATTGTTGAAGTAGGCTCCGCTCGAACTCTCGATTGGAGGCTCTTGAGCTTTTACAAACTCTTGCATCAGGCCCTATCCAAGCAAGCTCGGTAAAACCGGAACTCAACCACGGAGCTTCTATCACAAGACCGAAGTCCCCGACCGCCGACGCCGACCGGATCGTCTAAGGAAGCAAACTCGATTCGAGCATCGAGGGAGGCCCTAGGGTCAAAAAATGTTTATTGATTTAATGAAATTGTTACAATCAAATTTTCCGACATGAGGAAGAGAAGATTGATTTGACTCTCTTTGTATGGGTTCTGGTGGCGAGAGGATACTTCACTCGATGCTCGAGTCGAGGTTGCTTCTCGCTGACGCATCGTAATCAAGCCGCTGGATGATCTAGAGGTTGTTGAAGAGGTTCTTGATCTCTCTCGCAGTGCTTGATTTTCCAAGAGTTCTCTAACTTTTGTTTCGCCAAATTTCTTTCTTCTGGGCTTTACTATTTATGTGGGCTTGGTGTAATCAACTGACTCTATTGTCACTCATATGAGGGTTAATGACCCTCCCATCGTGCCAGAGCCACCAAACGCTGTGTCTGTTCGACAATGGCCTCGTTTGCTACAGAAGCGGCGCCACGGCAGCGGATCGTGAGGTCGCCATACCACGCTGGGCGCGCTGCGAATTGTCGATCGCTACAGAACGCGGGCGCCGCCGCTAGCGGGCAACGGCGAACCCGCCGACCACCGGCGTCAAGGGCAGCCTCGCCTCATGACTCGAGCTTCGCTTCACGCGGCGAATCGTCGTTGAGGTCGAGCCTTTCTTGAGCAGTCTTGTTCAAGCTTGCACCGTCTAGCTTCGTTGAGTGTCGAGGTTCACCGCTGTGCTAACCTCGTTGAATGTCGAGGTTCACCGCTGTAGGCTAACCTCGGTTGAATGTCGAGGTTCACCGCGAGGGCTTAACCTCGTTGAATGTCGAGGTTCACCGCTGTAGGCTAACCCGTTGAATGTCGAGGTTCACCGCTGAGGCGAACCGGTTGAATGTCGAGGTTCACCGCCAGAGGCAACCTCGGTTGAATGTCGAGGTTCACCGCCGGGCGTAACTCTGTTGAATGTCGAGGTTCACCGCCAGAGCTAACCTCGTTGAATGTCGAGGTTCACCGCCGTAGGCTAACCCGGCTGAATGTCAAGGTTCACCGCCGTAGGCGTAACTCGTTGAATGTCGAGCTCGCCGTTGGCGAGCCTCGCTCGAATGTCGAGCCTCGCCGCTGGCGAGCCTCATTTGAATGTCGAGCCTCGCTGGCGAAGCTCATCTCATGTCGAAGCTCGCCGCTTGGCGAGCTCGAATGTCGGAGCCGCTTGGCGAAGCTCGCCAATGTCGAGCTCGCCGCTGGCGAGCCTCGCCTTTAAGAACAGGTCGAATTTCAACCCGACGCCGGAATTGGACGAATTATATATGGAAATCGACCATCTCGACGACGAGACGAGCTAACCAAACCGACCCGGAAGGGTTCGGTTTGTTCGGTCATTTTGCCAAATTCCTTCCGGTTTGGGAGATATCGACACTTTTGTCTATTTTGTAAAGTCAAGCATTCGTGAACTTAACCTTTAGGCGGTTCGACTTCACTCTGATGGACCCTAAGCTCTTTTGCTCATTCCGAAGTTGCGTGGTAAGGATTAAGGCAATTTTACCGCCTACAAAACCCTCTCAAAGTTTTCGACTTGAATGCGTTGAATGGAGTCGGAACACTTTGGACATGAAGACTTGTAAGATGGTCACGCGGCAGACGGAGCTTAGGAACCTTCTAACTAACACGGTAAATTTGAATTCTTCACCGCAGCCTAATGATCGCTCTCGATTTTAGCAAACCCCTAGCTATCAACGGATTTGATGTGCCTTTACCGACACCGCTTGAATCGGCTAGCCATACTTTTCTCCTCAAGATGGTGAGTTTGCGAGGAGTTTCTTTTAGGCTTAGTGCTAAAATCTCCTCTATCCTTAGCCGCTCAAGGCGCTGGATTAAAAGATAAGGGCAAATAGCCCGGTAGGCCATCATCATGAAATGATCGAATCGCTCGCTGACATGAAAGTATAACGATCGCGATCAAAAAGCAATCAAGTTGTTCGGACGGAGAGTATAACAACAGTGATTACTTAACAAAATCATTTAGAGGAATGATCATGCGGGAGTAGTCAAGTCGCTCAGCGACATAGAGTATAACGACTATGGTTGAAATAGAGGCATCGCATGGTAGGCCACTATTCGAAATGATCGAATCGCTCAGCTGACATAAAAGTATAACGACAGATCAAAAGCAATCAAGTTGTTCAAGACGGAGAGTATAACAACAAGGATTACAAACAAAGTCATTTAGGAAATGACCGTAGCCGAGTCGCTCGCTGACATGGGAGTATAACGACTATGGCTAAAATAGAGGCACATCGCATGGTAGGCCATTATTCGAAATGATCGAATCGCTCAAGACATAAAAGTATAACGATCGGATCAAAAAGCAATCAAGTTGTTCGCTGACGGAGAGTATAACAACAAAGGATTACTAACAAAGTCATTTAGGAAATGACCCGCAGGGTAGCCGAAGTCGCTCAAAGGACATGGGAGTATAACGACTATGGCTAAAATAGAGGCACATCGCATGGTAGGCCACTATTCGTGGAGGGAGACGATAGTATATTGCTTGTTGGACAACGCCATTTGCGGAATGACGGTGCGGACTATCGAGGTGATTGTTAACATGACAAGGAGGGTCCCGCCATCCCGCTTGAGAGGATTGACGGAGGAAATCTTGAGGAACTATCGAGGTGATTGTTAACATGATAGTTTTAGGTCCCGCCATCCTATGACGAGGGATCGGGCGAGAATTTGGAGGAAATTGGTTATCCGATGTGATCATAACATGATAACTTAATGGGAGTTTGAAAGAAGACTACGGTAGTACTTTTCGTAAACTTACCATTAATAGGCATCATGATTCTGCCGCCTCGATTGGTTAGGCGGTATGCTCCATTCGTAAACGTATTCACCACGAATGGTCTTCCCATTTTGGTTCGAACTTCCCCTTCTTTTTGAGTTCAAAATCATCGGCGCCGGACAATGAGAACGAGGTCGCCTTCCTTGAAAATACGACATCGGACTTTCTTGTCAAATGCTTTAGAACTGGTCCGTAAAGCTCGATATGTCGTTGAGCCTGTGAATCGCTTTTCATCCAAAGATTTCAAGTTCCTCAAGGCGTCGGCGATTTATTTTCCTATTGTCATTCCGGTGGATAACGCCATTCAAGCGATGGGATTTGAATTCTAACGTAAAATGGCCTCACAACCATAAACCGAGAATATGGGGTGGTAATTCCGCTGTGCGCGAACCTGTGGTACGGTAAGCCCACGTGCTTTGCCCTTTTGTCGCTCCATCTTCTTGTTTGAAGAGACCATTTTAGCGAGGATCTTGATGATCGCCTTGTTAAAAGCTTCATGTCCATTCAAGCGCGGGTAGTAAGTCGTTGACGCTAGATTTCGATTCAAATTTATCGCAGAATCGCGGAAGGCATGACTGACAAATTGCGACCATTATCGCGGACACCGCCTCTTTACACCGTATCGTATATGACATGATGTTTAACAAACTTGATCACATCATTTGTCTTGACCAATCTCAACGGAACGGCTTCGCCCACTTTGAGAAATACTCGCTATCAATATGAAGCGATGTCCTTGAAGAAGGTGGAGAAATTGGACCGACGATGTCCATTCCCACGCTTCAAATGGCCAGACGTAGGTGGGATGCAAGTGTTCCGGAGGTTGGTGAAGGTAATTAGCATGTATTTGGCACGCATGGCATCGCTTAGCGAAGCCACACGCATCCCTCACCATTGTCGGCCAATAATAACCGAAGCCCACGCACCGTCCCATAACTTGGGCCTCCATTGGTGTGCTCCACAAACACCGCCATGAGCTTTTTCAAGACTTGCTCGCTTCCTTAGCTAACGACATCGGCAAGAACCCATCATATGACCTTCTATATAAGGTCTCAGAACGGAATCATAGTAATCTTGATGCTCGCCGACGAATCGATTTCTTTTATCTTCTGCAATATCCCATGCAAGACATAGTCGATGATCGGAACCGCCAGTCTGCGGTTACACTTAGGCTCGCCTTCAACCGCACGATCAGAATGCATATTTTGGCCGAAATAGTTGCCGACTAGTCACACTAACTTCTGTCAGTAGCATTCTCGTGCGTATAGCGTGAGGCGCAAGAGACGCCACGATTCAGATAAGTGTTCCGCAAACGGGCACATGATCAATGTAAAAGCTTTCAAAGGAGTCACTAAAGTTATGGGCGCCGCATGATGAGGATAAGGTCCTCGGCTCGACTTTATTCTCCTCTTAGTTGTTTTAACGATCAGCCGTGAATCCCCAAATGCTTCAAGGTGCTTCACGCCTTAAAGTTTGCTATGTCGACCAATCAATAACGATTATACTCGCTACGCTATTGGTGCATGGTTCGATAACGCATACGTACCGTGGTATCAATGGTTTTGCGGAGATATCAATACTACCCCCACTGCACAACGGGCCGCCAGGGTCGCTTCGAGGCTCGGCAAAGAACAACCGCCATACCTGCCTTTTGGAGGACTGCATAAGGTTCATCGCATGTCTTGATACAATTCGATTTTTCCTTTCAACGGATGATTAGCCATAAGATCAACAACGCCTTGACCCTTCATCGCCTTCCGAGGTTTGAAGTGAATGTCGATCGAGATAATAACAATGCCCATCTAGTCATTCGACCATTCAACGTGCTGCCGGGTCATGAATACCGTGATAGGGTCAATTTTGGAGATGACGGTATGGTCTCATCCCACTAGATAGTGCCGCATCTTTTGGCTAAGACCAAAGCCAAACATTCCTTCGAATGGGAGGGTATCAATCTCGCCCCCACTGTCCCATCAGGTAATAGATTGCCTGCTCGTGGCCATTGTCATCGCCCCGGTGCAAAGACTGCTAACGCGATACTCAGAAGGCGGATGTAAATCGAAGGGCTTTCCGATTAGGCAACTAACACAGGGGGATTAGAAAGATATGTTTTGATCTCTTCGAACGCCTTCCGACAATCTTCATCCCAAACGAACGATACACCTTTCTTCATGAGCTTTGAGAATGGTTGATATTTCCCCGACAAATTGGAAATGAATCTGCGAATGTAAGCCAATACGCTCTCTCGAGGCTTCTAGGAGGTGGAAGTTCTTGGATAGCTTTGACTTTATCCGGGTCGAGGCGTATACCGTCTGCTGTGACAACGAACCCTAGGAATTTGCCACTAGACATCCCCAGGAAAGACTTAGTTGGGTTCATCTTCAGCTGATGTGCCCGCATTATCTCAAATGCTGTCCTCAAGTCGTGTAAATGATCACTTTTGTGACGACTCTTGACCACTAAATCGTCTACGTAGCATTCTACTGTCTTTCGTAAATATTTTCGGAAGATAGTGGTCATGGCACGCTGGTATGTAGCCCCTGCGTTTTTCAAGCCGAAAGGCATAACTATACAGATATACCGACGGTGTTCGAAGGCAGGTGCTTTTCATCATCGGGGTGCATTTTGATTTGATTGTACCCTGAAAAGCCATCCATAAAAGACATCCTTTCAAATCCACACGTGTTATCGACGATAATATCCGTGATTGGTAAAGGAAAATCATCTTTCGGACACGCTGAATTTAAGTCTCGATAATCAACGCACGGCCGGATCTGTCCGCTTTTCTTCAAAACAGGTACTATATTGGCTACCCAATCGGGGTGTTGAACCTCCCGAATGAACCCTGCTTTGATCAGCTTCTCGATTTCTTTCTCAATGGCCTTCATGACCTGAGGGGCAAATCGTCGTTGCTGTTGTTTAACAGGCTTAGCGCCTGGTTCGATATTAAGGCAATGCATAGCCACTCGAGGGTCTAAGCCGGGCATATCTTCATAACTCCAAGCGAAGACATCGATATATTCCCGTACCAAAGCGATAAGGCTCTCCTTTTCTTCAGCTGTCAAACTATCGCTTATGAATATGGGCTTCGGATTAGCTTCATCCCCCATATCAACTCGGACTATTTTGTCATCAGTGGGCGGTTCTCGTTGTTCAAAACGATGTTCCCATTGCATTCCAAGCTGTTGACTCAGTGGATCCTCGAATAGCGGTAAGAGATCATCTTCTTGAATCTCTATTGGATCAACTGAGGTCATATTGGCCATCAGGGACCTAATTTCCTGTCCTATACTGGCGTCAGAATCCCAGGAAGCTGCTTCAGAAGATGAGTGATCTGACTCACCCTCAGTCGTAACGTGCCACGAGTACGGCGGCGACTCATATCCCAACCCTTTACGAGTTTTATGATAGTAATCATCAGGCTGGCCTTCCGGGACATAAGCAGATCGGATCGGTGTCCTGATGCCTCTCCCATAGTTTAGTCCTTCTTTGCGAAGAAAGTCATACCCCATTTTCTTCATCAAATGTTGCGCCGTCGGCGAGAAATATGAAAGTTGGGGTTCTTTTTCTTCTGCTCGGGGTTGTTCCACCTCAGCTTGCAATGGTTTGTTGACCTGCCCAAAGATAATGTCTTTCCGATCACTATTCCTGGCTGGTACCACAAAAACCGCTTGCGAAGAGTTATTATGCCTTTGGGTCATCATGAACGACGACCGAATTGGCATGTGCAATGTAGGTTCAGCATACAACCGTGGCAGAATTTCTGACATTAAGTCAGTATGACTTTTAACACTCGGTGCGTAAGCTAAATCATAATCTTCATTGAAAACGACGATATCGTCATCGGGATCATTCAGATCGATTACAAAAGGTTTTACATCATTGAAAACGACTCCTTTGTCTCGACTCTTCATTTCCGCCATAGTCCTCGATCTGGGTTCATCGGTTTGGCCTTCCTCAAGGTAGTGGACGTAATCGAAAATAATTCTCCACACCTTTGAATGGTTGCTTTCCGCACAATGTTTTAACCATCCCTCTTCATCTACATACTTCATGCATTGATGCAATGTAGACGGGATCAAGTTTTCATGGATCCGTGGTCAACCCAATAGCAAATTATAGGATGTATCAAAGATCAATGACGAGGTGTGACGCCTATCTTCAAGTCTCCTATCCGACATCCGAAGTTTGATTTTGCCCAAGGGACGAGAATTGGTGGCATTGAAACCGTAGATGGTAGTCCCGTTGTCGCTAAACGATGCAGCCGTATCCCAGATGTTGTATAATTCTCAATGGGATGATACTCAATGCATCCCGGGTCAACTTGAGCTCTTGATCCCATTGCAGCCAATGTAACCGGAAAGTATAATGGCCTATCATGCTTCGGGTTCTTCACTTGCATGTCCTCCGAGGAGAAGGTAATGCAAGGTACCGCCCCTGAAGACTCGGTGACATTGGGCGAAACTTCATGAGCTCGGGAAATGAGCGAGGAACGCCATATCCGCCAACGCCGCAAAGCTTCTCCGTAGATTGAGAGAGCGCAAGAGCTCGAATAAAGTGATCCTCGCCGATGTTGGAGAGTTGAGCTAAAATATCAAACCGAAAGGGCTTCAAGTCTCGTGTGTCCTTCCTAAGCGCTCGCTGTAGCGGATTTCCTTGTTTTGGGCTCAATGATCGGCGCCTTTGATGGTACATCGGTAACGCCTCGATACTCCTAGAGAACTCTTTCCCACCCTGTAGCCAACGCCTGGTACAAATTGTGCAATGGGGTGATTCGCCGGTGGAATCATTGATTTGTTCTTTCCACAAGAACAGGTAGCGCATAAGTCTTCCCTTTAGACTTTGAAGAAGTCCATTGCTCATCCGATAGCAAGTCGTGAACTCACATAATTTCGGGCCTTTCTACGTGGGACCATACCTTGTTCCTCCCGCTGTCGGAGGTCAAAGTTCACAACTCGCTTCCGCTTGAGGGATCGGCTTTACTCCATCTTGCACTTGGAATTCGGAAAATCACCAAATTGAGGGCTTACCATGTTTGCGTGCGACACCTTCTTCTCGATCCTCTCAGAGTCATAACACCGCTCTAACAAGACTTGGATCTTGTCCTACAAAACGTAGCATGACCCTGCCGAGTGGTGTACCATTCGATGGTACATGCGTGATTTTGGATCATCCGCCTTTGAAGTTTCCTCCCGCTTCCTCATTTTGCTTGATCTTGTTCATTTTGAGTAAAGTTTTAAGGATTGGTATGACCTGGTCATCCTTAAAGTCATACTTCCTCCGAGGACTACCACAAAACATTCGATTTCGCTGAAGGGTCTCAAGTAGGTTGGGTCTCCACGCCAAAGTCTCCTTCCCTCGATCGCTTTTGAGGAATAAAATTGTTCTGATTACCCCTTATGACGAGAACTGGGATCCTCGGCTTCGATCCTCCTCAAGCATGTTCTCAACTTGTTCTTGCCTCACCAAGTCTCTCCAAGAGTGTGCTTCAACCGCACCCATCTTCAAAGTATGTTGAGCGAGAGGTTGGCTCGCGACATCCCGATGAATGTCGCCTCGAGGCCTCGGTCCCGGAATGCAAAGACAGATTCCGAATCGCTTGAAAAGTGCCGATGACTGCCTTTTTGCTTTTCGACCGCAAAGTGGCCATAGACACCTCTGTCATCATCGAAAAATCGGGCCATAGAGCCGCGACATCTTTCCAAGAGCTGATAGAACCAGCTCTAACCTTCAAACCACTCGAAAAGCTTCCCTTTAAGAGTGCGTGATGAATAGTCGGGTCATAATAGATCAGCACCGCTATGTGCCCGGCTTTGCTTTGGAAATAGTAGATGTGTTGCACGAGAACTTTTTCCGCCGAATTGCGCTAGGTTAAGTGGCTTGAATTTTGGAGGATATGGACATCATCCCATTCTATAGGTATGGCCTTGCCACCCCAAATTCTTAGATTGCCCTTGGAGTTTCGTATGCCCAACCGCTTTAGAAATCCCGCAACATATGATCCGCTTTTCAGACGCTGGATTCGATTCCGCCTCGATGACATTGAGTGAACATCATGATCCCCCGTAGCCTTTTGCTTCGACCGATCCTCCTTCGCATCTTCTTCTTGCCCACAAGTTTCTCCATCATCATCTCTAAGCTGCCCTGATAGATTCTTGTTGCAAGAATAGTAGCTTGTTGCTCTTCAATTCTTCATGTCATCTCTTCGCTCTACCATGAGGACACCGGCCCGACACCAAATCGATTTGAAGGTTGAGATGTAGCGATGGCGTAGTTCTCCAATTCTTCGTATGACCCCACCAACGGGCTATAATCAAACGGATTGCCACCTGCGCGAAGATCGTGCTTCGATAGCCTTTGACTATTGATTAATGCCCAGAAACCTCGGGAGTACTCGGGTCGACGATTCGGATCATTATCGGGTCTTGCTCCCGCCCCAACCATGTTAATGGTCACCCATGACCTCGCGGCCGCTGCTTTTATGGTGGAACGCCTAGTTGATTCGCCTGATAACCGCCAAAACCGGCGCTGCGTTGATGAACATTGCGCGATCGCAGAGATGAGCTTCTCACGTTGAAAGAATGAGACCGCATTTGATTGGCATCACGCTTATGCGTGAGATAATCACAGATCGAAACGGGCGCTCCCCTGGATTCCAAAATGAGCCCTCAGATGAGAAAGGCCTTCGAAAGTGGGTTTTACACCGGTGAAGCCGCCATTTTTGGCTCGGGCGGCGCAGGTTCGCCGCCTTTGCTTCGAGGTTCGGCCCCGCTTAGAGGAGACCCTGCGTTACGGGTTCGTTGTTGGACGAGGTTCACCCCTTCCTGGTGGCCTCATGTTGCCGGGTAGGCTTAAAATGACGAGGTTCATCATCTTGACGCTTGCTACGACGAGGTTCGGCCAACGAGCAATGTTCGCCATGTTGTTGGCGGTTCGCCAAGCGCATAAGGCTCTTCTCTTCTCAAGGGGACCTCACACCGCCATGCAGGTTCGCCACTTGGGCGAGGCTCGCCATGTTTCCAGCCGAAGCGCCGTGGTTGTTGCCGGTTCGCCAACCGACGAGGTTCACCCTTTTGAGGGGACCTCGCTGATGGCGCAGGTTCGCTACTTGTACTAGGCTCGCAGCAGAGCGATGTTCGCCGCGGTGGACGAGGTTCGCACCGGGTGACCTCGCCTCGCTTTGAATGAACCCCGATGATGACGAGGTTCGTTGATTTTCTTCTGACGATAGCGAATCCGTCCCACGAGACCAAAGCTCGAGCACGCTGACGAAGCTTGGTTCTCGTCGACGCTGTTCAGCACGCCTCGAGTGAACCATTAGAAGGTCCGATCTTCTCACGTGCGTAAGCTCGCCGTAGCCAAAACTTGGCTACAAGCACCTGAAGCGGACTTGGATTGCTTAACAACCCATTTCTTAGTCCGCATGTCAACTTTTGGAGCCTTGTCCTTGAGAGACATAGGCTGATTGTCGAGGTTCGCTCGAGATGATTCACAGGCCACGGGTCAAGTCTCATACGAGACTCGCCGACACTTGCGGTCTTTACCGGGCTAGATGCCCCGAGGAAAGAAATTGCACTTACTCGATCAAATTCAATGACCAAGGTCCGAACCTCGGTTCCAATTGCAACTGGCCCGACAGCCACCACCACCATCGAATGAATGGTTGCTCCCACCGTGGTCGCCATCTTCTCGTAGGGTCGAAAAATGTTTATTGATTGAATGAAATTGTTACAATCAAATTTTCCCGACATGAGGAAGAGAAGATTGATTTGACTTCTCTTTGTATGGGTTCTGGTGGCAGAGGATGCTTCACTCGATGCTCGAGTCGAGGTTGCTTCGCTGACGCATCGTGAAAGCGGGCGATGATCTAGAGGTTGTTGAAGAGGTTCTTGATCTCTCCCCAAGCAGTGCTTGATTTTCCAAGAGTTCTCTAACTTTTTGTTTCTGCCAAAATTTCTTCTGGGCTTTCAGCTATTTATGTGGGCTTAAGGGGTGTAATCGACTCTATTGTCACTCTATATGAGGGTTAATGACCCTCCCATCGCGTAAGCCGTGAGCGCCAAACGCCGTGTCCGTGGTTCGACAATAGCCTTGTTTGCTAGCAAGAAGGCGCCGCCGCAGCGATCGCGGAGGTCGCGCATACCACGCCGGGCCGCTGCGTGAATTGTCGATCAAGCAGAACGCGGCGCTGGGTAGCACGGGCTGAACGGCGAACCTCGCCGACCACCGATGCCGCTGGCGCAGCCTCGCCTCATGATCGGCTGAAGCTGCCACGTGGCGAACCTCGTGGTTGAGGTCGAGCCTCGCTTCTTGAGCAGTCTTGTTCAAGCTTGCACCGGTCTAGCTGTTGAGTGTCGAGGTTCACCGCCGTAGGCTAACCTCGGTTGAATGTCGAGGTTCACCGTAGGCTAACCTCGGTTGAATGTCGAGGTTCACCGCCGTAGGCTAACCTCGGTTGAATGTCGAGGTTCACCGCCGTAGGCTAACCTCGTTGAATGTCGAGGTTCACCGCCGTAGGCTAACCTCGTTGAATGTCGAGGTTCACCGTAGGCTAACCCTGTTGAATGTCGAGGTTCACCGCCAGGCGAACCTCGTTGAATGTCGAGGTTCACCGCCGTAGGCTAACCTCGATTGAATGTCGAGGTTCACCGCCGTAGGCGAACCGGTTGAATGTCGAGCCTCGCCGCTTGGCGAGCCTCGCTCGAATGTCGAGCCTCGCCGCTGGCGAGCCTCATTTGAATGTCGAGCTCGCGCCATGAAATTCATTCAATGTCGAGCTCGCCGCTGGCGAGCCTCATTCAATGTCGAGCCTCGCTGCTTGGCGAAGCTCGTCAATGTCGAGCTCGCTGCTTGGCGAGCCTCGTCTGAATGTCGAGCCTCGCTGCTTGGCGAGCCTCGTCTACTACGAAGAACAGGTCGTAACTTTCAAACCGTACGTCGGAATTGGACGAATTATATATGGAAATCGACCATCTCGACGAGACGGAGCTAACCAAACCGACCAAGGGTTCGGTTTGTTCGCCATTTTGCCAAATTCCTTCCGGTTTGGGAGATATCGACACTTTTGTCTATTTTGTAAAGTCAAGCATTCTCGTGAACTTAACCTTTAGGCGGCTCGACTTCACTCGGATGGACCCTTAAGCTCTTTTGCTCATTCCGAAGTTGTCAGTGGTAAGGACAATTTTATCGCCTACTGCCTCTCAACCGCCACCACGAACCCATCGCTAAACAAGAAGGGCCTTCCTTCGCTCTTGTAAAGACTATTCTTGATTTGTAAACAAA
>CM022708.1:37949458-37971462 GCA_012295165.1 Asparagus setaceus | reverse complement strand
TATAATGTTGCACTTTCATATAGTTAGTAGGATCACCAAAGTGATTTGAACCTGTTTGTGCATTCATTTAAAACGCTTTAAGGGCAAAATCTCTTAAACAAGATAAGGTGAGGGATTTGATCACCCTTTCCTTAGCCCAAAAAATCACTTAATCCCTCATCTTGCATAACCTAAGCCTTAAAATCCATTAGACCTTAATCATAAGCATTGAAGCTCAATAGGAACGGAGATCTAAGGAAGGTCAAGTTCACTTACTCTGCTGATTTTGTTGGTGTCTAAGGATAGAGGTCCATGGAGATATATTTCACCGCCAACTCACAATTGATATGGTGCATGGTTAGTGAGTTGTCTAGTGAGTCTAGTGCATGGTAAGGAAGATCAAGCTCCACTTACTCTGCTGATTTTGTGGTGTCTAAGGATAGAGGTCCATGGAGACATACTTACCCGCCAACTCGTCAATTGATATGGTGCATGGTTAGGGAGTTGTCTAGTGAGTCTAGTGCATGGTAGTGAGTCTAGTGATTGACGCTAGCCCATAGAGGTCTAGGATTTGATTGAAGTGGTTGCTCATTTGCTTTGTGATTGCTTGATGATCTTTATCTAATTTTACCTGATATGATATCTATTTAGCCTGTGCTGATGGCAACCTATCAGAAATCAACAGGAAAGTACAAAAAAAAGAGATATGTCCTAATGGCTCCTATTAGAAAGGAAAACTCAGATAAAAAAGGGAGGAAAAAAAGTTGTCACGAAGTTGGAATGAGCCAAATGCAAGATTTATATGAGGCTATGGTTGTGAATGAACTCAAATGTTAGGTCAATACACTATCTCACATAGTATAATAACTAGCAACTAATAAATGCAGTGCCAAAGAGAGAAGAGGTTTTTTGAATCCGGTTTTGCACAATTTCTAGCTCTTGGCTCTATCAGGCTTGTGTGCAAGTGAGGACCCCTCTATACCTTAGCCTATTCAACACACTAAGAAAGAAACACATTTGAACACTACAATCTCTTTTTTCATTATCCGATGTGGGACTAAAGGAGAACACTCAATTTTGAAATACACTTAAAACTCTAACATAAGTATATCACATGCGTATATAATTGCTAACATCCAATATTAAACAACTTAGGGTATATAAATGCTGCGAAAACCAAGTAAGGATATATATATAATTGCAAGATGAGTGAAACTATAAGGCATTTAAGTGCTGTTTAGCCTTTTGCTTTTATCAGTCATAAGCCAAGAATATATGCTAGCTAGGTCAGTAACATAACCTTATTTGCTGGCCAATGAATTCTGACTTTGCTGGCTATATTCTGATTTTGTTGTAAAGTTCACTATCAATGGAAATTAAAGAGGACTATGACCTTTTTTGGCGCCATATGATTTTGCCTGTTCCTAGTGAAGTTGCCCATGTAAACCCTGTGGATGAATGTTTTCCCACCGTTGGCATTTATCTATGCGGCACTGTGTATTTTGTGGCAATTCATGTATGTGATTGGTGACACCTTTAATGGGGTTCATATATTGACCTCAAGCCTCTTGAAATTTCCAGGAATAAATCCCTCAAAATGTTCGTGTCAAAAGTCTCTTCACACCAAAATCGAAAGTTATGATGAGGGTTGAGATTATGAGTTTATACTCACGTGTCCTCTCAAATTGAGCAACCTTTTATGAGCCGAAATCTTTTAGGGGTTATAATTTGATACTCTCACGGAAGGATATCGATATTTTGAGAATTGAACCATAAATGCTCTGATATTATGTGAACTCCAACGTTTTGGTTCAGTGGAAGCTAGGAATTTTATACAGCGGTCATGTTTATTCGCTGTCTCTCTGTCAAAATGAGTCGTAATGTTTGGCTGAAGTGGAAAGTTGAGATCATAACCTCCTCACCCACTCATATTTGGGCAGGTTGGGTTCCAACCCAAAGCCTGATAATCTCCACGGGCTGTTCACTAATCTCTTTCATCTTGACAATTTTAAACATCTAGTGATTTCTCTACTATTGAGCAAGAAGAGAGATTTGTGGATTTCTTTGAGAGAAGCTAGGCAAGCTAATCAGTTCGAGTAAGTGACATTGATCCCTAATCAGTTATCTCTCCATCCTTGTTGCTTTAAACCATCTAAGCAAAACTAGTGGAGTGTAATGAAACCTAATATCTACGAAATTCTAATATCTTTTTATCAATTACATTCATTTATTATTTAATAGATGGTTGTGATTTTGTCGCTAATGAAAAGTAAGAGCAACTGCGGTTCACATATTCCATTAATAATAACTAGAGTTTTAAAGCACGATGCTGCATGATAAAAGGGTGATTTGTTAGGTTTTTATTGGAATTTTTCAACTTTGAGGATATTCAGTGATTATTCCAAGTGTGCAAGTATTTTCATAAGTTTTCCCAAATGTAAGAGTTTTTTTTTTGCAAGTGAGTGTATGTCACTTAATTTCTTAGTAATGAGGGTGTTTCTATAGTTTTCTCCAAGTGTAAAAGGCATTTTGGAATTTAAAAATGTGAGCTATAAATTAAAAGTTTAGATCCTCTCCAATTAGATGGTAATTGGAGAGCCTCCAATTTTTCCAATAATTACCGTGATATTCTAAATTCAATGGGCCGATTACTAACGCAGGACTTCTATTGTGATAGTGGTTTCAAAGAATGGTGGTTTCTAAAAATATTGGTTTTCAAGATCATAGCGGTTTTATCTCGTAGCCTAATCTTGTTCCTTGGATTTAGAATATACGGCAATGATTAGAGGAATTGGAAACTCTTCAATTACCACCTAATTGGAGAGGATCCGAAAGGAGGCTTTTCTTAATATATAATATAGATAGATAATGTCCTAATTTGAGTAGTCACAGACAAAACACGAGGATATCTCAAAAGGTTGCCACCATCTCCAAATAAATAATATTTGTCATTAGAGCTTAATTAGGAGATCTATTACATAAAATTTATTATTTGGTATTTCATTTTATCGTTGAGAGATCCCATTTCACGCATCCTCATTTAGAGCCTGGAGCGTGGCGCCGCAATCATTTTCTGAGAGAAAGGCATTAAGAAAAATTAGAAAGCCAGATATGTTTTATATGAAAAGTTCAAAAAATATTGTATACACATATTGAAAGGAATAAATACTTCCATGATTATTCTACAGCTCATATGAAAGAATATAATTATTCTAGCAACATGAACAGTTTCCACATTCTTGAACCAAATTTATTTCATGGTTGCTTATTTTCTTAAAATTGGACAACAGTTTTGAAGCATTCCTCTTGTCCTAAAAAAGTTACACTGATCATGAGTAAATAAATTACTACAGTTATAGTTTCAGCTGTTGCTTTGAAGAGACACGCTTTTTAATAAAAAAGTTTAGATGGATTTGGTTAAAATCTTTTTACACAAATCGTACACTTTTTTTTCCAACTATCACAGCAATTACAATTACGATAAAAATCGCTTTAACTATGTCTTTCAAATTATTGCTACTTTTAAAGTTGTACTTTTCATAAGCAAAATAATATTGTATTTGTACTAGATGGATTGTATAAATAATCTACTTACTATAACATTTAAGGGCAAAAATAAAGATATCTCAAAGTTAATCTTTGTAAAAATAACCTTTCTCAACTTATTATCACCAAGACCTTAGATAGTTTCATTAACAAATAATATATTACAAATGAATGGTTCTATGACCTTAAATCATACCTTAGTATTGTAAATTGATTGCGCCAAGAATAAGACGGTCGCCCACAAACTTCCTGAAGTGGGCAACCATTTCTTCATGGGATATTTTGTTATCCTGCATCAGAAATTATAATTAAAATCGTATATTTTAAATATACTCTAAATTTTATTTTAAAATAACTAAAACTTTACTAGTTACCATCAAATTATTGTAGATCTTAAGGAAGCTGATCTTCTTTGTTGGTAAAAACTTTGATACCGCAAAATTAACTTAGTGACCTAGGAATAGGAGCGTTGGCTTCGACCATTGTTGTTGGCGTTGCGACCATAGTAAATAATCTTGCACCGATACAAAATAATAAAAATAAAAAATTACTAAACATTGAAATTGAATGATTAACAAAAATGTTTGCATATAACTCTTCATATTTCATACATAATATAAAAATCCTTTTAAGGATAAACGGTTGAAGACATTCCCATATTTAATTAAAGCTTATATGAACACAAAGTAGCACTTAAAAACAAAAGGCTAATATAGTAATTTTTCACAACTGTGTCATAAACTAAATATGTCAAATTGTAATAGTATATATGAGAGATTATATTGTAAGAACGGGTGTATGTGTAATTATGTAATTTCTATTGTGATAAAATAGAGATGACGACTCCCATCTAAGGTTTAGCCGATCCTTATCACTTAAACTCCTCTCTCTCTCTCTCTCTCTCTCAAAATTGAAATCAAATTGAAATATTTGCAATACGTAGCCTTTCTTGTATAAAACTTATCTACAATATTTTCACGATCATACTAGCATAAGAATAAATGTCTTGCATCGTGACGACAAAACAATTTTTTAAAAATCGCACTATAAAAACTAGTACTAGGCGATAAAACCAGAAAATTGAGGATGAATATCCAAATTAATAATGAAAAAAAATGAAAAAGTAGAATAAGTAACAAAAAATTAAAAATTGAGAAGAGAACCTTAGAATAAAGAGGAACTCTTTGGGTTCAGATAGCCAAGAGATCATCTACAAGGGTATTTATAGGATGAAGATTTCATTGGTGGAAGTAATACAAAATTAATGGATCAAATATTTGGGATGGAAGACTATAAATGCCCAAATTTGCTCCTCAAGTTAAATCATGACAATGAACTTAGACATGTTGATGTGTGGATGCATTGTATTTAACTCATGTACATTTTCCTAAAATCAATACTATATCCCAACAAAAAATTATACATGCTTAATATTTGGATGAATGCACCAAGGAACTTGAGGAGAGAGTTTGTCAAATATGTAATTTATGAAACATTATATAGTAATGAACATGAAAATATAAAATACATTTAATGAGATCAAGCATTATCTACTTTCATTATAGCACTAGTATTTTAGCATGTGCTAAGTGCGATCTTATCACAATTTTTCAATATTACATCCATAATCGATCTCACGCTTACTAAAAGGCTATCCAAAACACACCGATTTACTCTATTCGAGAGCACCTAAAATACATCCGTGTTCCAAGCATGGAGATACAATTAATATAGAGCATTGAAATGATTATTTTAAGGCGCAATAATGTGCATAATTTTTAACTAGTGGCCATGTATGCTACACATTCAAGAAGTTAATGTTTTGTAGATGTTAAATAGGAAAGTACTCAAAATTATGACAATGTTCAAATGTTATAATGCTATAATACTTGTGCACATATTTTTGTAAGTTCAAAGATCTTAAAACAAGTTGTATGCAAAAACTATGTGAAAATTTCAAGGCAATGGATAATAATGAGTATGACAACTAAAAGTTACCATCAAGTATCATAATTTTTGTATATCGAATGAATAATCGAAATAGGACATTAAATGTATCAAAAGACAACTCATACATAATTAAGGATCTAAAAAAAGTTCGAATATATTATTTATAACTAATGCATTACAAATCTAACAAAAAGTTCTCTAACATTCAACAACTCGTAACATGTAATAAGTAAATATAATAAGTAATGCTCCCTTGATTTTCGATCATTTTTCTTCATCTTAATCTTTTTCTTCAAACACTACAAGAAAAGGGACAAATGACGGATTATTTATGACGAAAATTGGTCGCAATTGATAATTATTTACCTACGAATTTGCTACAAATGTGATGATCTTAACAGAATCAATAAGCGACATACATTCTCGCGAATCATTGCCGCATTGGGTTTTTCGCCGCTACTTAAGTAAATCTATTGCGGATGTGAGCTTGCAAGATTTGTGACCGCTTTTGCACGGAATATTTTATCGCAATAGTGAAAAGAAAAAATCAAAATAGAAGAACCCGATCCGCCTTCGCTAAGAAAAACAAAACCGCTCTCTCTACTTCTCGCCTTTCTCTCTCTCTCTCTCCTAGCGATCTCCTCCAATCGAAGAAACCCTAGAGATCTCCTCCGGCGCCTCCTTCACCCTCAACTCCTCCATTATCGAGTAAGTTCCCTTCGAGGGAAACCCTAAACCCTAATTTTCGCCGCTAAGGTCATTTCATTTTGTTTTGGCCGTCGCGGAGCGTAAAGGATCATCAAGCTAAGTCCATACTATTACTCTCTCACCACGTTGTTAGAAATGATTGACCAAATCAACCAAATAATCCACATGTTTAATGGGTTATAATTGGCCATTAATGGAGAATTAATGGGTCATTACTGAATTTGAATTAGGGTGATAAATGGCCTTTAATTGTATTTATTTGGAGGTTGATTTTGGGGTAGAGATAATTGGGTGAAGAGCCTCTATAAATTGAAATGATTTCTCTTAAAAACACACGTAAACAAGAGAGAATGAATTCTTACCGAGCCCCAAAATCAAATATTCTTCCCTCCTCCTCTAAAATCTTCATCGGTATCGAGAGAACTTCTCCTTCCCCACGCTTTTTTTAGAGAAGAAGCAAGTCCTCTGTAATTTTTCAGCGGAGAAGAAACACTTTCTCTGCACGTCACCTTGAGCCAATGAGCCGAGCAGTTTATCCAACGCTTTATATCTTCTAACTTTTCGCAGAAGTTGTCTCCGCTTCATTTTTCTCTCTTTTCAAGTGACTTTGTCCACTCATTCGGTCACATCTTCTCTCTTTTCAAGTGACTTTGTCCACTCATTCGGTCACATCAAATTTTTAAGCTTTTCCCTCTCTACCGCGTGAGTTTGTCCAATATTTTGAGTCACATCAAAGTTTTTTATTATTTTGTTTGTTTTCATCCATCAAAGTAACGCTTTAGTCATTTTACAAAAGGACCCATTACTTTCTTTTGATTTCAAATCCAATCGAGCTCTCAAACCGCAAACCTCCATCTAGACCCGACATAACCAAACTCGGCCGTGGACTGATCTCGCAATCGATAAACCGAGCGTAACCATACTTGACCCAATCATCTTCAAGTCGATTAGACAATTCTGACGACTCCACTCTACAAGAGCTTGCACGAACCGGAATCAACTTCTTTCACTCGGACCCAATCGGTTCTTCACAAAGTTCTTCAAATTTATTATTTTTATTTTTATCTAACCTTATTTTTTGTAAATATGTTTATACACAAACCTTATACATATTTTAAACTGAACTTTAGTTTTAGTTATCTTCTAAATGGCTAGTAAATTGGTTCTAAGTGAATTGGCAAAGATCGAAAAATTTAATGGTAGTAATTATGATATGTGGCATAGAAAAATAAGATATGGCCTTATACATGACAATATAGATAAAGTCATCAAACTAGTGCTCCTACCTTAACCGATACCTCTATCCTGAGGAAAAGAAGGGTTCGAAAGCAAAGGAAGTCGAAGACAAAAGGCGAAAAGCCTTATGCTAATGTTCATGGAAGATAATTTAATTAAAGTTTTGAAACTTGTAAAACTTCCATGGACATGTGGCAATCAATAAAGATAAATACATTGCCTCGAAGTTAATATTCAACTACTCTTGCATAAGTATAATTCTTCTCGAATGCAAGAGGGAGACAATGTCAGAGAACATATAAATAAAATGATTGTCATGGCTAAGGACTTATCATCACGGACCGAATCCTAAAGAATGCAAGTGGCAACTATAATCAATAGTCTTCCACCTTCCCTTTTTGCAGTAGCCACTACTACAAGAATGAATCCTGCCATTAAATCTGTTAATGATTTGCCAATGCACTTAGCTATAGAACAAGATTTAATAGCCAAGAGGAAGGAACCAGAACCAAACATGGTGCAACAGAGAAATGAACTGTGCACGAGGCAACAAACCGGAAGAAATAGAAACCCCTACCTAATAAACCACAACTTAGAGGTCCAAAATCACAAAGAATTTAAGAAGAAGGTACTGGCGTGTTACATTTTGGAAAGTTTGGGCATTTCAGATCCAACCGCCCACAAGGAGAAAAGCAAGAGAACAAGGGAGGTTATAAGCCGTGAAGTACCAGAAGAGAGAATTCGTTGCGGTGACGGAGTACGTCGTGATGACGACATCAATGGTTGGTGGATCGATCTCGCGATCAGACATATCGCAGCGACAAGAATGGAGTCACGAATTCACCGAGTGAAGAAAGGAGAAAGAGGATCTATAGGGAAACAATACCTATCTCGATGTAGAAGGTATTGGTTCATATAGATTGGATCTTGGGATAGTGTTCTTGTCCTCAAAGATGTTTTATGCGCCAGAATTCTACAAATCTGATCTGCTCCAAGCTTGATGAAGAAAGGACTTGAAGTTAGGTTCTACAATAACCGGTTTCTATAGGCAAAAATAATAAAGTGTATGCTATGGGAAAATATGTACCCGAGCATGAATTATGCATTCTTCCAAGAGTTTAATAATTCTCGAATAAAATTTTCAATTTGAACTACTTGTCTGTTATATTTCAGTCCAATTGTGGCATTCTAGACTAGGACATGCTAGTATTTCAAAAATAAAAGAAATTATCGAATGAATATTGTCTCCTGCACTATCTAATGTTCAATTACCACCATGTGAACATTGTTTAACCGGTAAAATGACCAGTGAAACCTTTATTGGCGGACAAAGAGCCAATGAACTTTTAGGGTTGATACACTCGGATATTTGTGGTCCCTTAAGTGTCAAAACTCATAGTAATAAGGAATATTTTATTACTTTTATAGATGATTATTCCAATTTGCACACGCCTATCTTATATCTAGAAAATTGGAAGCTTTTGAATGCTTTAAAAGATATAAGACGTAGTTAAAACCAACTTGGAAGGAATATCAAAATATTAAGAACCGATAGAGATGGGGAATATAACTCTAAAGAATTTGAGAGTTATTGTATTCAAGATGGAATTAAAAGGCATACAACAATGCCGTATACACCACAATGTAATGGTGTTGCCGAAAGAAAGAATAGAACATTGTTAAATGTAGTTAGATGCATGTTGTCTCATTCAGTCTCTCCAAGAAATTTTGGGGAGAAGCATTGTTAGCGCAAACTACATTTTAAATAGAATTCCCATCAAATCAGTTGCATCTACACCTTATGAGTTATGGAATGGCTAAAACCGATCTAAGTCATCTCTAAAATGTGGATGTATAGCCCATGTTCTCATTCCAAGTCAACTTAGAGATAAGTTAGACATTAAAGTGTAGATTTATAGGGTAAAAAAATTAAAAGGTTATAAGTTCTATAATAAAGAAAAGGGGTCATTGAAAGCGAGATGCTACATTTCTAGAGAATCTAGAGGAAGAGGAACAAGTTCAAGAGGAAATAGAACCTCTAACTAGTAGATGATGATTATTACAGTGTTGTTCTCACTAATGACCCGATATTGTGAATGAACCTAACCTTGAAAATGATGAAATACCTATAGAAAATGATGTACCTCATCAACCGGTTGTAGGCAATAAAAGGCCAAGAACACAACCTTCATGGATGGATGATTACTATTTATATTCATGTGAGCCATCTTGTTTCTCGGTAGATACAAATATAGAAGAACAAGATCCCTTAAACTTCTCCAAGCGATGAAATCGCATGAGTCAGATCTATGGCTGGAAGCCATGAGAGAAGAACTTGATTCTATAGAAAAGAATAAAGTTTGGGAGCTTAGTGATCTACCAGAAAATAGAAAAGCCATAGGATGCAAATGGGTGCTCAAAAAGAAATACCGTGTTGATGGGTCTATTGATAAATTCAAAGCACGGTTAGTTGCCAAAGGTTACAACCGTATAGTCGAATAGATTTTCGTGAGACGATTCTCCTCAGTAGCTAAATTTGCATCCATTAGAATCATTTTGGCTATTGTTGCATATCTTGATTTGGAGTTATTCCAAATGGATAAAAACAAGATTCCTCAACCGAGAGTTGAAGGAAGTGATATATGTGCAACAACCCGAAGGTTTTCGTAAAAGAACAGAACATAAAGTTTATAAGTTAATAAAATCTCTATATGGTTTAAAAAATCTTCTAGATAATGGTATCTCAAATTTCATGATGATCACCAAACTTGGTTTTATTCAAAATAAATTAGATAATTGTGTATATGTCTTGAAAAGTGGGAGCAAATTTACTATATTATCCTTATATGTAGATGATATATTGCTCACGAATGACATAGAAATGTTGAATAAAACCAAGACAGATCTCAAATAAAAGTTTGAGATGAAAGACATGGGTGATGCATCATATATTCTTGGAATTCAAATAATTCGAGATAGAAAGTCTAGAATGTTAAGTTTAAACCAAGAAAAGTATTTAAGATCAATTCTTAAAAGGTTTGGAATGGAGAATTCCAATCCCACCAACTCGCTGGTTATAGGAAAAAGATTGTGTAAAGAGCAAACCTCGAGGGCGTAAGCCATTAGATGTTCCTTATGCTCAAGCTTGGAAGCTTGATGTATGCAATGTTATGCACCGTGACTGCTTATATCCGTAAGTCCGTTAGCCGATATCAAAGTAATCCAGACCGCCATCGAAGTCGCTAAGGATTATGAAGTATATCGGAGGCACATTGACTCATAGATTGGTTTATCAAGCGAGTTCACTTGAAGTCCCTACACTCGATGTCGATTTGGGTGATAAAGATGATGGAAAGTCCACTTCGACACTTGTTCATCTTTGAGGAGGAGCCGCTTTTGAGTAGCAAGAAACGTGGTTGTGTTGCTAGATATACACAAGAAGCTAAATATATAGCTTGTAGTATGGCAACTACACAAGCCGTCAATAAGACGCGATGATTGATCTAGATCTCAATTTGTTAGAAGGACCTATCGATATTTATTGTGATAATCAAGCAACATTAGCTTGATCAATAGTGGAGCTAATAGTTCCAAAGGAAAACACATTGAGATCCAAGATCATTATATACTAGATATTGTAGGGAGAAGTTAAAGTGACTTACATCCCTACTACAGATATGATTGTCGATCCTTTAACAAAAGGAATACCAATGAAATTCTTTATCAAACATGTAAGTTTGATGGGACTTAGAAATATATAAGTCCAAGTAAATTTCATGAATAATGAAATGTGAGTTACTCTTCATGAATAGTGGGAGTAATGATAAGAATAAGATATCTAATCTCACGGATAGTGGGAGGTATATCATTTGGTTAATTTGGCCAAGTGGGAGATGTTAGAAATGATTGACCAAATCAACCAAATAATCCACATGTTTAATGGGTTATAATTGGCCATTAATGGAGAATTAATGGGTCATTACCAGAATTTGAATTAGGGCTGATAAATGGCCTTTAATTGTATTTATTTGGAGGTCGATTTTGGGGTAGAGATAATTGGGTGAAGAGCCTCTATAAATTGAAATGATTTCTCTCAGAAAAAACACACAGAAACAAGAGAGAAAGAATACCCTCTTACCGGAGCCCCAAAATCAAATATTCTTCCCTCCTCCTCTAAAATCTTCACTGGTATCAGGTTTGAATCCTTCTCTATCAATCTCCGCATTGTTTTATTCTTTCCAATCTCCTTCAAGTTCTAACCATAGTTCTCGTTGTCTTCTCAATACGATCCGACACGCACATCGCTAGATCCACCAACTTCACTTGGGATCAAAATATCGGGATCCCCTACATGTTAAAAGGACTGAAACATGTAGAAAAGCATTTGGTTATAGTCGCCCTAATGCAATTTGATTTTACCTATGCTCCATATTTTCATATAATATCAACTTGCTTTACATGAAAACAACTTGTTCATACTAATAATGCTAATAGATAATACATAAAAATAAAAGATTTTGACAGCATAGTTCGAACTTCGTGATTTTTTTTCAGAAAAACAGAATATTTTCTGACATAAGTGGGATTTATAATTCATATCTCTGGCACTCTTCATAGAAGTTGATTACTCCTACCAAACCTTTGCCTCTTGCTAAATAAAGGCCTCATGATCTCTGAGCATTGAAGTTCTTTTCAACCTTCTTATATTCTCACAGTTCACTCCAAAGCACAGACACTAGGTACAGATATTGTTTTTAGCAGTCCCAACAAACTCTTGGGGGAGAATTTGATCCCCACCCCCGTCCTAATTGGGATGTCTCATGTGAACCAAATGACCTAGTAGAAATCCAAAGCACAGACATTAGATAGTTATTTGGGTTCTCTGAGATTAATTCTTTTGATTAGTTTAGATTTTGTTTAAGAATTGTATTGGTAAGCTTTTAGGTTTTGAGTGCTTATGTGCTAAAATTGTGTAGTTTTATTTTCATATATTCTTCACATGTTTTCTGGTGATTGTGAGTCTAGCTACTTTTTTCTTCAAATTGTCACATTGTACGATTTTAAATGTTATTTTTTTACTAATATAACTCAAATATTTTATAAAGTTTATCCAAACAACTCTTAATCCCGAATACGAAAGGATTCCTAAAAGTGTTGTTGTTTCTCGATGCGAACCTTGAAAATTGTCGATTTGTAGTTGAGACTTTTAACATTTATATGAACTCTAATTTTAATGGTTCTTTATTAAAACCCTTTCACTACGCCATATTTCACTTTTTTTGTTTATACTCTGTCTCTCAGCATGTCAACTAGGGCCAGAGGTCGGGGCAAAGGAAAACAAACTATGGGTAGAGGTAGTCGTGGGATTGATGAGCATTCTTGTCATAGTGCTCCAATGATGAGAAGTGGCAGGATTGCTGAGCATGCTTATCATAGCGCTCCGATGATGAGAAGTAGCACGGAAGAGTATCCTTCAGGACATTCTGGATATAGTGCTATTGGTATTGTTGTTTTATTTAATTTACTATGCTCTTTACTTTACTATAAAATTAACAAAATGAGTTACTTTTGCAGGTGGAGAGTATGACACCGAGGAGGATTCCACAAGGCATTCTACATCTTGTGCAGCAGGTATTTACATTTACTTTTCCTTGGTGAATTATTAATATACTTGTAAAAATGACATTTACTTTTCAGTGCTTTATGATATTGTTGTAGCTCTCTTATCTATTAGCTCAGTCAGTTTATTGATTTTTTTTTTGGGTTAAATTTTCATATGATTTTGTGATGTTTTTGTTGTTTATTTGATAGTTATTGGTGAATGCTTGCAACAGAATCTTGTTGCTAATTTTTGTTACTTTTTTTGCACCAGCTTTGCAACAGAATGCTTGTTGTAGTTGCTGATGGAAGGAACTAGATTTGCGACGGATATCCGTTGCTAAAATTCCATCACAAAATCAACAAATGATTGAATTCGACGCTAAATTCGCCGCAAAGTTTAGCTTACGCATTTTTGAATCGGCAATTGCGACGGAAATGTTCAAGGTAATTAACGAAAACCACAAATAGCGACAGATTTTCTTTCCATAGCAACTGATGGATATTAGCGACGAGGGATACAACGACGGAAAATTTGCGACGGAATTTCGTCGCTGTTGACCTTTTGCGACGGAATTCTACCCAATTGCGATGGAAGTTTCCCGTCGCAGATGCCTTTTTTTCTTGTTGTGAAAGTTGCAAGAGCAGGTTCTCGATTCATGGGCTACAAGATGTAAAGCATGTAGTAATTAAATATAACATAGCAGTGGAAAGTTGAGATCATGATATATTACGGAGATTTTTTTTTTTTTTTGGGTTCCGCAATCGGACACTTCCACCGAGTTTTTTCATGATCTATGTACATGTAAGTTACATATAACTCATACCGCAAAAAACATAAAGTCCTAGCATATGTTTTTAAGGAATCTTATAAATTACTAGTTGAGATTACACTGAAATGTGAATCACCTCGTAGTGAGGTGAGAAACCACTACGTATCTAAACTAGACTTAATTTGGGTACTGCATGAATGTATATAATTTTAGGGGGACGATTGAACCCCTAGCCGAACAAGAATCTGTCCCGAGTCGTCAGGTTTCAGGTCCGAGCCCATAACCTACTCACCCACTCATTTGGAGTGTAATGAATTACCTAAGATCTACGAAATTCTGATATCTTTTTTCAATTATTATTTGTTATTTAATAGATGATTGATGATTTTGTCACGAGTGAAAAGTAAGAGCAAATGCGATTCACATATTTCATTAATAATAACTAGTATCTCAGTGCACGTGATGCGTGACGAAAAGGGTGATTTGTTAGGTTTTTATTGGAATTTTCCAACTTTGAGGATATTCGGGTGATTATTTCAAGTGTGAGAGTATTTTCATAAAGTTTCTCAAATGTAAGAGGATTTTCGTTTTTTTTTCAAGTGAGGGTATTTCACTTAATTTCTTTAAGTATGAGGGTATTTCCATATTTTCCCCCAAGCTCGAGTGTAAAGGGCATTGTTGAAATTTAAAAAATGTGAGCCACAAATCAAAAGGGAGCTTTTCTTAATATATAATATAGATAGATAATGTCCTAATTTGAGTAGTTACAGACAAAACACAAGGATATCTCATAAGGTTGCCACCATCTCCAAATAAATAATTGTCATTAGAGCTTAAATAGGAGATCTATTACATAAAATTTATTACTTAGTAAACTATATTATCCATGAGAGATCCCATTTCACGCATCCTCATTTAGAGCCTGGAGCGTGGCGCCACAATCATTTTCTGAAAGAAAAGCATAAAGTAAGAAAAATTAGAAAGCCGGATATGTTTTATATGAAAAGTTCAAAAAATATTTTATACACATATTGAGTCTTGAAGGAATAAATACTTCCATGATTATTCTACAGCTCATATGAAAGAATATAATTATTCTAGCAACATGAACAGTTTCCACATTCTTGAACCAAATTTATTTCATAGTTGCTTATTTTCTTAAACTTTGACAACCGTTTTGAAGTATTCCTCTTGTCCTAAAAAAGTTGCACTCAATAAATAAATTACTACAGTCATAGTTTCAGCTGTTGCTTTCTTGAAGAGACACACTTTTTTTATTTTAAAAAAAGTTTAGATGGATTTGGTTAAAATCTTTTACACAAATCATACACTTTTTTGGCCAACTGTTACAGCAATTACAATTACGATAAAAATCGCTTTAACTATGTCTTTCAAATTATTGCTACTTTTCAAGTTGTACTTTTCATAAGCAAAATTATATTGTACTTGTACTAGATGGATTGTATAAATAATCTACTTACTATAATATTTATGGGCAAAATAAAGATATCTCAAAGTTAATCTTTGTAAAAATAACCTTTCTCAACTTATTATCACCAAGACATTATATAGTTTCATTAACAAATAATATACTACAAATGAATGGTTCTATGGCATTAAATCATACCTTACTATTGTAAATTCGATTTGCCAAGAATTAGACGGTCGCCCACAAACTTCCTGAAGTGGGCAACCATTTCTTCACGGGATATTTTGTTATCTGCAGATCGAAATTATAAATAAAATCTTATATTTTAAATATACGCCCTAAATTTTATTTTAAAATAACTAAAACTTTACTAGTTACCATCAAATTATTGTAGACGCTCTTAAGGAAGCTGATCTTCTTTGTTGGTAAAACTTGGATACCAAAAATTAACTTGGTGACTGGAATAAAAGGAGACGTTGGTCGGACCATTGTTGTTAGCTACCATATTAAATAATCTTGCACCGATACAAAAAATAAAAAATTTACTAAACATTGAAATTGAATAATTAACAAAAAATATTTGCATATGACGCTTCATATTTCATACATAATATAAAAGAAATCATTTTAAGGATAAAACAGTTGAAGACATGCCCAAATTTAATTAAAGCTCATGTGAACACAAAGTAGCACTTAAAAATAAAAGGCTAATATAGTAAATTTTCACAATTGTGTCATAAACTAAATATGTCAAATTGTAATAGTATATATGAGAGATTATATTGTAAGAACTGGTGTATGTGTAATTATGTAATTTCTATTGTGATAAAAATAGAGATGGCGACTCCCATCTAAGGTTTAGCCGATCCTTTGCTGCCTAAAAACTCTCTCTCTCTCTCTCTCTCTCTCTCTCTCTCTCTCTTAATATTTCTCAAATTGAAATCAAATTGAAATATTTGCAACAACTGAAAGCTTTTCTTGTATAAAACTTATCTACATTATTTTAACGATCATACTAGCATAAGAATAAATGTCTTGCATTTCAAACGACAAAAATTTAAAGAAAATCGTACTATAAAAACTAGTACTAGGAGATAAAATCGTAAAATTGAGGATGAATATCCAAATTAATAATGAAAAAAATGAAAAAGTAGAATGAGTAACAAAAAATTAAAAATTGAGAAGAGAACCTTAGAATAAAGAGGAATTTCTTGGGTTCGATATGCAAGGATAATCTACAAGGGTATTTATAGGATGAAGATTTCATTGGTGGAAGTAATACAAAATTAATGGATCAAATATTTGGGATGGAAGCCTATAAATGCCCAAATTTGCTCCAAAAGTTAAATCATGACAATGAACTTAGTCATGTTGATGTGTGGATGCATTGTATTTAACTCATATACATTGTCCTAAAATCAATACTATATCCCAACAAAAAATTATACATGCTTAATATTTGGATGAATGCACCAAGGAACTTGAGGAGAGAGTTTGTCAAATATGTAATTTATGAAACATTATATAGTAATGAACATGAAAATATAAAATACATTTAATGAGATCAAACATTATATATAGTAATGAATATGCAATTTTTCGATAGTACATCCATATTCTCATCTGTCGCTTTGCCAAAAGGCTATCCAAAACACACTAATTTATGCCCCTATTCGAGGCACGAAAATAGCTCTATGTTCCAAGCATGGACATAAACTTAATATAGAGCATTGAAATGATTATTTTAAGGCAGCTTAATAATGTGCATAATTTTTAACTAGTGGCCATGTACACTATGCATTCAAGAAGTTAAGGTTTTGTAGATGTTAAACAGAAAGTACCGAAAATCATGACAATGTTCAAATGTTATAATGCATAATACTTATGTACATATTTTTGTAAGTTCAAAGATCTTAAAATCAAGTTGTATGCAAAACTATGTGAAAATTTCAAGGCAATGGATCGATAATAATGAGTATGACAACTAAAAGGTTAACATCAAGTATCACAATTATTGCGATCGAATGAATAATCGAAATAGGATGCTAAATATATGAAAAGACAACGTAATCGTAATTAAGGATCATTCAATATATTATTCAGAATCGATGCATCACAAATCTAATAAAGAAGCTCTCTAACATTCAACAACTTAGAACATGTAATAAGTAAATATAATAAGCAATGCTCCTTTGAATTTCGATCATTTTTTCTCCGCTTTAATCTTCTTCTTCAAAGTTGCAAGAGCGGTTCTCGCTTCATGACTACAAGATGTAAAGCATGTAATAATTAAATAAAATGTAGCAGTTCTATTTGTATTATATTATAAATATAGATTTGTTATTAAATATCCAACCTGACTCTATCATTGTTTTGCCACAGGTTGGAGATGGGGTTTTAAATGTAGAAGAGTCTAGTATAGCAATAGGTGATATATCAAAAATCTTCTTTTTTCATTTGTTATCGATACCGTTATAGATGTGGATAACTATGGACTAAATTCATTAGATTGATTGTCATTTATATCAAGTTGATCTAATTTGATTGATTTCTCCTCCTTTGGTAATATGATGGGAAATAAATGATTACCTCCTAAGTTGCAAGTATACAACCTTGATCAAGTTATAGTATATAAGATTATCGATCCCTCGAGGAACGGGAAGTAGGAAGAGTTTTGTTCGAGTTTTGGTTCTCAAATTATGCGCATGACAATTAGGAGTTATTCAAATAAAATGAAAGTGAGAAAATGGTGAAAGTGGTGGTGAAGAGGCTAGAGAGAGTGGTTGTGGATTATGTGCAAAAGAGGAGAAAATAAAGTTGAGAATGTGGTTGTGGTTATATGCACATAATAACAAAACTAGGTTTGAGATTATATGCACACGGAGGGAATATGAGATTGAGAGAGAAGTAAAAATCAATGAAATCAAGAATCAAGAATAAAGGAAAATAACAAACAAATGAAAAGCAAGGATAAGAGGAAAATTAAGAATGTAAAGTATGGAGGATTAATTAAAGATATGAGGAATCTAGAGTAGATCCACTTAGCTTATCTCAATCTCACAAGAATGAGTTGGATTTGTTAGCTAGTTTCAAACAATCTCTAGGGATCCCACAAGTATTAGCTCCACACTTAGAAAAGGGTAATTCCCTAGAGGGTTCTAGCCTCAAGGTGAATTAAAGAAAAGAAAAATCTATTCTAGAAAGTAAATACAAGAATTAAATACATTGCATGAAAGTAAATTGCATGAAAGTAAATTGCATAAAATTAAATTGCATGAAAGTAAATCTAAGCTACAAAGCAATTAAATGAACAAGAAAGAAAATGAAAAAGAAATAAAATAGAAACCAACAACTCTCGATCTTAATCTAATCCTCCTTTGGTCCTTGGATTAGAAGAAGAGAAAGGAAATTGAAGGGGTGAAAAATTTCATTTATTGTGTAACAAAAGTTATAATTTTTGGAAGGTCTTCTCAATTAAGAGTAACCCTCCTCTCCAAATGGAGTTTTTACAAAATATTTCACACTCAAAACCCTCAAAGATTCACCCCATTTATAGCCCAACGGAGTTGATGTGAACCATTGGATCAAACTTAGCCAAAAGGAAGAGAAATCCACCATTAACTGAATCTGGAAGGTAACCGACGGTTTCCGATCGGTTAGCCAACCGTTAACAACCGGTTGGTCAACCGATGGTTCCCAACGATTTTGTCTTTTCTTGATATTTTGCACGAATTCTTCTTGGATCCCCTTGGTATCTTAGGCCTTCGTTTGTCTTCGTTTGGGCTTCAAAATTGGTAGAAATTCGAGAATTTGAGTCATTTGGGCTTTTATTCATTAATACTTCATTAACCGCAAATTAAGATAAAAACGATTATTAGTGATATCTTTATTCATATAAAATAGGTAATGAGGGTATAAAAATATAATTAAAATGTGATAACCATAATAGTAAATACGCCTTAGAATAACAAAACATGATGTAATTTTTAAAATAAATATACTAACAAGAAAGTTATCAAAACCATCTTTTGGCCATTTTATCGAAATAGTTTCGTGTATCGATAAATTTGGAGTATCTTCAATGAATTGACTATGATCGCCATAAACCTCGCAATTCGGGATCTCTCCTCCTTTGAAAATAGTAAATTAAGTCTTAGAATAATGAGACAAGACATAAATGTAAAATTAAAGTTTAATTATTTGAAATATTGAAGCTTTACCTCGCCCATCAGCTTAGCAATATAATCCCTTAAGTTTCTCGAGACAACATTATCATTAATAATTTTAATGACTGTTTAGTCTTCAATACATTTCCTTGTGTTATACTGTAACATTTACATGGAAACACATCTTTCTCTCAATATTCTCACTTCAGATATTATGATGAAACACATCTTTTTTATTATGTCGGATGAAGAGTCAACTAAACATCTTTTTAATTATGTCATATCAGATGCATCCGAATACTTTTATGAGTATTTTGGTGTTATTTAACTCCCTCCTTCTGCTTTTAGAATTCTAGCCTTCTTAGGCTCATCAAAAAAGGATTCGGTTTTTTGGGTCTCAAAGGCTAATACCTTGGTTTCTTTCGCATGAACTCAACAATAGGATTTTCTACAATGTGCATATAATTGCTAACATCCAGCTAATGGCATTTCAACCTTTCAGAAGTGAATGGAGGTAGAGCAAACAACTTGCTTCAACAAATGGAGGTAAACGACGTACGCAGTATATATGGAGTCATGAAGAGGACACAGATTTTATTGTGGAGGATTAATCTCTATTTTGTGCAAAAGGTGAGAAAGGGGGTGATCAGAGCTCAGTCTAATACCTAATTCCTCTTGTATTTCATTAGTTGACATTTGTGCGATTTTTCCTTTATTTGTTTAGTTTTCTCTCGATTTAGTCGTTGTTACTTTTGTTCCTTTTGATTCTTGCCTCACTTTGGGTTATTTCATTATTTTTTTAATGAAACACGGGACTAGCTGCCCCCCGGTTTCTCTCATTAAAAAATATTTGTTGCTGCAATATTTTCTATGATATCTTTTTACATAAATCAAATAGCCCCAATCTCCAATAAAAAAGAAAAGACAATTGGGAATTGACATGCAGCAAGGGAGTGTGTTATTGTGCTCGGTGTAGCCAACGTGTACCATTGAACTTAGCAAATTGAGATTGTATTCTGCATGAGTTATTGGCAAACTCCTTCCATAACTAGCTTTTGGATTGTATCTACACTATGATAGGTGTAGGTTCCTGGTCTAAACTATTGTTGGTAGGATTGAAATTGTTATTGGAAGATTGACCTGGAACCTTGGATTTAAGAAGTGCAAGCTCCCCGTGTTGAAAGATTTTATGGAGGTGTCGATAATTACGAATACCTGCTCTGCTAAGTTAATTTCATCTTCTTTTAAGGCATATAAATATTTAAATGAAGAAGAAGAGAAATACGAGGAAATAGAGTTACTACCACTATGAAACATATACATCATTCGCAGGGGCGGAGCCATGTATAGGCCAAATGGGCCCTGGCCCCCCTTGAAAAATAAAAGAAACCTAAATAGGTACACTGGCAACTAGCAAGCCATGAAAGCACTACTAATCTACTTCTTTCTTACCTACTCTCATAGTCTATCTACCTTCCTTATTCTAGCTCTTTGTCATAGCTAACTACAATGGAAATCTGAGCTTACAAAAGCACATAGCTAAATGCTACAAAAAGACTAGAGAGAAGGAAGCAGATGAGCTAGGAAGTACTAAAATTAGCTAAGAGCCTATTCTATGTGCTAGGATGTGTTCACCATTCATGAAATTGCTAGTGCATTGAACATCTTAAACTCAATTTTCCTAATAAAGAGGAAAAACATGATACTACAGCTACTAGTCCTTAACAAGAGCTGTAATATGTCTAATCTATTTTGTTTTTTAATACCTCTTACATCATGCACATTTGCAAAAGTACCCCTAAGTCTCAATAGTTTCAAAACTATCCGTAAATCATCAACTTGGGGAGGAAAAAAAACCCCCAAATCAACAACTCATTAACTTTGTTGGATATGATGAGTAAATAATTGAATTTTTAAAATATTTTTTACATTGCAATTGCATATTAGCATATCAAAGTTAATAATTTTGTTGATTTAGGGGTATTTTCTTCAAAGTTGATGATCTGGGGATAGTTTTGCAAATCCTAATTGTTGAGGGTTAGTTTTGCGATTATGCATGAGTGGAGGGGTCTTATAAAAAAATTAAAAATAAAAAGAATCATTAGGTAATTTGTTAATAGTAATTTTATAAATCATAGAGGTATAATTCAAGATCACTCAAACTTTCTCAAAACTCCTATTTTCCTCTCTCGAGTTGTGAATAGACCGCTGAACAAATCGTAAGTAATTTATGCTTTTCACGAGCATTTTCTCTGTCCTCATCCATAAAGATCTAATTAGATCTCAACATTCTCATCCACCTGCATTCCCTCAGCCTCCAACTCTCATCTTTAACCAGATCTCATTCTAGTTTGTGCTCTATATTTTTTTCCTCCTTTAGTTTGGACCCCCTTTTCTAAAATTCCTGGCTCCGCCACTGATCATTGGATTCAGACTTAGGGTTCGTTTGGTTTGACAGAAGTACTAAAAGTAGGAAATAGATCAAAAAAGTAACTTCTAAATTATGAAGTAGAAAGTAGTTGAAGTAATAAGTTTTTTATTTATTTCACATATTTTTTAAAGTAGTGGAAATGGAACTTCTTAATCTTCATTCTCTCCTTTTTTAAATTTGGATAGCAA
>CM022708.1:37911958-37944458 GCA_012295165.1 Asparagus setaceus | reverse complement strand
TAGAACTACATGCGCCAGTAAAAAATTTAAAAATTTTAAAACTGAATCGAGTAAGTGTGGCTAACAATTTGTGTTGTAATTATGGCTGCAATTACGATAAATACTGAATTCACCATTTAAACAAATGTTTTTAAATAATTCATAGAAAGAATTAATATAATTTATAGAGTCTATATAGTAATAAGATGTGATTGGAAACGAGGATGTAAATGATCTCTACTCCAAACGATCTCGTGTTTCCCCTTACCCTTCTCCGAAAATAAAAAGTGAAAACAGTACTAGAACACTCGAGCAAAACTCAATAAATAAAGGGCTTAATTGCACTTAAATACCCTATAGTTTCCCCTACCTTGCGCTTATATACCCTCATTTGTTTTTGTTAGCACTTATATACATACTCTAAAGTTTTTAAAATGTGCATTTATATACCCTCATTTATTTTGGCAGCACTTATGTATCCTAAAGTTTAAAACGCACTTAAATGGCCTAAAGCTTTTAAAAGTTGCACTTCAAAATCTCGAAGTTATGCAAACTTGAGGGTATTTAAGCACGCTTTAAAACTTGGGTATTTTAGTGCACGTGTTTAAAATTTTAGGGTACATAAGTGCTGCCAAAACAAGTGAGAGTATCTTTTACTAGGGTATACATTAAAGCAAAACCAAAAAATTAAAATTCACCGGTCGACACGTCATCCTCCTCCTTCTCAAAAATCTTTGACACGTGTCATATCATCTAATCCATCCATTTAAATTGCTATTACATCTCAACCTTTAATTTAAATACAAAAATATATATATAGAAAAAAAATCAATTTATAATCAATTACAATATATTTGGCAATATCTTTAGTAGCTAATTCAAATCAAAAATACAATAAAATCCCTTAATTTAGGGTTTCTTTTCAATATATGGAAAAAATATATACATTTCGTTTTCTTTAAAACCAAAAATATCATTAGCCTGAAATTCTACTTTTTGGAATTTGAAAATTAAAAATAGAAAAACTCAAATTCTTCGTCGCTGCGGCGATGGCATGGGGATATGTGGTTTGAGGTTAGAGGTATAATTTTCGGTTTTCATGAAAAATCGAAAAAATAATTTATCCCGAAATTGTTTTTATTTTTCCGGTCTCATATTTTACAGAACTCCGAATTATTATTCCGATCTCCGAAAAATACATCAGGTAATGGATCTAGCACCATGCAATATTTATGTTATTTAAATTTGTATATTATTTTTTCCGATTTTAATTGTTTTCGAATTTTTTAGATCTTGAGTTTTAATTCTGAGAAATAAGTCTCCGATAGTTTATGAATGATCCAAGACACTATTAATTGGAGAAATATTATTTAGGTACTTATTCTACAACTCTTGAATAATTATTTTTAATTTAATATTTATAATATTTTTTATATTACTGCAGGAAAACAAATCGGCAATTTTCAATGTTCAATCCACGATGCTTTTGTTGCTTGGAGAACATAATTTCAGGTATTTCGTTTACCCCGTCCAATTTAAATAATATTTTCATTTGTGTAGTATTTTTTCAATTTTAATTATTATCAAAAATTATTAGTTTTGGGAAACTTTAGTTTTAATTCCAATCTAATAATAACAATTTGGATTTTTTCATTTTTATATAATTGGAAAATTTTATTTTACTAATTTCTAAATTTAGTTACAATTTTATTACATTTTTAGATAGTTGTGATAATATATTTTGATTATTTATAACATTTTTGTAATTAAAATAATCAGTAATTTCTATATATATATATATATATATATATATATATATATATATATATATATATATATATATATATATATATATATATATATATAGTTTTTAAAAATATTACTGAAATTAAAATATATTATTTTAATTAATTTTTCGGGTTTTAAACAATTACAACGATTAAAGTAATTTTAAAAAAAATTTATGTTTTCAAAAACTTATAGAAATTATAATATATTTTTGAAAATATATTTTCCATTTTAAAAATATTAAAGCATTTTAAATTATATTTTTAAAAATAAATACCCCAATCTGATTTAATTAATATTTTAATTTGTGTAGTATTTTTTCAATTTTAATTGTTATCAAAAATATATTAATTCTGGGAAACTTTAGTTTTAATTCCAATCTAATAATAACAATATGCATATTTTTAATTTTTATATAATTGGAAAATTTTATTTTACTAATTTCTAAATTTAATTATTTTTAGATAGTTGAGAAAATATAATTTTTGATTATTTATAAAAATTTTATAATTAAAATAATCTGCAATTTATATATATATATATATATATATATATATATATATATATATATATATATATATATATATATATATATATATATATATATATATATATATATATATATATATATATATATATATATATATATATATATATATATATATATATATACATATATATATATATATATATATATATATATATATATATATATATATAGACACACACACACACACACACACGTATTTGGTTTTAAAAATATTACAGCAATTAAAATATATTATTTTCAATATTTTTTGGTTTTAAATTATTACAGCGATTAAAGTAATTTTAAAAATAAGATTTAAAACGATTTTTAAAATAATAATTTTTCAAATATTTCAAATTATTTTAATTCAAAGTAAGATTTGGAAATAATTTGTAAATTTTGAATAATACTAATATTATATTTTTTAAATTATTATTAAAATTTAATTTTTAATTTTTCAATAATATTAAAATTATATTTAAACCCTCCTAATTTAGATTGTGTTCAAAAGTTTACAAATTATTTCAAATTATTTTAATTCAAAGTAAGATTTAAAAATAATTTGAATAATACTAAAATATTATTTTTTCTAATTATTATAAAAATTTAATTTTTTTCTTAGTATTATATTTTAACCCACATAATGTTTTATTGAATTTACAAATTTTTTCTTGAATTTACAAACTACAATTTTTTACATTTTTAGATAGTTGTGAAAATATTTTTTATTCTTTATAATATTTTAGTAATTAAAATAATCTTAAAATTTTTACAACATATAAATTCAGTTTTACAATATTTCATCAATTAAAATAAATTTTTAAAAATATAAAAGCATTTTAAATTTTAAAATAATATTTTAAAAATAAATACCCCAATCCGATTTAATTAATATTTTAATTTGTGTAGTATTTTTTCAATTTTAATTGTTATCAAAAATATTAATTCTGGAAAACTTTAGTTTTAATTCCAATCTAATAATAACAATATGCATATTTTTCATTTTTATATAATTGGAAAATTTTATTTTACTAATTTATAAATTTAATTATATTTTTAGATAGTTGAGAAAATATAATTTTTGATTATTTATAAAAATTTTATAATTAAAATAATCTACAATTTATATATATATATATATATATATATATATATATATATATATATATATATATACACGTATTTGGTTTTAAAAATATTAAAGCATTTAAAATATATTATTTTCAATATTTTTTGGTTTTAAATTATTACAGCGATTAAAGTAATTTTAAAAATAAGATTTAAAACGATTTTTAAAATAATAATTTTTCAAATATTTCAAATTATTTTAATTAAAAGTAAGATTTAGAAATAATTTGAAAATTTTGAATAATACTAATATTATATTTTTTAAACTATTATTAAAATTTAATTTTTAATTTTTCAATAATATTAAAATTATATTTAAACCCTCCTAATTTAGATTGTGTTAAAAAGTTTACAAATTATTTCAAATTATTTTAATTCAAAGTAAGATTTAAAAATAATTTGAATAATACTAAAATATTATTTTTTCTAATTATTATAAAAATTTAATTATTTTTCTTAGTATTATATTTTAACCCACATAATGTTTTATTGAATTTACAAATTTTTTCCTTGAATTTACAAACTACAATTTTATTACATTTTTAGATAGTTGTGAAAATATTTTTTATTCTTTATAATATTTTAGTAATTAAAATAATATTAAAATTTTTACAATTTATAAATTCGGTTTTACAATATTTCATCAATTAAGATAAATTTTTAAATATATTTTCTGGTTTTAAATTATTATAGCATTTAAAAATTATAAATAAAAAATATTACAGTGATTATAATAAAATTTTGAAAATATATTTAGGTAGTTTCAAAATTTTAGAATTTTTGGCAATAACTTTAATAACTGATTCAAATTAGATATTCATATATAGAAGAAATAAATTTATTATAAGATTTTCAGATATAGTAAAAATTAATTTATAATCAATTAGAATATCTTTGGCAATATTTTTAGTAACTAATTCAAATCGCAAATAAAATCAAATCCCCATATTTAGGCGTTTCCTTCAAATCAGATATTAAGATATAATTAATTTATAATTAATTAGAATATCTTTGGTGCATGATCTAATTCAAATTAAAAAATACTACAGCGATTACAAAATATTTTTAATTTTTTAATTTTTAAAAATATTACAGAAATTATAATAATATTTTGAATTATATTTTCTTTTTAACTTTTCTAAATATTTCTCAAATTAAAAATTTTCGAATTATAATATTTTAAGATATATTTTCAGTTTTTAAATTATACAGCGATTAAAAATTACAAATAAAAAATATTTTCAGTTTTTAAAAATATTACAGCAATTATAATAAAATTTGGAAAATATATTCAGGCATTTTCAAAATTTTAGAATATCTTTGGCATATCTTTAGAAACTAATTCAAATCAGATATTCAGATATAGAAAAAATCAATTTATAGTCGATATTTACATATAGAAAAAATTAATTTATAATCAATTAGAATATCTTTCACAATATCTTCAGTAACTAATTCAAATCACAAATAAAATTAAATCCCCATTTTGGCATTTCCTTTCAAATCAGATATTTAGATATAATCAATTTATAATTAATTAGAATATCTTTAGTGCTAGATCCAAATCAGAGTAAAAAATACTATGATTAAAAATATTTTTAAAATTATTACAGCAATTACAATAAATTTTGAAAATATATTTAGGTAGTTTCAAAATTTTAGAATTTTTGGCAATAACTTTAATAACTGATTCAAATTAGATATTCATATATAGAAGAAATCAATTTATTATAAGATTTTCAGATATAGTAAAAATTAATTTATAATCAATTAGAATATCTTTGGCAATATTTTTAGTAACTAATTCAAATCGCAAATAAAATCAAATCCCCATATTTAGGCGTTTCCTTCAAATCAGATATTCAGATATAATTAATTTATAATTAATTAGAATATCTTTGGTGCATGATCCAATTCAAATTAAAAAATACTACAGCGATTACAAAATATTTTTAAAAATATTTTTAATTTTTAAAAATATTACAGCAATTATAATAAAATTTTGAAAATATATTTTCTTTTTAACTTTTCTAAATATTTCTCAAATTAAAAATTTTGAATTATAATATTTAAAGATATATTTTCTATTTTTAAATTATACAGCGATTAAAAATTACAAATAAAAAATATTTTCAGTTTTTAAAAATATTACAGCAATTATAATAAAATTTTGGAAAATATATTCAGGCATTTTCAAAATTTTAGAATATCTTTGGCATATCTTTAGAAACTAATTCAAATCGATATTCAGATATAGAAAAAATCAATTTATAGTCGATATTTACATATAGAAAAAATTAATTTATAATCAATTAGAATATTTTCCACAATATCTTCAGTAACTAATTCAAATCACAAATAAAATTAAATCCCCATTTTGGCATTTCCTTTCAAATCAGATATTTAGATATAATCAATTTATAATTAATTAGAATATCTTTAGTGCTAGATCCAAATCGAGTAAAAAATACTATGATTAAAAATATTTTTAAAATTATTACAGCAATTACAATAAATTTTGAAAACAGATTTTCATTTTTTAATTTTCTAAATATTTTTAAATTAAAAATTTTGAATTATAATATTAAAACCCAAATATAATTTAAAAATTATTTCGTACTAAATTCATCTATATTTCATTATTAATTTTAGATATTTAAAATTATTTTCACAATTTAGTTTCAGAATTTAAAATTTTAATTTGAATTTTTTAGATTGTTATGAAAATTTATTTTCATACCAAATTGGGTTAAAAATAAAATTAATTTGAGTAAAATTTAAATTCAATAATAGCAAAATTTTAGATCAATTTCAAATATCAAATTTATCTTATCAAATTCAAGTTACCAAATTTATGTGTAATAAATTTATTTTTAAGTAGATTAATGTAAAAATCTTACTTTAATTAACTTACCAAATTTAGATTGTGTTCCTATTTTAAGTAGATTAATTAGAATTTTTGTTTTTAAACTTTAAATAGTTCTGAATTTTTGTTTTGGGATTTTAAAATTTAAATTTTCATTTATGGTTTTTAATTTTGAAAATTGTAGTATTAGTTTGGATTTACGGTTTTTATTTTTAAATAATTCTGAAAATTTATTTTTTGAAATTATTTAGTTTTGAAATTCAAATTTTAATTTGAATTTTGTATTTTTAGATAGTTGAGAAAATTCATTTTATACCAAATTTTAATACTAATTATGAAATTTAATATTACGAAAATTTGAAAAATTTTCAAATTACCATATATATGTCACCAAATTCAAGTTACCAAATTTATGTATAATATATTTATAATTTAAGAAAATTAATGGAAAAGAATCTAACTATAATTAAATTCCTAAATTTAGATCGTATTCCCATTTTTCAACCTATTTAGAATTTAATAGCATTTTTGAAATAATTTAAATTCAAAATTATTTTAAAATAGTAATTATGAGATTAATAAATGTTTAAATTAATTTGAATTTTCTATTTTTATTTTTAAGTAGTTCTAAAAACTAATTTTTATTCGTGGTTTGTTTTAATTTGGAAATTTGTGGTATTAATTTGAATTTATTGTTTTTATTTTTAAATAATTTTGAAATTTTCTTTTTGAAATTATTTAGTTTTTCAATGTTGAATTTTAATTGAATTTTGTATTTTTTGATAGTTGTGAAAATTCATTTTATACCAAATTTATTACTAATTACAAAACTAAAAATACCAAAATTTGAATAAAATTCCAAATTACCATATATATGTTACCAAATTTATAATTTATATATAATATATTTAAAATTTAAGTAAATTAATGGAAAAAATCTAACTATAATTAAATTCCTAAATTTAGATCGTATTCCCATTTTTCAAATTATTTCGATTTAAATAGCAATTTTGAAATAAAACAATTTCAAAATTATTTTAAATTAGTAATTATGAGATTAATGAATACCTAAATTAATTTGAATTTTAATTTTTATTTTTAAATACTGACTTTTGTGGATAGTTATTTATTTATTGAAATTAGTTAGTTCTGGCATTTCAAATTTATATTTAAATTTTGTACTTTTTAATATAGTTATGAAAATTTATTTTTATACCAAGTTTAATATTGTTTATATCCAAAATATCATGATTTTCTTGATTTTCAAAATTTCTTGAATTCCAAATAAAAGGATTTCTGAATAACCAACGTAGGTTACTTAAATTTACTTATTTAATACATAATTATGAAACTAAAATTATATTATTATTTATTTACTAATTTACTAAAAGTTTTATGTTACATTAATGTTTTTGAAAATTTTTAGGATTAATATATACTATTATTTGTTAGTCGGCAACATGATCTATATACATAAGGGTTAAACATTTTAATTTTTATTATTTATTTTAAAGCCTTATATTTTTATAATGAAAAATATGATAATAAATTAACTACTATTTAGTAAAACAATATAATTAATTTTTAAAAATTAACTATTATTCAGTAAAACAATATAATTAATTTTTAAAATTAACTAATGAATATATTAATCTTTAAAATAAACTATGCATTTAATGTTTATTATCTTCATAATGATTTGATTATTTAATATAATATTATGACGATAAAATTATATTATTTATTATTTATTTACTGATTTATTTAATGTTCTATGAAACAGTAATTAACAACATTTGAAATTAACTATTTTTATGGATTTATTATTTATTTAGTTATTTAAAATATCATTATGAAACTAAAATTAACTATTTAGTTACTGATTTATTATATTATTATTTATTTACTTATTTAATATATTATTATAAAATTGAATTAAAGAGGTTTAAATTTAACTATTTATTTACTAATTTCTTATAAAACTATTTATTTAATTGTTTTAACTAATTATATAAAATATACGTTGATCAGATTTTATAGAAAATAATTACATATAATAAGGTGGATAATTATGGTAAAATTAAGTCAATAGTTATTTTATACTTTCCAATAGTTAAAATTAGTATTTAATCCATATTTCAATAAATTATTTTTACATTAAACAAAAATTATACTAAATGAAACTTATAATAATTGAAACTTATTTTGAATTTTTGTTTTTATTTCTAAATAGCTCTAAAAGTTTATTTTTATTCGTTGTTTTTAATTTCAATTTTTGTGGTATTAATTTGTATTTACGATTTTTATTTTTAAATAATTTTGAAAATTTCTTTTATTTGAAATTATTTAGTCTTGGAATTTCAAGTTTTAATTTGAATTTTGTATTTTTAGATAGTTGTGGAAGTTTATATTTATACCATATTTACTACTAATTATGAAATTAAAATACCAAAATTTGAAAAATTTCAAATTATCATATAGATGTTACCAAATTTAAGTTACCAAGTTTATATATAATATCTTCTTAATTTGAGTTAATTATTGAAAAATATTTAACTTTAATTAAATTGTCAAATTTAGATCATATTCCCATTTTTCAACTTATGTCAAATTTAATAGAATTTTTAAAATAAATAAATTTCGAAATTATTTAAAAATAGTAATTATGAGATTAATGAATGCCTAAATTAATTTTGAATTTTCTATTTTTATTTTTAAATACTTCTAAAATTAATTTTTATTCTTGGTTTTTATTTTTGAAATTATTTAGTTCCGAAATATCAAATTTTAATTTGACTTTTGTATTTTTAAAGATAGTTATGAAAGTTGATTTTGATATCAAATTTAATACTAAATTATAAGTATAAGTTACTTAAATTATGTGCATTTTTATAGACAAATATCATGATTTTCTTGATTTTCAAAATTTCTTGATTTCCAAATGAAAGGTATTCTGAATAACCAATATAGGTTACTTAAATTTCTATATTTAATTTATAATTATTAAACAAAAATTATATTATTTGTAGAATTTATATATATGATTATTTGTTAGTCGGCAACATGATTTATATACATAAAGGCTAAAATTTTTATTTTTCATTATTCATCTTTATAATGAAAAATATGTATAATGAAAAATGTGATTAAAAATTAACTATTATTCAGTAAATCAATATAATTAATATTTTTAAATAATTAACTAATTAATATATTAAATTTCAAAATTAAATTTGTATTTAATGTTTATTATCTTCTTAATGATTTGATTATTTAATTTAATATTATGAAAATGAAATTATATTATTTATTATTTATTTACTAATTTATTTAATATTTTATGACACTGTAATTTACAGGATTTAAAATTAACATTTTTTCCGTAAAAACTCAAATTTTCCGTAAGAAATTTTAATTATAATTTGACAAATTTTAATTTTTGTAAAATTTGTCAGATAAATATAGAGATTAATAAAGAACCGCTCTTTTAATTTTCAAGGAGAGGATTAAGATAGAAAAAATAATTAGAAATTATTAAAGCTAGGTTTTCTTAATGTTTTGCTTATTATATCCTATGACCTATTGATTGATTGAGAATTTTTTAGTGATGCATCATTTGTGAATAATATTTTTGAATATTAAACTGTCTTATATCTTATTTTCATTCAAGTTGCATTTAGGATATTTTGATTATCTTCATTTATTCATTTATTATGAAAATTTTAGTTTAAATAATCTTAATTTTAATTATAGCTTTATATAAGTTGTTTAATATCATTATTTCCAAGCGGTACATGTTATTTAGCCTCAACGGGTGGGTGAGAGTTGGGTTCACGTGTTTCAAGGGGTTGAGTCGTTAGATCTTTAAAATTATATTCGATAAGAGTGATTGAAACGCTAATTTAAATATAGATGAATTATGATAAGACCGTGCTTAGCACGGCTAAAACACTAGTATAAGTGAAAACTATAGGGTATATAAGTCATAAGTGTTGCCTGTAGGCATAAAAATTGCTTATCGTATCGAACGACTCGAACGGTGGGTTGACAATTGACGATCCATCCGACAACATGACCGAAACATCAGCAGTGATTACCGCCAACGATGAAGCGAAGTTGGCAAGGCGCATTTGCGCCGACGCAACGACGCGCACGAAGCTCAACGAGACGAAGTTGACTAAACTCAAACGCCATTGACGGAATCAACCACACTTAGTCCGCTGATGCACATGCAGCCGCTTGAGCTCGAAGTTGATCGGATTCAAACGCCGATGAGGCCAAGTTCAAATGTCGACCAATCGCCATTTAGGCCGCTGATGGGTTGAAGTTCAATCAAATGAATCGAGCATGGACTTGAACAGACGGAACTTAAGCCCAGAAGACCGAGAAAAACGGCAACAATGGAACGGCGAAGAAGCGGGACCTGCGGCCAGATGAGGCTGTCGCCACCATGGTCAGGCGAAGCTACCAACTTGGTCGAGGTGCGAGGTGGCTCGGCCAATGACCGCAGCCACCTCGCCACCTTGTCGAAACCGCCAGTGGTACCGCAGTGGTCGAAGCCACCAAACACCCCCGAAGTTGTATAAATAGGGGGGGTGTCATCTTCGAGGAGGGCTGGATTTTGGCTGATCGGAGGGGATTTTTTTGGACTTCTGGCGGGACTTTGATCGGATTTTCGGATATTCTCAAAGAGCTCTTGCGAGATCTACAAGCCGCCGACGATAGTTCGAAAGCACCGCAGCATAAACCCAACAGACGCCGATCTACGAAGGGTAATCGAATTCGGTCAATCCAGATACCCTCTAGATTAAGCTTCGCCTTAATCTCGTGGATAGCGCCGCGGATTTCTCCTAGTAGATCTCACCATCGGCGATCCTCTCCTTCGTGAGTGTGATCCCCTCAGCTTCGCTTCTTCGTGAAACGAGCCTTTACATCTGTAGTTCGAACCGGGTCTCCACGGATTGAATTGCGCTGTGGTCCACGGACACAATAAGTCCGGCACGGGCAAAGAACCCATAGCGAGGATCCGATATAACGAGATCCTCGTGTTTGTTCACTAAGGATAAAAGTTGTAATCTTTTTGATTTTCATTATGCGCCTTAAAATAAAAGGCATTTCTTTTGAATTTAGATTGTAGGCCAAAGAAGGCATGGCAAAATTCAAATCAATGACAATCATCCCGACTTTTACCGAACAAAAGCGACCCACAGTGGAATAGCGGCCAAATTAAGAAGCGGAAGTCGATGTCATGCCGCGGATCGAGATCACAGTGAAGAAGTCAAAGGCCTCAGGGCGGATAGGAAAAAAATTTCGAGCGCGCCGGACCCATAAGGGGCTGCCTTATGACCCCGCCAGCTAACCGGCTAGCGGGACGCCGAAAACTCGTGGGGTAATAATTCGCTCAGTGAGTTAGCGAATCAAGTTGATCGGGTTCATTTGTGGGTATCATACTATCGTCCTTGTCCGTCGTCCTCCCCATCGAAGGATCTCGGCTGCAAGAAGATCCGTTGGTCCCGACTCGGAATTTGGCGAGGATCTTAACTCCGCCGTTGTCGAAGTTGCACCAAATGGCATCCTTCCGTCAAGATCCGCGGATCTCGCGAGATCACGGCGATGGCATCTGGAGCTCGATCGTGAGTTAGCCAAGGCCACAGGTCGGTCGGCCGATTGTCGCTACAAAGTGGATCGAAGTCGAGGAGAGGTCAAGAACCTCATCAGCGGTGCTGCACAACTCCTCCAAGCGTCAACAAATGATTGGGTCCGTCAAAGCGCGATCAACACGAAGAGCGTATCAAAGCGTGCATTACTCGCACACCGCGGGCTCTAGTTGGAGGCGGATGTTGAAGAAGGAGAAGTGGACAAAGCCACGAAAATCGCCAAGTTTGGAGTCCAGAAATCCGGAACGATTGGACGAAGGCGAAATGTCGATCAAGAATCGGCCACCTTAAAGCTGTTCGACTAAGGCTCGGCACCGCGGGGTGACGATTCAAAGAAGATCACACCTCGGCGATCTCATCTAGATCTCCGGCTACGCTCGTGCTCGCTTGGTCAATCCTGTTGCGTATCGAGCAAAAGCGGTGTTAGAGCCTACGGCCCGTTACCGCGATGATCGAGTAAAATTTTGATCAAGGATTGTTTGGGCCAGTGAAGAGGCCCAGACCAACTCCGGTGATGGAGGTCCTACCCCTCGCCATGATAAGAAGATTCTGCAGGCTCTCGGAATTGGATCGAAGTTCGAGCTGCCGAAGCTTCAGCTCATAAAGCGATGGAGACGAGTGACTCTTGGAACCTCGACGATAATGTGGCATCCTCGAGAAGGAGGCGTTTTAGTGCGGCGATGATGGCGTTATACTTGAGAAGTCGTTACCAACACAGTCGGCTCGGCATTCATGCCGATGAGTTACTATCGTCTTTGAGTGCAGTAAATCTCAAAATAGAAGTTCCGAATTGGACCGCATTGTCCGTATTCCAAACTAATCGGTGTTGTCGAATGTAGCGCGAGCCAGCTCACGAAGAAGCGTCGGCTCTTTGATAGGCTTGGCAACAAAATCGAGAAGATGCAGTCTCAAAGGCGATATGACCAACAGAGGGTTGGGATCTGAATCCTCCTCGAGAAGATGAATGCTCATGGTGATTGATAATAATCCACCCAATGAGGGAGGCGGACATTAAATCGACTCTTGACTTAGGATTGACACCGGCCTGGGAAAAGCTTTCAAGGCTTTAATGTCAAATATGGCTCACGATTGATCACGCTCTTGTTGAGAGTGATGAAGACATGCCAACATGGGAAGACCCATGGATCCATCAACTCAAAGCGGTTTGGGGATAGGTTCGAACAAAGAACCCCCACTAAGGATGAGGTAGTCGAGTTAATATGGGGATGAAGAGCATCCTAAACTCATAAACATCAGCAATACTCTCCTTGGAAGAAAAGGAAGAGTTGATTGCCCTAATCGGGAGTATATCGATGTATTGCGGAGTTACGAGGACATGCGAGGACTCGACCTAATAATGGCAACACATAGCCTCAACATCAAGGCGGATGTCAAACTGTCAAGCAACGGCAAAGGCGGTTTAGATCCACAAATATTGGAGGCAATTGTTGCGAGTGAAAAACTCATAGAATCGGATTCATCGAGGAAATTCAACATCCGGATTGGGTGGCGAATATAGTCCGGTCATGAAGAAGAATGGGTCGATTAGGATCTGTGTCGACTACAGAGACCTCAACGCGGCTTGCCCGAAAGATGACTTTCCTCTTCCAATCACTGATGTCATAGTTGACAACACGTGTGGATTTGAAAGAATGTCCTTTATGGATGGCTTTTCGGGGTATAATCAAATCAAGATGCACCCGATGGCGTAAACACGGCGTTGAAGCCCCATCGGCATATATTGCTACGGTCATGGATTCGGCCTCAAAATGCTGCGCAACATATCGAGAGAGCAATGGCGGAGATTTTCCGGGATCATCGGGCTTGATTCGAATGCTACGTCGGCGATTTGTAAGTGGCCGTGACAAAGGAGATCACATCAAAGATCTTAGAGCGGTATTGAACTCATGCGAACTCATCAACTAAAGATGAACCGCAAATCCTTCCTTGGGATGTCTAGTGGCAAGTTCCTCGGCCCCGTCGTCACCGACAAAGGAATCCACGTCGATCGACAAAGTGAAGGCAATTCAAGAGTTGCAACCTCAGAAATCCAGAGAACTTCGGGGGTTACAAGGGACGATTGGCGTACATCAAGCCGGTTCATATCGAACCTATCAGGAAGTGCCGGCCGTTCTCCAAGTTGAACAAGAAAGAGTGTCATATATTTGGGGCGGCCTTTGCCGAGAAGGCATTGAAGAGATCAAGTCGTATCTCGCTAAACCTCACATTCTTGTTGCACGCTGCGGAGAAACCGTTTTGATCACGTCAAAATGACGGATCACTCGTTCGCAGCTTTACTCGCGCAAGGCGGCGGCGAGTCCGCGAGCGAGCGATGTATTACAGGCGAACATTAGTGGGCTGAGTCTCGATATCAATGGTGAGAAGGTGCCCGCATTAGTGTTGCGATTGAAAAATCGCGACCTTGTTTAGTCGGACGGGCGATTTATGTTATCTCTAACGTAAATCCGGTCCGGATATTTATGACCATTGCGGCCTCGATGAGTTGGCGTTTAGCGAAATGGGCCTTGCTCTTGTCCCAATATGACTTGTATTTCAAACAACGAAGTCGATCAAAGGACAAGCGATTTGTGATCTCTTGGCTGCCAGACCAGCGGATCACGGTTGAGCTATATGATGATCTTCGGATGAAATTGAAGTCAACACTCGTCGCATCAACAAATATGGCGATTGTATTTTGATGGAGCTTCTCGGGCTACCAATGTGGCAAGTGCCCGGATGTTCTAAGATTTCCGCGGTCGGGGTTGTCTTAGTTTCAGGGGAATCATGTCATGCCGTGCTTATTCACTCACGGACCTTGCTCTAATAGCGTAGCTGAATACAATCGCTACTTATTGGACTTAGCTTCGCCAAGAAGCTGGGGTCGAATATCTCGGCGTCTGGCGATTCGTAATTGATAGTTAAACAGGTTCGTGGTGACTCGAAGTCGGGAATCGGATCTAATCCTATCATCGGATAGGCTGTTGAAATAGCGCGACTCATTGAAGAGTTTTTATCGAATATATATCCGCGCCTCCAAAGCGCTTATGCGGATGCCTGGCGGCGTTAGGCTGTCGTTAGCACAACCTAGAGACCGAGCAACTAGTTACGGTGGGACTCACCAACTCTTCGTACCATTATCGATGAGGCACAAGAAGATAAGGGGTAGTTACCAAAGAAGTGTATACAACCCAAACCAAGTTGGAGCCGAGATTGGCTTTCCTATCATCGATTCGTCTTACATGGTATTCTACGAGAAGATGTAAAGGAGAGAAGTCGATCGGCGAAGAGCTTCAAGATTCTTTACGACACGAGACCCGGATGTTATATGGCGAGTGCGACGGTCTTTGCTCGATGCCTCTCAAACAAAGAGCGGGGAGAGTCCCGGGAAGCACCACGAAGGTGAATGTGGTGCACACCGGCTGGTCCCACTCTGATCGAATCGAGGAGAATGGGCTACTTACGCCAGCGATGATTAATGGCGCGTCGATGCGGCTGGAAATGCCACGTGTCAAATTCAATTATATGCATCGCCTCTGGCGGTTGCATCCCGGCCACATCACGGCCATTGAGACATGGGGAATGGGCGTCGTAGGTCCCATTTTCCTCCGTCGATCAAAAGCGATCGGTTTATTCTAGCGATCACCGACTACTTCTCCAAGCGTGAAGCAATCCGCTAAAAGAAGTAAAGGCGTAGAGTCGTCAAATTTATCAAACACCATGTCATCTAGCCGCGGTGTTCCAAGCGGTCGTGCATGACAGCGGTCCCCAATTCATCGGCAATTCCTTCATCGGGTTTTGCGAAATTCAAAATACAAGGCGTCCGTCAGCGACCTATAACCCGGTACCAAATGGATTAGCCAGAAGTTCAACAACCATCGTTAAAATTACGTGAAGCTTGTGAAGTAACAAAGCGAGTGGATGATAAACTTCGGAGAAGCACTCTGGGCATATCGCTGCTTGATACGCCGCATGCTGGGCGACCCATTCCACGGTTTCACGGTGCGAAGCAGTTCTCCGTTGGAAATTGGTCCGTCACTTGCAGCCCTTTCAGCAGAGATGGCGGCCGAAGAACAACATCGAAGCGACTTCGAAGAGCTCGAGATGTTAGATGAAAGCGCCTAGAGGCTCAACAATGCATTGAGTTCTACCAAGCTAGGATGTCGAGGGCTTTCAACAAGAAAGTTGACGAGAGAACCTTTAGAGAGGAGATTTGGTCCTCAGCGCTCGGCGACCGATAATCCTCACTTCCAAGAAGAAAGGTAAATTCGAACCTAAATGGGAGGGTCCGTTTGTAATAGAAGCGGTTTACTCCAATGGTGCGTACGCCTAATTACCCAAAATGGCGGCCAGGCAATTAATGTTAGATAAATGGGAAGTTCACGAAGAAATACTACCCTTAGTATCTTGGGATAACCCATTCAGCGGGAAGTTCCTCGTGGGATGTGTTACCCACTTTCCTTGAGGATAACCCTAAATTTATCCTCTATCATAATTTCCCCACCGATCAAATTCCTTGTGGTGGGCCTACAAATTCTACGGTACATTGCCACAATCTCTTCTTGATTAGTCTATGAACAAGAGGCCCTCAAAATCCCTTTTAGGAGATAGAATATAAAATTCTTCCTTTCCAGCGTAAGATCCCTTTAGTGGTTAGCGGAAGGGTTCACATCCTTTTCAGTGGCCGTGAAGGTAAGCGGAACCTTCATCTTAGGTATGGAAGGTATCTTGTAGGGATTTTCGGACCGGGTTGTCGCTGAAGGTCACGAGTCTCTTCGGTTCTCGGTGGAGATCCCACTCTTAGTTCCATCTTCATCTTAGGTAGCGCCGGTGAAGGTATCTTGTAGGGATTTTGAGACCAGGTTGTCCTGAAGGTCACGAGTCTCTTCGGTTCTGTGGAGATCCCTCTTAGTTCCATCTTCATCTTAGGTGCGCCGGTGAAGGTATCTTGTAGGATTTCGAACCAGGTTGTCCGGGGTCACGAGTCTTTTCGGTTCTCAGTGGAGATCCCACTCTTAGTTCCATCTTCCTCTTAGGTGGCAGCCCGGTGAAGGTATCTTGGCCAGGGATTTTCGAGACCGGGTTGTCCGAGAGAGGTCACACGAGTCTTTTCGATTCCTACGACAGGAATCTGCTTCTACCTCATCCCGGAAATAGAACACATTCTTCTTTTCCACCTCAATCAATTTTAATCGGTTCGGTCATTCTCCGGTCAAAAGAGGACACCAAGGTTCATCTTGGGAATTTTATCGAAAGCCTAAGAAGGGATAAAGCCAACGCCCTCCACCACGCGTTGCGGTTTAGTCTTTTAGATTGAAGAAGACACCAAGGTTCGTCTTGGGGCATTTCATCCGAAGCCTAAGAAGGGATGAGTCTCAGCGTAACAGCGTTCTTAGGGATAGCTTCTTCGAGTGAAAAGGCGAAGTCTACGTATTCAACATCGTAGCATTAAGTCTAAGAGAGTTTCATTCTTTTAGCACAACGTTGTGTGTGTAGAGCAGTTTAGACAATCTACCGCTAGCCTCAAGCGGTAGTTGGTAAAGGCTAATCAAACCCATTGAGGGGCGGGGTTGGCCAATAACCCTAAAGCCAGCGCCTCACCGTGCGTTGGGTTTAGTCTTTCTCCGATTGAAGAAGACACGAGTTTGATTAAGGGTATTTCATCCGAAACCTAAGAAGGGATGAGTCTCGTGTAGCGCGTTGCGAATTGTCTCTTGCGTAAAGAGTATGAAGCCTCATTATTCAACATGGTAGCATTAAGTCTAAGAGAGTTTTATTCTTTTAGCACACAGCGTCCGTCTTGAGCGGATCCGGATAATCCGCGTAGCCCAACTCAAGCGGTAGTTGGTAAAGGCTAATCAAACCCGTTGATGGTGAGGGTTTGCCAAAATCCTATAAGTATTATGGTTAATTATTTGGACGAAGTAAAAGAATCATAATAAACAATGAAAGGGATGGATCTTATTCATTTGAAGCAAATATAGAAGGAGCTACAAGCTGTTTAAGCATCAAGTCTATGACAAAGGATTTGTTGTTCAGTGAGACACTTCATCATTGTAAGCTGGTGGAGTTCTTCACCTTCGGCTCACGAAGGACTCCTCATCGGTGTTCGGTGTCTTCGTGGTTGCCTCCTCGAGCTCGGCCGTTACCTTGACGGATCAAGCTCCCTAGGCATAGCGGTGAGGGCTTCTTCCTTGTTGGCCTTGGCGACTCAAATTGCCCATCCTATCTTCCTCGGCATGGAGCTCTCCCCGGCGGTATTATCCTCTCACTTCGCCACAATATCGGTCGGATGTGGCTTAAGGAAGAATATGTCTCGGCAACAACAGCCCGTCAGGTAGCGGTCTCGCATCGGACTTGAGCCGGTAAAAACACGAGCATCGCGCCATGCCTCTAAGCAGCGAGTGGGTATGCGGCTATGTATGAGGAAGCCCGGCTGCGTAGTTCTTGCGGTCTCTGAAGCTTTCCCTCCGGATGGCCAGAGTGCGTCAACAATGGCTGAGCGGCTTCGGGGTAACCCATATCGTATCAAAGCCATCAGGGATCAGCGGTGGTCTGAAGCGATGAAGCCCGCCATGAAGGACCTTTTGATCATAGTGTTCACGAAAGAATGGCGTATTTCCAAGCGGATAATAAGATGGGATGGATCTTCATCCGGCATCAGCGCTCGCCCGGATCATGGAGTCGAGGCGTAGGCTGCCTGCAGAAAAGAAAAAGGACTTTAGGATTTTTAGTAAAAATGGAAAGCTTATTTGGCTAAAGACCCTTACCCGTCTCCTTGGTGTAGCCGAGGCTAGCGAGAGTCTACGAGTATCTATCATTTGGGATCTTTGTCAGCGGTGAGCCTCGGTGTGCTCATCTATCTCAACGATGCATTTGTGGTAGCGATTACGAAAGCGGCGGAAAAGAGGGGTACCTGCCATGCACAAATGGAATGTCTCGGCCTCTTTTAATTATAGTGGTATTGGCCAAGCGGCCGGTCCTATAATGTCGAAGAAAGTTCATACCTTCTTCGGGATAGTAGCCGGGTAAATCCTCACCAAGGGTATCTCCATCTTGTGACCAAGCGTAGCAAGTCATCCATGGAAGTGTTGCCATATAACCCGAGATCCGAAATCTTCCATGGAGAGTTCTAAAAAAAAAGGCATTAGGAAGGCGAATGCAATTAAGGCAAACAATAGGTAAAGCTACATACCTCCTATAGTGGAGTTAGCTTGCCTAGTCTCGGCTTGTGCATTTGTCTCCTGCAATCTCTAAAAGAACAAAAAGCAAAGAGCAATTAGTGAGGGTACAAATCCGGAGTCATTCCATTCATTCACCACGAGAAGAGGAATCGATAGATGTACCTAGGTCCACCGGATCGGGTCCTCGTCGGCCTCCTCGCCATAGCTCCATACATTTGTTGAGTAAAACTTGGCTGGATGAAGCGGTGGCTTCGGCAAAATGGTGGTGAACAAAATCAAAGCCGGGATCATAATCCCTAGAACCCCATCGCGAGCGGAGAAATGTCGGTCTGCAAAGTTGAAATTTCAGATTCATCACGGTGAATCATTACCTCCGTCACCATTTGAGCATTCTTGGTCAAGTCTATATCAAAGGACGAGGATTCCGTGATTCTTATGAGCTAACCTCTTTCGTTTAACCTCTTGAGAGGGTGAAATTCTTCCTCTTCATGATTTTCTGAAAATTCAATTGGATGAGAAATCTAATGGAAAGGATGAGAAACGAAAGGGAAAAGGAAGGTACCGAGGTCCTTCTCATGAGACTGACCGGCTGGTCCTCTCCTAAAGGCAGCGTCGAGTTGTGGAATTCCTCCTCGGCCTCACTCGGTCGATAAGATTGGCGCTTCCTCGAGCTTGAAGCGGTATCTGCGGCGTTTGAGTCTGCGGCTCATGCGATGCTTGGCTACCGATCTGAGATGGCCCTCGAGGGATGGTTCGTTGGCTACTAATAGCCAACTACAATGAAGGAATGTCGACTCGGTGACTGATTCGAGCTCGGGCTGAACCTAGCACGGTACACCCCATGGCGCTCCACAACCATGCTCGAAGGCCATCCACAAGTCCACCTCGATGCGAGCAGTCGGTTCGGGTTCCCAACATAAAGTTGGTGGTAACCGGCGGCGAAAAAGCGCGAGGAAAATAAGGCTCAATGAAGCATTCCTCACTTGCACCGGTAAGATACCACGGCACGATATTCACTAGCGGTTGAAATAGCCAATGTTAAGTGAAGTCTGGCATGTCTTGACACCTCCTCGTCGACCAAGGACTCACCATATTGACCGAGTCGAGGAAAACATCTGGAAAAGATCCACCCTTTGTGAATCGCATGTTTCTTGATCTCTGCAAAACCACGCCCTCCCATCGCAATCCTCTACCAAAGAAAGGAGTAGGCGAATCTGTGGAACCGGTGCCGACATCATGTCGGGAATGAAGGTCATCAAATAGGTATATGGGAGCTCTACCGGAAGGGATCGTGATGATGGCTCGTCCTTTCTCTAGGTAGCAGCCGAACTATATCGCAATCCACGGTGAATCACGGCCACCATCACAGGAAGGAGAGAGTTCCTTCTTGTGAAGTTGAGCTGCAGGATAAAGGACCTCCAAAGGTAAAGCATCATCAGATTGATATGGAACCACTTCTTGAGGCAGTTGCAAGATAGCACGCTAGAAGAGTTGTCGTTTGGATAGGCTTCCCGCATGCCAGAAAAGTGCAAAACTTGGTCCCACTGAAGGAAAGCTCTTTGGCGTGGCCGAGTGTATAAGAGTTGGCCTCGGACTTCTCGATCAGTTCATTAACCTTGAAGGTGGCGGTGATAGTTCACATATTTCCTCGCCAGATTGTCCTCCAAATCTTTGGAACAAGTAATTGGCCAGCCTTGGACTCTGCGATTTCCTCTTAGCGCAAGGTTCAGATTGGGCGAGCTATATGGTAATGACAAGTGAGATCCCATAAAGTCTTATAACGTCGGGCGTCGTTCCTTCACTCAGTTCTGATTGGAGGAAATACTCGATATAGCATCTTCCCCATGGGTAGACCCGAAATACGGTACATCTCATGCAAAGCCAACCCCAACTTCGCCATGTTTAGTGAAAAGCGTATTGAATCACGGATTATAAAGCTCGAATAAGGTGAAGAAATGGTTTGCCTACGATGGAAGGCCATACATGGTGGCACGAATCGTTGAATCTGAGGCCAAAGCCGCGAAGTTCTCCATCCCATCGGTTGGCGTGGCGGTCAGCGACCGGTGCTTACTTGCGAGTGTACCCGGTAGAAGAATCTATGGTCGGACGGCGGCATCTCTGATTTAGCAAGGCGATTCTTCAAAGTCGGCGAGGAACAAAAGCTCATCCGCGAGTGTCGGCCTTACAACCCGGTGAAGGCCGATGGGCGATTCTGTTGGAACCCGGGCCGTGGCGGGTAATAAACCCACAATAAATATGATCATGCTCTCGGTCGAGGCCTTGAGACATCTGTGTCACGTATGGCGTCACGAGATCGGTCAATGAGAGCGTGAGGTATCAGGGAATATACAAAGGACCTCCATCATCTGCGTTCAACCACCGCTCACTCGATAAAAGCGTATCACGGATCCTTAAGCGAGTCACGAGCGAGATAATGTTTTATAAGTTCGGTGGAGGCGGTATCTTTACAAGTGGCGCATCGACCAATAATCGGAGAATCACGGGAACTCCCTCAACTTCTGATCTGAATATACTCGCCCGATGTCCGGGTGCAAATTGGCCGAGATAAAAATCGCGGGATCGTCCACGTGGAATAATATTCACTATGGCGTCCAGATCAACGTAAGTCGGAAAAGCTCCGATGAATAATCAAGCTGAAATCGAAGATATTAGTTAGTAAAAGCGTTGAATTCATCTTACATAGATTGAGTCCGACCTTATAGCGGTATGGCGATTTCATCCGTATTAAACACGGGAGAAGCGATAAATATAGCCGTAATCTAAGCGGCAATATATTCCGTTCTGAAGCTAATCTGTGTGAAATCGCCTCGATAAAAATCGAGCGGGTGATCTTTGAAGCCTCAATCCTCCACGAAGGAGAATCTGGCTCTTCCCAATCGCCTCACAAAGGAGAAGCGGCGGGGTAACGAGCGTGCACAATTTGAAGCCTCAATCCTCACGAAGGAGAATCTCGGCTCTTCCCAATCGCCTCACAAAGGAGAACGAAGCGGGGATACAAGCATATATGTTGAGAATATGATGTGGCGCACCACGAAAGAAGAGGCGTGCATTCACGCGCCGTCGCGAAGTGATCGACTCCTCGAAAGCGCGTGATCTTCCGAGCGACATCAGCGCAAAAGACAAATAAAGTCGGATATGCGGTCAAAAATTAACGGAAAAGCGATCGGTGCAACAACCGGCAGCGAACCACGGCTAAACACGGCCGGATGCGCCAGGCGGCGCCTAGCGGCCAGTCTTGCTTCGTAACGCCGAGCGTGCCAGCCTTGGCTGAAGCAGCGCCCGAGCGATGCCAGCGGCACAATGCTTGGCGTCGCAGGCATGACCAGGCGGCGCCGAGCCGTGCCAGGCGGCTGTCGCGCCAACCTGCCCGGCCGCAGCCGCCGAACGCCCGGCGCGCCAGCGGCGCCGGCCCGTGTACCCACCAGCCCGATCCGACGCCAGCGATAACCCGATCGTCGCCACGTCGGCCTTGGTCTCAAATCTTGTCGATTTAAAGAATTCATGAAAGAAAGAAGAAGATCCGTGCATGTACCTCGTCGTTTGAGAGAGGCAGCAGATGAAGACAAAGAAATGAGAGGGGGCGGCTGGTCGAGAAAAGGAGGGTTGGTGGGTATTTATAACAACCCCATGCACCAATCCTCTTTGAGCGAGGACTCCTATTTGGCAAGTAGGAATTCTAATGGAGTCCAAATCAATTCTAATTAGGACTCTAATCAGCCCCTAATTAGGAGTCCTAATTGGAATCTCGTTGGATGTGAAGATACTTGCCATCGGTCAGTTAATTGGCTCCTAATTCCTCGCTATATTGGGAAAGATTAAAGTTTATTCGGCAGGATAACACCTCGAATTCTCGGCCGATCAGATAAGCCCAATCCTACTCAACTAGGATTACAGTATAAGCTGTTTCCTAATTTATCGAGTTCGGAAGAATATGTTTTCAAAAAATATTCTTAGGGATAACTTCGATCATCGGATGCATCGGCCGATCAGCGTCGCTAATCAACTAGGATTACAGTATAAACTGTTTCCTAATTTATCGAAATTTTCGGAAGAATATGTTTTCAAAAATATTCTTAGGGATAACTTCGATCATCTTGGATGCATCGGCGCCGATCAGCGTCGCTTAATCCTACTCAATCGAGGATTACGAGTATAAACTGTTTCCTAATTCGTTGAGAAGTTCCCGAGAATATTCTCACAGAAATATTCTTAGGGATAACTCAATAACCCTCAATTTTCTCCTATGGTGGAACCTTAAAGAGGATAAATTGGCAATCTGGTAGGCTTATATTGGCCAGGACAACGCTCTACCTGAAAGACTCCTCCCACGCACCAATACCAATTAGTGTTCTTTGCTTAGGAAGACCTATCGGTCCAGCGATCAGGAGCGGGAATAAATTCCTCCACTATGGATAATAATACTCAGCAAGGAGTAATGTCGATGCGGCGTAACCAACGGCGTTGTCGCCAAAAATTCTTGATCAGCGGTTGGATCCACACGGTCAAAGCGTCGCCTCGCCGGCCGAAGCTAGGGCGAGTTGAAACCCAAATGGTCTCCGTTTCGACAAGGAATCCTCGGAGTATATCTCCATGAAAAGTCAGTCCTCGGTATGGTTAAACTAACGACACAGTGATGATGGAAGAAATAGCCGTGAGGGTTATGAAATTCCATGTACTCGACACAACCAACATGTCGCCAACAAGGAGTTCGCCAGACATACGGATAAGTCTAAAAGTCCGATGACAACCAACGACCACGAGTTACAAGCAAAACTCACCCACCGAACATCAAGATTTCAACAAGCGGTCGGACAATAAATGCAGACACCGTGATCTTATCGAGAATCTAAAGAAGCTGGATGATCTGAAATCGAAGACTTGAAGCTATCTTTTGGACCCTGGTGAAGTAGGGAACCATCATGTCAAAGCATCCCGGACTCATCAAGAATCGAGGCCGGGAGCTTTGGAGGGTATCTGTGGGCATAAAAATTGCTTATCGAAGAGCCGAGACTTCGTAGCGGTGGGTTGACAATCGGCGATCCATCAGGCAACATGACCGAAAACATTGGCGGTGATTACTCGTGACGCTATGGCGAGTTGGCAAGGCGTCAGGCAGCGAAGCGGCGATGCCGAAGCTCAAGCGAGGCGAGTTGACTAAACTCAAAGCCGGCGAGGCGGAATCAACCACCAGTCCGTTGATGCACACGAGCCGTTTGAGCTCGGAAGTTGATCGGTTCGCGCCGATGAGGCCAAGTTCAAATGTCGACCAATCGTCATTTAGGCGTTGATGGGTTGAAGTTCAATCAAATGAATCGAGCATGGACTTGAAACGAGGCGGAACTTAAGCCCGAAGACCGAGAAAAGCGGCAAAAGCAATGAAAGCGGCCGAAAAGCCGGGACCTGGCCAAGTGGCGAAGCGGCTCGACCACCATGGTAGAGCCACCTCGGCAACTTGGCGGTCTCAACCAAGTGGTAGAGGTGGCTCGCCCACATGGCCAAGGCACTCGGCTGAGAAACACTAACGTCTTCGGCGGACTTGGTAGGTGGCTGACAAGTGGCGAACCACCAAACACCCAGAGTTGTATAAATAGGGGGTGTCATCTTCGAGAATTTGGATTTTGGTGTCGGAGGGATTTTTGGACTTCGGCGGGACTTTGATCGGATTTTGGATATTCTCAAAGAGCTCTTGCGAATCTACAAGCCGTCGGCGCATAGTTAGAGCACGAGCATAAACCGATCGGCGTCGGATCTGGCGGAGAATGGCGAATTGGTCGAACTACTGGATACCCTCTAGATTAAGCTTCGTCTTAATCTGGGGATAGCATTATGATTTCTCCTAGTAGATCTCACCTTCGGCGATCCTCTCCTTCGTGGTGTGATCCCCTCCCGGTAACCGTTTCGCCGTGAAAGCGAGCCCTTTATCTCTAGGTCGAGCACGGGTCTCCACGGATTGGAATTGTCGCGGTGGTCCGGACACAATAAGTCCTACGGCAAAAGAACGCAAAGCGGTCGATATCTTGAGATCCCGTGTTTGTTCACTAAGGATAAAAGTTGTAATCTTTTTGATTTTCATTATCACGCCCTTAAAATGCGTTTCTTTTTGAATTTCGTTGTGAAAGAACATGTATGAAAATTCAATCAGTAACAATCATCCAACTACATGAACATTGCCAAAGACAAGTAAAGGGATATCAGTGCAAAGTAGAAACTATAGGGTATTTACGTGCTATTAAACCTAAATAAAGAGACATGGCCTACAAAAGCCTTACTTACATTATTTATTTATTTTTATTATTATCATCTAAAAACGTGCGACTTCAAAGACCACGAGGCAAAGAGCGTGTCTGCGTACGGACTGTGGTAAAGGTCAATGCTCTGTGCCACGTGGCATCAATCGAGTGGCTGAATATGTCCTCTATAAAAGGACTCCTTTCCGAAATTCATCAATAAACTCCTCCTTAAATTCTTTCTCTTCCTCTCCTCTCCGTTCTCTCTGATGGATCGTGAAGCAGGTGATATTTTGTTTTTGGGGGAAAAACCCTAGATTTTTTTTTTCTAATCTCTGCGATTCCTCAAATTTTACTAAGAATTCGATTGTTTTTGTTTGTCACAGTGATCGAGTTCCTTGCAGGTCCCATTGCTGCAGAGGCTCCCCAGTTCTTCTCTTCGAAAGATCTCCGAGCTCGTCAAGGTCAAGCATTATGGTGAGATTCTCAATCGATTTCAATTTTGCAATTTCGTAAATGATTGATCGTTGATTGATGGTATTTAAGTTGAAGCGGTTGGAATTGGAAGCAGGAATAATCTGAGTGGTTAATATTACGGAGATAATTGACATTGACCTTGTAATCCACTTGGGACTCTGCTAAATGCTCATCTAAATTTCTAAACTTTGTGGGGTTGGAGGCCTGGAATGTTGGAATTAAAGAGGACACCTGTGAACTATAATATTAATGGTTGTAAAAGATATTGACATTCTCTTTATTAAAGTTTCCTTCCGCTGCACCAGAACCCCGAAGTTATAATGACCGTTAAGGGTTACAATTTTATATTCTAGCATGCATGGCTGGTTGGCTCTTTTCATGGATCGAAATATGGACTTATGGTATCCATTTTATATTAAGTGATGGTGGGGCTTGAACCTAGATTGCTCTTATACTATGTTAAAAGATCCATTCCGCTATACCAAAACTCCGAAGTTATAGTGAGGTTTGGGGTTATAATTTTCAATTCTAATTCTAACACTTTTAATGTGGACCAAAATTTTGTTTATCAAACTAATTAAATTTCAGAAAATTTGGTAAATTCTTGGAAAATTTGTTTTTCTTTTGGTAGTTTGGCAAGCAAATCACGTTTATGAAAAAATAATTTGATCTCGGCAGTATTCAAAAACAGCTCTACGGTTGAGTACCTTAGTACTCTACCCGATCAAAACATGTCGGGTAGGCTGAAACTTCTTTCGATTATGCGGTCAAACCGCATGATTGGCGGTTAAACATCGCCACCATAATGAAATTATATGACACATAATATACGACGAGCGCTTAATTATCCTAGAGTCTCCCGATCGTTACCTCAAAAGATCCTAAAAAACATCAAAACCAAGACTCTAAATCTAGTCATCACCACATAGCCTCCTCTCGGCCACCACTAGTTGTCGTTGATGCTGCCTCAGACCCTTCTTTGCCGTTTTCAGCACCAATGCATCTGAGGATGATGAGGAAAGACTATATGAGGAGTTTTATTTGTATTTTAAAGTGTTAGACCTATTGTAGTGATTTTAGTTTATGAACCTTTAGTGGTTCTCCTTTTAAGTGTATAACGACTTTGATTTGAATAGCTTGGTGTATTGTTGTTAGGCTTTACTTGGATAGTTTTATATTTTTTAATGAATTATTATTTTTTATATATAAAATTATATATATATATATATATATATATATATATATATATATATATATATATATATATATATATATATATATATATATATATATATATATATATATATATATATTTCAAAACACATAATTTCACATTACTTGATTAATGGCTACCCGATGTCGATGCATATAATGAAACCGTGTTTTAAAACCTTGGATCCTGGTAGGAATTCTAGTTTATTCAGTCTGCAGCAATCAATCTTTTTGTACTAGAGCATGATATTTTGGTGGTCTTCTTCTCCTAGGGTCCAATAACTGGTGGTTTGCAACGGGATAGTCCTTTTTTGGTTGGTTCACAGACTGGCAAGTGTATAGGGTTTTGGCAAAGAAAATTAGACTTTTGTTTGATTCGCGATTTCTGACAGTATGATATGGATATTTATATTTTATTAACTTATGTTTTGGTCTCACTATTCTTCTGCCTTCTGAATTATCTTCTTTATGGACTTATTTCTGTATAGATCCTGGTGAATATGTTGTTCATGAGAATTTGGGGAGGGACTATACTTTATTTGGGAGGCGAGTATGAATACTGACTCTTCTTATTGTTATATACAATGTTATAGTAGAGTTCAGATGGTGGCATTATTTCTCAATTGTATAATTGTATTTGTATTATCTTGTAAAGTAGTCACTTTAAATTTCTTCTGTGACAGTATTGTGAGGATGTAAGCCAGAGGACTACTTTAATAAGTATGGGCACCCTGTATACAAAAGATTTACCTGGCTTGGTACTGGAGTTAAAATCTTGAGCAGATTCTAAAAGAACATAAACATGTCTGCTTCTTTGTTTTGGAAATCATAATCATCAACAAAAGAGTTTCTCTTTTTCTTCTAAAAAGTCTCAGGGGCTTTCTGTGGGTTTATTGTGCTTTCTGGTCATCAGTCTTATTAGCTGAAACCAAATATATGTAGGAAGCTTGAGCTCCATGTCCATTACAATTCAGATTGGATAATTATTTTTCTCTATCTGGATGAGGGGTCGTTTAGGACCAGGACTAGAATCAGTATAGCTGTAACCACATCACTTTTTCTTTGAAAAATTGCAATTTATTTTATGTTTGATGTGTGAAGTCATAAGTAATCTGACAAGTCTTCTTCATTGAAAGCATGTTATTCTTCAGGTTTCTTGTCAAGCACATGTCCTATATTCACATAATGCTATGCTACATAATTTCATGAAACAAGGTGGTGGGGTTTAATGTTGTGTATCTCTTGGTTGGTTCCTACTTCCTACTACTTTGTTGCTTAACAAAGTGGACATGAATGCTAGTATTGCATATTTTGTATAGGGTGTGACTCTTATTCTGACATCTAGAATGTCCCTTGATACTTGAAGAAATTGGGCTGTCATTTTTCTTTACTTTTGCATTATTTATGATAATAACCTGAGAGACATCTGTTTGTGGCATCTTTATTATTATTTTTCCTGTTTGTTGCATCTGTTTATGGTTCTTATGTTGTATTCTTTTTGTTTCTTTTGGTATTTTCCTAATTGTTTGCTGCTATCCTTTGTTGGATCTGTGGTAATGGCCTTTGATATGGTAGGCTGAAGTTTCTGAGTCTGTAAATCACAGAGGCGGATCTTCGCTTGAAGAAATATGACTATTTTGGTGGTATAAATTTATTCCTTAAAAGTTTTTCATACTATGCGGCAATTCTTATTCTTCTTGGTTGCTCTACTTTGTCTCATATAATTGAACTGCTTATCACTATCCTAGTTTATCAGAATCACGAATCCCTTTAGTCTTTATCGTACATTGTGGCTCAAAGATGTATGTGATTCAATATATCATTCATACCGATTTGAGAGGCCATGTGTTTAACTTGCACAAATGGAAAAGGTCGCTCTACTTGCATGCCAATTGCTCTAGAATGTCTTCTCAGTGGCTGTCACTTCCTTATTATTGTTTCAAAGCGAAATTCAGACCAATTTGTAGCAGGTTCATGTTAAGTTAAAAGATGCTCTGAATACTTGGTGATTCTGTTCTGTAGTCTTTTCAGTTCTGATATGTGCTCCTTATCCCTCCCCTTTTGATTGGAGAAGGTTTAGATGACAATACTTCTGAGTTTTTATATTTACATATTGAGGAAAAAATCTTAAATTTGTCAAGTTCTCTATGAGCCAGATTATAGTGTCACCTATCTATAGAAGGTGCATTAAGAGAACATATGGTTCTTGTCTTTTGCAGTCAGTAAAGTTGGGGAGAAAGAATAAAGAGGATGCCAGAAGGTAAAGTCCGATATTTGGAAGGGATAAGGCTAGGAAGTTTTTTCTTTAGCCTCGGTGCCATCAAATTATGACCTTTCAACACTGCAGACTTTCTGATATTTTTGAAACAAATTTAGCCTCATGTGGGCCTTTGGCATGCCTAAGGTCTCCATCTTAACATGTTTTAAATTTTGACAATTAGTTTTAAATCAAGAAGCTTTTGAAACCTGATGGTCTGATAACATGATAGAAAGACACTTGGTCCAATAATCTTAAACTAGTGGGCTTTTCAGAAAATAATGTGCATTGAGCAAACTTATCTTCCCAATGTCTATCTGATACGAAGGCAATGATCCGGCCCATCCTGCAATCACACTGATCCATCAAGGTTAAGTTTGAAACCATCCATTGTCGCAGTTTCCATGAGATGAACATAACTCTGTAGGAGTTGAACTGTGGCATCCAGATTTCCAGGATTTCTTCAAGGAGACAATAGATGAAGCCTAGAAAACTGGGAGAAGAAAGTTGACCACATTATTGTTGCGCAAATTGAAAATAGGAAATGTCTAGTGATGGGGAGCGGCGCGAGGGCTCCGATCTGGAGGCAATGAATCATCGACGACTTGGCGGAGGGGGGTTAAAATCCATGATGAAGAAGAAGGCTACCAAGATGAACAGTGCGCGAGTACTGTTCTGGGTTGAACAGTAAATTTTTTTAAAAAAATTTATGTGTAGGTGTTTTGACTTGGTTGGATGGTGGGGATTCTTTTGGAGGAGGAAATGGGTGGTGAAAGAGAATTTTAATAGGTACTAGGCATCACACCTAGGGGCCTCACACCCAAGGGCTTCACACCCCAAAGACAATTCACATGTCAATAAGTAATTCACATGCTCAAGATCAAACTTAATTTTTTTATTCATCAATGTCTATCCCTCATGGAGGATTACATCTCTTATTTATAGGAAAAGAAAGCAACTAAACACTTAAGGAAGTAAATAAAATCTAATCAAATCAAAACCTACCAAAACTAAAAGATGCAATCAAATAAAATCCTAGCTAAAATAGAAAGAGATTTCAAAATCAAATCTTAAAGAAATCCTCACTAAGCAGATTACATGGAATCAAATCAAATATTTACTAAAATTAAAATTATTCTAATAGATCGTAAAATCTTTTGATGGGCGATCCATGATTGCCCATCATCTAGATAGTTCACTCTAATTAAGTATTTAGGTCTTTTGATTGGATCTGTTAAATAGAGAGTCAATTCAATTGCTTGGTCCAACGGTATAAAATTTAATGATATCATGCATCAATTTCCTTATATTAAAAGTCAAAATGTAGTTCTTGGTACTCTGTCTTTCTGTTACTATCTACTGGTAACTTAAAAGTTCTTTTATTTCCTTAGATTTTTCTTGAAAGCTTTTTAACCCTGTGTTCTGATTACTTATAGGTACTGATGGTTCTGTCCACCAAGTCAATGTAATTGCATCATCTAAGGTTTGTGTTTATTAGTTCTTGAATCAGTAAAAGCCCTCTATCATATCTTTAGAATGCATTTTTGAGAAGTGAATACAGACTTTGTTGATTACTCCAATTTGGTAGCTCACATGCATAGTCTGAACACGGACATAGAAATCTCTGCAGCCTAAATCAATATGGAGCGGAGGAACACCCAAAGACTTCTGTTGGTGGAGCAGATATTGCACTTGAGTCGTTAGAAGTAAGTTTGTTTCGCATGGAGTGTGAAATACTTGTAGACAATGTGCTTTTCTCTAGACATCCCATATCATATATGTAAAAGTAATTTTCACGAGAAAGGTGATTATCTAGAAGTTCACGAAGCTGAACTACTTAGCTAGTTAAGCTGCGTCTAGACCTGGTCATAATTCCTTAATCTAAATCCACGGAATCTCTATTATTGATCAGATTGAGATGACATGCAGTCAAAGTAAAGTCTCCTTTTGATGAGTTCTTCCATTGCCATTTCTTTCTTTAAGACCAAATACTCTGGTAGATCAAGCTCTGTGTTTTCATCATGGTTTTAAATGTCGGCCGACATGTTGTCCGACATGTCGGAGTAGAGGCTCGAGCGACATATATATGGCCATTTCAAGTCGGATATCGTTTTTGAGGTCCATGTCGGATATGTCAGGGGATATTACGGACATATCGACCTATTTTCCGACTTGAAAAATCGGAAAATCAACCCTTTTTTGTGTGAGTTGATAAGTATTAGGGTTTGGGTTTAGTACTAAAAACCCAAACACCCGAATAATTCTTTTTTTAGCCTTTTGTTCCCATAGTAACTCGATAGCATATAACGCAGATTAGGGCAAAGAAAAAAAATATTGCTCTCTTTTCCACCGTGATCTCGTTCAGATTAGCTCTCTACAATTGAAATTGCAAATTCATAAAAGTGTGATATAAACAATTAGTTTGAACAGTAGCTTGAAATCAATCCTAAGTCTTAACACTTTATGTCAATTTTATGCAAGGCTTTACTTTATGTTAATTTTATGCAAGGCAATTTGAAAGTTCTAGCTTGACAATGTGTATTTTGTTTATTTGTTGGCATAATATACCACTTTTTCCTTCAAGAAATGGAAAACAACTCGTGTCTTAATGATGAATACTCAATTCAAGTAGGATAAGCTATAACAAGACAAGTGCATTCCATTTTGGTGACCAAAATTGAGTAGAAATTCATCGATATGGCAATCGATATTTAGTACATGTCCCTCGACATATCTCCGATTCCTCTCGGACATGAATTTCAATTTGTCAGACATGAACCCGACATCCAGACATTTAAAACCTTGGTTTTCAATGGATCATGTTGAATAAGTATAGTTTAACTTGAGTTGATTATTTAGGTTCTATTCAAGCATATTGTGATTCCACAAAATCAAGTAGCTTTTACTACCTTTAGCATACTTCTTAATTTAACAACTCTAGGCCAATGTTATCGAAAGAAACCATCACCAAACCAGAAAGATTGGTGGTTAGATTTTCGAGGGTTTTGCCGGTTCATGTTGCTTGAATGGAGTTGGGCGTGAAGAAAACTTTGAGATAATAGTTATGATCCTTCCATTATATTTCATTAAACCCCTTTCGTGGTTATTCATGCATTCATTTTGCTAAATGATATACACTCCTCCACCCCCCCCCACACACACTACCTACCTATATATA
>CM022708.1:37790399-37911858 GCA_012295165.1 Asparagus setaceus | reverse complement strand
GCATTCCCTCCTTAGAGGGCACGGTGCTTCTCTGGGTGGGACAGTCAGCCTCGAAAGCATTCACTCTCCCCACGACAAGGATCTCCCTCGAGGAGACGCCCACCCCAGCAAGCCCTTGAGTTACCACACCCGAGGGGCCTTGGTAGGGAGGAGCTTTACTGGCCATTCATACCATGAATGCGTGGAACGATTTGGCGGAGAGGTTGGTCATGAAAAGAGGAGCCGGGAGGCGGAGAAGAGGGCTGCACGCCTCGGCTGAGAAGTCAGTCAGCGCCAAATGGCGCTGAGCTGAGTTGGAGGCTCCACGATCGCCGATCTTCAAACTCGCCATTCGCAGCAGCGGTCGTTGTTGATAAGCTGAAGGGGAGGTCGCCGGCTGAGGAGGACGGCTGAAGGTCCGAGAGGGAGATCGAGGAGTGGAAGGCAATGAGAGGCCGGAGGGCGAAGCCGGGGCCAGAGAGTTGGAGAGCCGGAATCGGGTCGCCTCGATGAGTCGGCGCCCATCGATCCGCAGGACGACGCCAAATTGATCGGAGGCTCGGCTCAAGTCCGCAACGCCTGAGGAGGGCAAGAAGGAGGTCATTGAAGAGAGTGCAGGGCCTATGGGGAAAGTGGAGCTGTCCCTAGCTATCAAGGCGGCTATGACTACTTGAAAGCCCAAATCTCTAGTTTCTCGACGTTGAGGTCAGCTTATCCTCCTGTGGTGGAGGGTTCTCTCTGCTGCTCCAAGGCCCGGAAGCCGGGCAGGTGATACCAGCCTGGACGCACCCCCAGGAGGATGAGGACGACGGGAGGACGAGGATGACGATGGAGAGGAGGGAGACGGCATGAGGGAGGAGATTAGGCCGCCTGGGCACTTTGTTCATTTTTGCTTTGTTAGTTGGAAAGCCTTGTATTTGTAATATATTTTACTGGTGAATAAAAATTTAGTTTGCTTCTCACTACCAACTCTTTTCCTTTTTCATACCTTGTTGTTGTAGATTCCAATAGCGGCAAGTATGAGGCGATCACCAACGAGCTTCCTGAAGTAACCGACCATTTGTTCTCGAGATATTTTGTTCTCCTGCATAAAAATTATCAGTAAAATCTTATATTTAAAACTCAGTTCCTAAAATATTATTTTAAACTAACTAAAACCCTTTAATTACCATCAAGTCGTTGTAGACCCTCTTGAGGAAGTTGATCTTGTTCGTTGGTAAAAACTTTGTTACTGCGTAAATCAGCTTCGTGAGTGGTATGAAAGGAGACGTTGGCTTCGGATAAGCATTTTTGTCGGTGTTGCCAGCCATAGTAAATAGTCTTCCACTGATTCAAACAAATAAAGGAAAAACAAAATCAATAAACATTGAAATTAAACGAAATAAAACAATATTTGTATATGGCTTTTCACATTTCATACATGATGTAAAAGTTTTCCTTTTAAGAATAAGTTGGAGATATACCCCGTATTTAATTGAAGTGTTTATCTCCAAGTTTATCTACATTATTTTCACAACCATACAAAAATAAATGTGTTACATTTCCAACAAAAAAAAATCGTCGTAAAAGCAGTGCAAGAAAACCTTAAAAATGAAGATTGCTCTCCAAATTTATTATACAACTAAAATATTAGAATGAGTAACAAAAAGTAAATAATTGAGAAAAAAACCTTATAAGACAGAGGAACTTATTGGGTTCGGATAGCCTCAAGAGATCATCAACATGGGTATTTATAGGATGAAAAATTCAATTCTCGAACTTGGTCAGCAAGAAAATTGATGAATCAAATTTTGGTATGGAAGAAAATTAATGCCCGAATTTGCTCCTCAAGCTAAACCATGACATTGAACTTAGGCATATGTTGATATGTGGATGCATTGTATTTTAACTTCCATGTACATTTTCCTAAAATCAATACTATATCGAAAAATATTGTTATTTTGATTAATATTTAGATGAATGAACTTGATGAGAGTTTGTCAATATGTTATGCAGGAGACATTATAGAGTGATGAACATGAAAATATGAAATATGTTTCATGAGATCAATGTGTACATGAGCTCTTGTATTACATACTTTCTTTATAGCATAGGACAAAACTAACACAAAAACTTTGGAGTCTATAAAATGGATGACAAGATTAACCAAATTCTTTAGTCATTAGTAATCCATAGTTTCATTAAGATAGCTTTTTCTTGGACTTTTTTTTTTGGAAGAAAAGACTTGAAATCAACAAGAAAAACAGATATATGTCTTAATGGCTTCAATTTGAAAAACAAAACTCACATAAAAAGTAGTAATTGTCTTGATGAATTTAACTTAGAATACTAGTAGCGTGATCACAAATTTGGAATGAGCCAAACCATAAATTTCTGTGATGTCATGGTTGAGAAGGAACTTCAAATGTTAGGTCAATACACTATCACACTTACAGTTGTATGTAACTTGAAAATTTTGAGACAGTTGCACTTGTTTGTTTCGCTACAACTGATAAATGCAATCGCAAAGCCAGTTATAGTCACGACTTATGATATTTGGATCTAAGTCCTCAACAAAAGTTTGAAAAATCTAATACCCAAAAGAAACATCTAAAACTCCATGTACAAATACAAATTGCAAAATTTTAAAAGTGAACTAGTAATTGTGGCTACATTTACATGTGATATCAGTTGCAGTACTAACTACGATTGCATGTAATTGGTATTTGCATTGCAACTACAATTGCAAAGAATTGCCGGAAGTACAAGACCAAAATTATATAATCTTCTTCGACATCCGAGTTCTATTTCTCTAATCTTAGGTGGAAGAAGATATTTGATCGTGAAGTACTGTCTATCACAGTTCTCACGAGCATAAATTGACTGTAAACATTGTTGTTGAGGTTTCTCTTCCATCAATATTGGTATTTAGAATCACCACATGTACACTTTGAGCAAAATATTTCCTCGGGATTAGTCTTAGTAGAACTTGCACAGTTAAGAGTCAACCCTTGTGAGCAGATTTATCTCCTTAAGTTGACAAAATTCATTTGTGCCATCTCTGAAGTCGCTATGGAACCTGCAATCCTACCTTTGTGAATTTAACTTCTTTCTATATTTCATTCTTGGCTTACATTGTATTAGAATATAAAACTATAATCCTCAATCCTCAAGAACGGAGTTTGACATAATGGTTGGGGACTTGAAGGTAGTGCAATGTGTATATTAGTTGTTTGGCATGTAAATTGCATATTTAAGGATTTTGTTCAGGTATCTTGAAAAACTCATATTCAAAATCTTGTTTGGTTGTAACAAAAATTGATGAGAATTTGCCGAGGGCAAAATCCAACTTTCTGTTCAATCGCACATGATTTTGTTAAGAATATCTAACTAAAATCAAAATTCGGACTGAAATCAATGTAGTTTTCACATATCTCAAATGATAAATCTATCCAACATAACAACATTTCTAATATGAAGATGTTCTCGGGAAAAGTCATTATCTTTTTCATCGGTGAAATCATTCTACCTTGATGGGATTACAAATGAGTTTCAAATAAAATCACCTTTTATAAGGCTTTTACAATGAAAAGGATAAAAATTACAACTTTCCTCCTTGTGAACAAGCGGGATCCGTTTATGGGATCACAAACTTGCGTGGGATTCTTTACGTCTTGGGGGATGTGTTAGTGGACCACCGCGATTCCTTTCCCAAGTGTTGATCAAGCGAGATGCGGATGCGGATCTAGATCTAAAATCCCTCCTTTTTCGTGGGAATTCTTAGATCGATCGGATCGAGATCTAAGCGAATCTGGAGATTAATTAGCCAAGGAACTAATCAGCGTAGTGAGCGAGATCGGCCAAGACGTCCTCTTGGATCAAGGCCAAGCTTGATCAAAGGATGGTTTGTTGTTGTAGATGCGGATCCGAAAACTTTGGATCTCGGATCTCACCCCAGCGCAAGTCTAGATCTTGATCTCCTCTCCCTTGGAAATTCTCTAACCCTTGCACACACAAGAATTGGCGAGAGTCTCCTCTTTTTATTTTTCCACCCGAAAATGAAACCCTAGCCCTCATATTTATAGGCGGCCGGCCGGATGGAAGCTGGCAAAAAGCCCATTCGGCCTTGGAGTCTCGGCGGTGAGACCCTCGGTTGTCTCGCCGGGCGCTGCCTCTGGAGTGTCTCGGCGGCGAGACACCATGGAGTGTCTCGCTTCGGGCGGGACACCTGAAGTGTCTGGCTGGTGAGACACCTCTAAATGTCTCGGTGGCGAGACACCTTGAGTGTCTCGGTTTTGACGGCCAGCGTAATCTCTCTGGCGGTTTTCGAGCTTGATTTGAGGCTTCAAAGTCGGGTTTATCCCTTCGCTTCGCTCATGGCATCAGTTCACCAAGATTCGGAATCGGTGGCGGTTCGAAAGGAGCTCTTTTCAAAAATTTCGAGCGCCGGACCCATAAAGGGGCCTTATGACCCCAGCTAACGGCTAGCGGGACCGCCCAGCTTCGCGTAGAGGCGTCTTGAGGCGTTTGCGTTGCGTTCACTTGTTGTGTTGTCAGCGGTTTGCCATTACTTCATCGGATGACTTGTCGATTATTCGTCATCACGAGCTACGTTCGAGGACTTATAGGCAATTTTCAAGCCTCTGAGATACCCCTCAAAGTGTTTGGTCTGCGCTCTTTTTAGAAGAAGCGAAATACTTTGATGTGATAAACCCGGACCCGATCGGTGTAATAGGACACAGCGGCTTCAAATCTTGATCTCTCGATTCTTTCGGACTATCCGGTGCTTGTAGGATAACTAAAAGTGTGTGGTGCTGCATTTATTGTCGATTCTTGTCGAAATCTTGACTTCGATGGCGATGAATGAATTTTCTTATTTTTAGCTTCGTGGTGAGTTGTCGTCGGCTGTTCATCAATTCCGTGAGACTTAGCTTTGAATCGGTGAAATCTCCGCATGGCTTGCATAAGACTAAACCCGGTGGGAGGATATTGAGGATTCATCCTTTGATTGGTAAACTCTTCTTGTGATGCTCGTTGCGGGCCACGACCCGTGGGGAGGGATTTTCGAGATGTGACGGCGTTGTCCGGCCTCAAAATTTTCTCTTGGAATTCAACCTCCAATTGGCGATTTTTATCACAATTGTCCCGTGAAGGTTGAACCAGTGGAAGCAAATTGGGGATTGTCGAGTTATCCTTAAGAATATAAAACTATTCTCCGGGAACTTCTCGACAAAATAGGAAATAGTTTAGACTTCGTATACCTAGTTGGAGTATCGGTGGGAGAATCCTACTCCTTGTTGGAATAAATTAGGTTATCCTCCGGAACTTTCCAATAAATTAGGGAGCAGTTTATACTCATGTTCCTTATTAGGGGGTTCGACCATCATGGGGATTCTTGATCCGGTGGAGAGGAACCCTTCATGGGTTGCATTCATTGTCTGGCCTAAGTTGATCCGTTGGTCGGTGGTTGGAAGCTGGTGACCATGAAGTAACTTGTGGGTTCCTTGTTCAAACTTCTAGGGACAACTTGGAGAGGTGAGGCGCAAATTGGCCTCTTTCCCCTTTGGAGATCAATATCTTTGCTTGAGGAGATCAATGCTCACTTGTATACTATTAGTGCCTCGATGGGAGTTTTTCTTGCGGGGACGCATTTAAGATCTCTTTGAGGAGGTGCCTGTGATAGGGCTCCGTGCAGAAATGAAAGGTGCATGGTTGCTGTGACCTATACTCTCGGGGAGATCGATGAATCCGACCATTAGGAGTAATGATTGACCCTTGTGTACATCCCGATTGACTCCATGCATCTAGGTTGACATATCCCATTTCTTGGTGCAATGAGGTGGCTCTCTATGATAGCCCACAGAAACACTTGAGTCTCCATCCGTTTAATTGGGGACTAGTCTTGTTAGCTAGTTCATCCTCAATTTGGCGGTCTTGATGAATTCTTTTCTATTGGTAAGATGTTCCTCCAAAGCTAGGTATAGCGGTGGTTACTACATGAAAGAGACTGTAGAGGACCAACTGCGGAGTCGGTCGCGTCGGCGGTAGTTCCATTGTTGTTGTGACTTGCGATCTGTCATTTTCATTGTCCACGGCATTCATAGGATTCTTGGCAAACCCTCGACCTTCACGGTTGATTTGCCTTTACCGATTCCGTTTGAACCGGGCTAGCATGCGGATTATCGAATCCGTTCCGCATGGCGTTGTGCTAAAAGAATGAAACTCTTTTAGACTTGGTGCTATGATTTTGAATACATAGACTTTGTCACTTTTCACGGGTAGAGACTAACGGTAGCGTGTTAGGCGGTGACTTTGGGTTATTGGCCAACCCGACCCTCAGCGGTTTGATTGGCCTTTACGATCACCGTTTGGACGGGCTAGCATGCGGTTATCGAATCCGTTCCGCTGGCGTTGTGCTAAAAGAATGAAACTCTTTTAGACTTAATGCGATGTTGAATCACGTGAGCCGTCTTTTCAGGAATAGACTACGACGTGGTGAGCGTTGGCTATCCCTTCTTAGGCGGGATAAAATACCCCAAGATGAATCTTGGTGTCTTCTTTGTGGGAGGCGGAACCCGAGCTGGTGAATGGAATTGATTGTGGGAAAGGAAGAATTTTATATTGTTTCCAGATGTGGAGAGGAAGGATTTTATATCCTGTCTCCAAGTCTTTGGAAAGAAAGAATTTTATATTCTATTTCAGGTCTCCTTTAATGCGGGTAGAGATGAACCCCAAGTGAACATAAGAATAGAAGGATTTTATATCTTGTTTCTTAGTCTTGGAGGAAGAATTTTATATTCTATCTCAGGAAGATGGAGAGGAAGGATTTTATATCCTATCTCCAAGAAAGGGAAACTAAAAGTGGGATCTCCTTGAGAATCTCTTAAGGTGAAACTAAGAGTGGGATCTCCCTCTCGAGAATCGAAGAGATCTGGTAGTTTTCACTTTTATAGGATTAGCCACGTCTGAAGGTCTAGTTTATCGAGTGTTCCAATTTTAGTACTACATGCATGGGAATGAAATGGAAGCGATGGAGGCTTTGTTCATCGAGTGGTCTCCGTTTGAAAGTGGACCTCTTGTTCATTGAAAGGAATCAAGAGGGATTTTGATAGAGGATCAAAAATTCGTGGACCCTTGCTTATTGAAAGAAATCAAGGGGAATTTTTGGTGGAGGGACAGGAAAATTTTGTGGACCCACCGTCAATAGTTTGATCGGTGGGAATTCTGAGGAAAGGATTAGGGTTATCTCAGGAAAATATTTTCGAAGAACTTCCAAAGCGGGTTATCTGAAGGTACTAAGGATAGTACTTCTTGAGAACTTCCCATTGATCGGCATTAATTGCCTATCGCCTTCTGGGTGATAAGGCGATATCATGGAATAGACCGTTTCAATCACAAGCGGCCCTTCCACTTGGGTTCAAACTTACCCTTCCTCTTGGAGTCGAGAATTATCGGTCGTCGGCGGAGGACCAAGTCTCCTCCTTGAAGCTCCTTTGTCGGACTTTCTTGTTGAAGGCCACGGACATCCTTGCTTGGTAAAACTCAATGTCTTTGTTGAGCTTCCAAGCTTTTCATCTAGCATCTCGAGTTCTTGGGCGCTTTTGATGTAGCTCCTCTGTTGTCATCTGGTTCAGAGCAATCTGGAGGATGGAATCGAACTTCAAAGGCGGGGCGCTTCACACCCATATACCAGAGTGCGGGGTAGCGGTCGGTGTCGAATCGTCATGCGATCGCCGAGTGCTTCTCGAGTTTATCATCCCGATCGCGTTTGTTATTTTTCACGGCATCTTGCGAATTTTAATGATCGTTTTGTTGAAGGCCTCCGCCAATCCGTTTATAGCGGGTTATGCCTTGTGAGGAGCGTCACGGATCTTGAATTTCTCAAAACCGAATGAAGGCATTGCTAATGAACGGGGACCGTTATCATATACGATCCGCCTTGGTACACCGTGTCGATAGATGGCGTGGTGCTTGATGAACGAATTACATTCTGGCTTTTACCTCCTTGAGGGGAATCGCCTCGCCCCTTAGATGTCGGTGATCGCCGAGCCGATCACCTTTGGCGAAAGAGGAAAGATTGGGCCTACCACATCCATGCCCCATGTCTCGAATGGCCAAGATGTAGGCGGGTGAAGTTGCTCCGGAGGTTGATGCGGTAGTTTGCGTGTATTTGGCAGCGTGACACTTCGAGCATATGCGACCGCATCATTGACCATAGTAGGCGTGTACCCCATCCTCGATCCGATCATAGAGCTTAGGACGGTAGTGCGCCCGCATTCTCCTCGTGTGCTTCTTGGAGAACTTCCTCTGCCTCTTTGTTTGAAGGCGTGAATTATAAGCGGGTGCTCTGCAGCGGAGTGGGTTTCAGGTAATGAATATGATAATATCGTCGATCAATCCGTTCTATACCTATTTCATACTTCATTTTACGCACGTACTTAAATAGGAATGAATCTTTGGTGGGTCCTCACGTGACCATTTTTTCGGTCTCCGGAGGTTGCGAACCTTTGCTAATGCCGCGGTGCATGCGCATACGCGTGGAGGCGAGGAATGTACTCGATGAAGAATCCTTCAAGCGAGTCCACTAACTTCGATAGCGACGATGGTATGGGATTAAATGGGTTCACGACCTCGTCCCCATAGTCGTTTGACAATGAGTTGGGAATCCCGAGAAACTGAGATACTCTACCCCTCTTTAAGCTAAGTCCAATGAGGAGGCGTTGTACTCTGCGACATTGTTAAAGAGGGCTCGGTCGATGAATAAGCGAGGCATGACATGCTTCACAGGGGAAACTAAGACTACCGACTCGGAGATCTTAGAACATCCGGCGCTTCCACATGGTAGCTTCGGGGCGCTCCATCAAAATATAAATGCCACACCGTTGTGCGAGTTGTGTTAACCTCGTGGGTCTCATCCGGTAGATCATCAAATAGTTCAGTATCCTTTGTTGGGTTGGTGCCAAAGATCGCAGATGGCTTGTCCCTAATTGATTTCTGGCGCTTGAAGTGCAAGTCATCTTGGGACAAAAGTAAAGCCCATTTCGCCGGTATTCATAGAGTGATTCGTCATCAACACAGCGGATTTCGTTAGAAATGGCGTGATCGTTTGCCCAACTAAGTAGTGTCGCATTTTACGAATCAAAAGACGGTAGCGAGACACTCTTTCTCGGTCATTGGGTAGCGAGATTCGCACCACCAAGGTTGAAGCGAGATAATAAACGCTGCTGTGACCGTGGTGCGTCGTCTTGCGTAAAGCACTCAGCGAATGGTTAATCGCTTTGATATAAATCAAGAGCGGTTTACCCAACCGGTGCAGATGCGGAGGATTCGTCGGATATGTTTTGATATCTTGAATGCCTTCGGCGAGCGTTATCGGACAAAGGACACCTTTTTTGTTCAGCTTAGAGAATGGTGACATTTTCGAAGAGGTTGGAGATGGCGCGTCGGATGTGCGCTAATCGCCCTGTAATCCTCGAGTTCCCTTAGATTCTTTGGGGGTTGCAATTCATTGATTGCCTTTATTTTGTCGGGGTCAATGTGGATACCTTTGTTGGTAACAACGAACAGAATTTGCGGCTGGAGGGAAAGACTGGTGGGGTTCATCTTTAATTGATGAGTCCGCATGAGTCGAATACCGTCCTCAAGTCTGGTATGGTCATCTTTGTCCGCGACTTTTACAACGTCATCGGCGTAACATGACCGTCTTCGAAGATGATCACGAAGATCTTTGTCATTGCTTGGCGGTAAGTGGCGCCGGCATTCTTCGTCCGAATGGCATGGCGTAGCGAGAAGATGCCTAGAGGAGTTCTCAGCCGTGTGCTTTCGTCATCGGATGCATCTTGATTTGGTTGTAACGAGAACCCATCCATGAAGGACATTGGCTCAAATCCACATGTATTATCGGCGATCACATGGTGATTAGAAGTGGGAAGTCATCTTTTAGGCATCGCGGCATTCGGATCTGCGTGTAGCGCCCATCGGATGTTGAACCTCGGATGAAACGAGGCTATGAGCTTCTTTACTTCATAACAATTGCCTCCATAATCGTGGGCGACTCTTACATTCTTTGCGGTTTGACGGTTTGTCATCCATAATCGGCGTGCATTGGGGTGAGCCTTGGCATATGCACCGTATCGAGGCGCGAAAACATCGATATACTCTCGACAAGAGCGATCAACCTTTTCTTTTCCTCCGGGGAAAATTGTTGCTAATATTTATAAGTTTAGGGTGTGCTTCATTACCCATGTTGATGCACGGACTACGTCTTGTTGGGAGGCCCTCTGCTCAAACCGGTCCCATCATGTTGAGGTGATGGACCCATGGGTCTTCCCATGTTGGCAATTCTTCATCTTCTTCGGTGTAGTGGGGCCCATTGTAGCCATGTTGGACATCAACCTCCGAACATCTTGCGATCTTGGCGTCGAGTCCAGTGAATCGGATGAGTACTTCATCTAGGTTGGGTGGTTGGTTATTGATCGACCAACAACACTCATCTTCAAGAGGATCGTATCCCAATCCCCTTGAATCAGTAATAATTATCGGGTTTCGGTACATATCACGACCTGGGTGGAGCGGAGATCCGCAAAATAAAGTCCTTCTCCCAACACAAAAGTCGTACCCCACTTCATGAGTCTGCAGGCTGCTATCGGAAAGATGAAGTTTCGGTTTATCTTCATCGGAACCGATAAGTAGTTTGGAGTCAACTCCCCTCTAGTAGACTAAGTCCTTCTTGCGGCCTCTCTTCCCTGACGATGAAAGTCATCTTGGATGAGTCGAAGGTGCCATTATTACAGGGATGACCGAATTGGCATATGCAATTGGGGTCATTATACAACTTTTCATCACATCGTTCGAGACTGCGAGGTACTCTAAATCATCTTTTATTTCTTCTTCAGTGCCAATTACAACTTTCATGGAAGATCCCTCTTTGTCAAGATTGACTGGGTACAATGTCATTGAACAAAACCACCTTTATAGTCAAGCCGGCTTGGTATCGGCGTCCTCACGGCATGGGTGCCGGGCGATGATTGATGTCGGACTCATTACAGTAAAGGAGAGTCGATGAAATAATTCTCGATCCTTTAAGCGGTTGTTTGCGTGCACCGTCTTAACCTCGTTATTAGTGTCGACATATTTGAGACGATGGAGGTAGAGGGACTATAACATGGTTATGGATCTAAGGCGACAACAACAAGTTATAGGAAGTCTGCGTCAATGGCGTAGCGGTGACTTCGGACTTTAAGTCCCCAGACGCCAATCGGTTTTACCAAGTGGGGACCGCGGTGTTAAATCCGATATCCGATGCGGTCGAAGAGCCGCTGGCCGGGGAATCCCGGGCTATACATCAGCGCAAAGGCATGATGCTCTGCCGAACCGGATCAACTTGGATCCGGTTGACTTCATTGGAACCAATGTACCTGTGAAGTGGCGGCTGCATCATGCCGGCGTCTTCGCATATCCTCCTTAGAAGCGTGATGGGGAATATGCTTGGAGGCCACATTGCATTCGGGCTGATGACTCGGCTCTCGGACTTGATTTAATGTGGGTTAGGAAGACCTCCGAATGCGCGCTTCTAATCTAACCAGCGGGTTTCCTTGGGCAGTCTCAATAGCTTCGATATAAAGTTATTCTTGCCGGGATGTTGGGTTGTGCCATCACATCGGCGGTAGGGAGAGCTTGTGTTCCCGGTCTATCCCTTCCAATCGAGGAATTCGCCGGAATGCCGGGGTTGCACCTCGGGATTTGGTTTGTTTCCCCTTCGTTACGGTGGCGTCCTCCTTAGGAGTGGGAACGTGGGAATTGTTACTACCCAAGCTCCGTTAACGTTTTAGCATTAAGGTTGGAGTCATCGGGGTATTTGTGTAGCATACTCCCGCCCTCGACAAAGGCTTCTGTTCCTCCTCAGACAAAGAACCGTAGGAATTTGTTCGTCGCAGAGAAAGTAGAACCGCTGAGGTAGCATTGCAAGATTTGCCCTTTCCCTTGGACTTCTTTTTAGGCGAAGGCGTTAGCCCGATCGTCTTTAAGTAAGTCTGGGGGGACCAGGAGTTCACCGTTTGGGGTTGTGTCGCGGCACTAACCCCTTCTCTCAGCGTGGGGATCGTAATTCACCATCTTCATTCCCACTTTGACCACGGTTTCGGCGGAACCAGGTGCAAACCTTGTCCCAAAGCTTATGGGCGTCGGCGTTTCGCCTTGCTTTCCTTATTTGGTTTTGGGTGATCACCCCCTTCAATCAAAGCTTGGATCTTGTCCTTGGTGGTAGCATGACTTGGTCGGGTGGTGTATGCAGCCCTATGATAGCGCGTGCTTGGGGTCCGTCGTCCTTTGAGCTTCCTCTGGTTGATGATCGGTGGTAGTTGGATCTTGTTGTTGTCTAGCAAGAAAGATCCTTCTCTTCCGTCCACGAAAGAATCGATCTTGCAGGAAACACAGTGGAGGCCTCGGTTGGACATTCTTCTTCGATGGGGTCGGCTATGCTCCATTCTTGTTGTGGCTGCAGGTGGAAAGTTTGATCGCATCAACATTCTTCATTGGCCTTCCCTTGTTAGGGGACAAAATTTTGGTTCCATGGATTTGGCGCTTCCGACCGCTCGCCTTCTCCTTTTGAGGAAGCGGCTGACCTCTTCGGACTTTCAAGTCTTTCGGGTTCTAGGCGGTGCGGTGCCCATCGCCGATCACGTCAGCGAGAGGTTATGGCGGTCTTGAGGATGAATTCCTCGTGATTGGGTCGGCAGGTTCATCGCCTTGTTGAACCGTTTGACAAAATTATCCACGGTTTCTCCATCCTTCGCTTCGTCCCATAGCGCCGTGAAACCTGCGTGTCGTCATCAAAGAAGTTTGCGGGAACATAGATTCCATGTCTTCCCGGTTTGTTGATGCCCGCGCTGGCGGCGGTACCAATCGAAGCCGCCCCTCGGGAGTCTTGCGCGAATGACCGAACCATCAAGGGCTCATTACGGGATGACTCCCAAATGGCTCTTGAAGTAGATAAGATGTTGAGTGGGGACCCTCTCCCATCGAGCGGCGTGAAGTTTATTAAATTAAACTTGGCGGATAGATTGACTCCCTCTCGGGTGAGAACACGGAATCCCGTCTTCTTCACTTCTTGGCGAGATGGCGAGTTGACCTTGCTCTCGGATCCTTGATCTTGTCATTTTCACTTGCATTTTATCCCTTAATTTTGAGGTGGGACCATGGTGTCATCATCGGCGTTACGCTCATCGGTGTTAAGGTCTTGCTCATCCGTGTCGCTATCCGTCAAATTGGCGTTGTTGCGACGGCCTCACCACGGTGATTAGTCATCGCTTGCATCTGCCGGTCATGCATTTCTCTCATCTGCTGCATGGCCATGTCCATCTCGAGTTTGAAGTTGTCCTTCTGTTTTGCCAAGGCTTCTTCAAGTAGCATGGCCACCTCAGCTGCACTGATCATGAGTGCTTCACGAGTATGGCCTTCACTAGAGACGGTGTTATCGGATGCCATTGCCGAGCCGTCATCCGATACTTCATCTTCCGAAGGTACTCTTCGTTGCGGACTGTGCCTTGAAGGGATCCCTCGTTGCAGGTCGTGATAGTTAGGCGGTCTGATAGTACCGGCCCGCAACCGAGTCACACGTTGGGAGGGCTCTGGAATGCCGTGTGACGGCGTTGCCTTGTTGGTCATATTGATGGTGACCTCAGCGGCTCATCCTTGCCTTGGCGAGTGCATGTCTTCTTCGGGAGCATTGACCGAGGTCTTGGCGGTTCGTTGGTGCTTCGATCTTTGGAAGGCGATACCCTTCGGAGTTTTATGGCGGCATTTACTCAAGGCATTGCCTTGATCAATTTAGTACAAATGCAAGAGGATGCGGTTTACGGAGAGCTCTGTCTACGAGACTTCTTCCTACCCGGCCACGATAGTACAACTCGCCGGCATGCCGGAGCAACCTACCGTCGCGGCGACACAATCTCGGGTATAACGTCATGGATCGCGGCGTCTCCATCGAGGTTGGGTCGGCGTCAATCTGAAAGTTCTGGCGCTTTACGCGCGCTTTTGGGTCGCGACATCTCGGCGGGCTTTGGACCTCGATCATAAACCCTCCGGCTCCGGCTTCCGTCGGTGAGGCGGCTACCCGGTATTGCGAGTTGTCCGGATCTCTTCAACAAGCTCGCGGGAGTTGACCTTTCACCTTGATCCAACTGAACCGGACCTGGCGTTGAAACAGAACCCTTATCGGAAAGGGGTGTGGTGTTGGCGAGTCTTTGTGGAAGGCGCCGGTACGCCGAGGAAAAAGCTCACGGTGCAGGGGTTCGACTTATACGGTGACTTCTTGGTCACCTCTGCTCCTTTGGTGTTGGTAGCTGAACCAACACTGCGTGCTGCAGCGTCGTAGGACCGCGACATTTTGGATCCGCCGGCGGTGGAGGCGATCGCTAGCGGATCCATTCTTCCCGGCGGGTTTAGAGGAGTTACCACCTATCTTAGATCTCGGGGCTCGTGCCGTCGGGACCCGGATCCGCTTGTATGGACACCGTCCATGGATTCTAACGCTGCGTACAGCATAAAGCGTTCGGCATGGTGGCGGAGCTCTCTTTGAGAGAGTCACAGCCTTCGGTGGACTTCTCCTCATTGGGAGGAGGAGATCGAGATCTGGCACCTTTGGATGGCGGGGAGTTATTCTGTCATTGTCGTTGGCGGTGGCGAGGAGTCGGCTTCGTCGGTGCGCCTTGTGAGTCCCCTTGCGGGAGGGCTTCTTAATATGAGAGGAAAAGGAGTTGGATCTGGCAGAGATAGGCCTCAAATTTCTCTGGTGAACTTCGTACTCGACTTGTTGATCAGGATCGAAATGTAGGCTGCGACAGCGATCTCGGATGCAAGACCGGTGGCTCCCCTTGTGGTCGCCAGGCTTGTTCTCGGGAAAAGTCATTATCTTTTTCATCGGTGAAATCATTCTACCTTGATGGGATTACAAATGAGTTTCAAATAAAATCACCTTTTATAAGGCTTTTACAATGAAAAGGATAACAACTTTCCTCCTTGTGAACAAGCGGGATCCGTTCGCCGGATGGATTCTTTCTGCTGTCTTGGGGATGTGTTCCGTGGACCGCGTTACCCTTTAAGTGTTGATCAAGCGAGATGCGGATGCGGATCTAGATCTAAAATCCCTCCTTTTTCGTGGGAATTCTTAGATCGTCGGATCTGAGATCTAAGCGAATCTGATTAATTAAGCCAGGAACTAATCAGCGTAGTGAAGCGAGATCGAAGCGAACCGTCACTCTTCTTCGGATCAAGGCCAAGCTTGATCCAAAGGATGGTTTGTTGTTGTAGATCCGGATCAAAACTTTGGATCTCGGATCTCACCCCAGCGCAAGTCTAGATCTTGATCTCCTCTCCCTTGGAAATTCTCTAACCCTTGGCACACACAAGAGTTCAGTGAGTCTCTATTTTTCCGGCCAATGAAACCTAGCCCTCATATTTATAAGCGGATCGGATGCCAGCGGGCAAAGCCCATTCGGCCTTGGAGTCTCGGCCAGTGAGACCCTCAGGTGTCTCGCCGAGCGAGACACCTCTAATGTCTCGGCAGCGACCCTCTGGTGTCTCGCCGGTGAGACCTGCTGGTGTCTCGGTTTTGGCCGGCGTGGCTTCTCTCTCTGTGGTTTCGAGCTTGATTTGAGGCTTCAAAGTCGGGTTTATCCGCGCCGCACTCATGGCGCATCAGTTCACCAAGGTTCGGAATCGGTGATTCGGTTGAAGAAGGCTCTTTTAAAATTTCAGGCGCCGGACCCATAAAGGAGCGCCCCTTGACCCCGCCCATGCCGTGCGGGACGCGAAACTGCGTGAGGTCTTGAGGAGAGCGTTTGCGTTGCGTTCACTTGTTGTGTCGTCAGCGGTTTGCCATTACTTCATCGGATGACTTGGATTATTCTCATCATCACGAGCTACGTTCGGGGACTTATAGGCAATTTTCAACGCCTACAGAAGAATGACAATCAAACTCTTTATTTGACGAAAGTCGAGGATTTTCAATTTATAAAAAACCCCATCTTTCAATACAAAGCTGTAATATTCCTGCCAAGTTCATGGAACAGTCTCATTATCTCATTTGTAATCCTCTTTCGGCAAATCTTCTCTTCTTAATCTTTCCTTTTTTAGCTTATCGGTCTTTATGGATCGATGTAGTCTACTTTCTGGTACATAAAGATTTATCTTGGAGAACTCATAAGTGTTGGAACTTCGTCAGGTGTACTTAATTCATCTCTGTTCCTGTTACCTATTCAAGCTCAGAATCACACTATTCCTGTTACCTCTCCCATAAGTTATGATTTGTGTTGTATTAGATTGGATAATAAATACAATGTATAACAGTGGTCACTATATTTGGAATAAATCATAACCATTCCATGCATAATAAAACAGTTTGCGAGTGATTTCCAGTTGCTGAACCAGAAGAGAAATCCAAACTCAGTAAATCCATATGCAAATCAATCACAAATTTGATTCATACTGAATCTTAATTGAGTAGCAAAAACAAAATAGAAGCATCTAAATAACATATTGTTGCCCACAATAAAAGATCCCATTTCGCGCATTGTTGTTCAGAGTCTGGAGCGCGGTGCCAGGATCATTTTCTGAAATACAAAAGAAAGGAAAGAAAGAGAATAATTAGTAACCAATATTAGTTAACCAATATGATTTTCTGTAGAAATTTCTAAAAGATAATGTATATACTTTCTTCACTACTGAATGAATAAGGGCTTTCTTTCTGCCTCTAGAGCTCACACCAAAGAATACAGTACTTCAAGCAAAATGTCCATTTCAGTTTCCACGATTCTTGTAACCAAATTTTATTCCTGATTTTTTTTTCTTGGCTTGTTCTTTTCTTAAACTTGGATGAAAATTGTGACGTATATTTTGTGGTAAAACATCTAGAGGTCCATAAGCAAATGACTCAAGCTTATTCAGTTAAGCGAATATAGATGCAATGCAGAAATTATGAAGCTACTTATATTATTAATGATTCTCCAATCATCTAGATATCATTCAACAGTTATCTTCGAGAAAATGATCTCTCTACTAAAAAACTTACATTAAAATTTTATATACTGAGAAGAAAGATATCTATCTACAACATTTAATTTTTGAAAAGCATCTCTCTATTGACATTAAATCATACCTTGTTATTGTAAAGTCTGATGGCAGCAAGAATAAGGCGATCTCCAACAAACTTCCTGAAGTGATCAACCAATTTTTCACATGATATTTTGTTCTCCTTTAAAAAATTATCAAAAAAATCTTATAATTTAAAACATAGTCCCTAAACTCTATTTAAAAATAATTAAAAAACCCTTTAATTACCATCAAATCATTGTAGACCCTTTTTAGGATGTTTATCTTGTTTGACGGTAAAACTTTTAGGTCAATGAAAATTATATCATTTACCAAGCGGCTAAAATACCAGATTGGCATTTAAAATCGACCCTAAATGACAATAGAGCATTTTAAATAGCTCCGACTACAATAAGACCTCATAATTATTCAAAAGTGACAATAAGATTCATATTTTAGCGGACTCGCCAACTCCCCTCTCTCCTCCCTTCAAGCTCCCCTTCATGGTGACCTCCTTCTCCCTCTCCTCCACGAACCCAAACCTATCAAACCCAACAATCAAAACCTCTAGCCTTCACCCTCAACCTCTTCAACTCCTCCTCGGAGCTCCAACTCCGCCCTCGCCCTGTTGTCAAGCCATGAGAAAGATAGTCCACAACATCAAAACCTCGTAAAGCCGAACCCGAAACCCAGAGAATTAGTTCAACAAGTCTTAGAGTTGAGAGAATGACAATCAAACTCTTTATTTGTGAAAGTCGAGGATTTTCAATTTATAAAAACCCCATCTTTCAATACAAAGCTGTAATATTCCTGCCAAGTTCATGGAACAGTCTCATTATCTCATTTGTAATCCTCTTTCGGCAAATCTTCTCTTCTTAATCTTTCCTTTTTAGCTTATCGGTCTTTATGGATCGATGTAGTCTACTTTCTGGTACATAAAGATTTATCTTGGAGAACTCATAAGTGTTGGAACTTCGTCAGGTGTACTTAATTCATCTCTGTTCCTGTTACCTATTCAAGCTCAGAATCACACTATTCCTGTTACCTCTCCCATAAGTTATGATTTGTGTTGTATTAGATTGGATAATAAATACAATGTATAACAGTGGTCACTATATTTGGAATAAATCATAACCATTCCATGCATAATAAAACAGTTTGCGAGTGATTTCCAGTTGCTGAACCAGAAGAGAAATCCAAACTCAGTAAATCCATATGCAAATCAATCACAAATTTGATTCATACTGAATCTTAATTGAGTAGCAAAAACAAAATAGAAGCATCTAAATAACATATTGTTGCCCACAATAAAAGATCCCATTTCGCGCATTGTTGTTCAGAGTCTGGAGCGCGGTGCCAGGATCATTTTCTGAAATACAAAAGAAAGAAGAAGAAAGAGAATAATTAGTAACCAATATTAGTTAACCAATATGATTTTCTGTAGAAATTTCTAAAAGATAATGTATATACTTTCTTCACTACTGAATGAATAAGGGCTTTCTTTCTGCCTCTAGAGCTCACACCAAAGAATACAGTACTTCAAGCAAAATGTCCATTTCAGTTTCCACGATTCTTGTAACCAAATTTTATTCCTGATTTTTTTTTCTTGGCTTGTTCTTTTCTTAAACTTGGATGAAAATTGTGACGTATATTTTGTGGTAAAACATCTAGAGGTCCATAAGCAAATGACTCAAGCTTATTCAGTTAAGCGAATATAGATGCAATGCAGAAATTATGAAGCTACTTATATTATTAATGATTCTCCAATCATCTAGATATCATTCAACAGTTATCTTCGAGAAAATGATCTCTCTACTAAAAAACTTACATTAAAATTTTATATACTGAGAAGAAAGATATCTATCTACAACATTTAATTTTTGAAAAGCATCTCTCTATTGACATTAAATCATACCTTGTTATTGTAAAGTCTGATGGCAGCAAGAATAAGGCGATCTCCAACAAACTTCCTGAAGTGATCAACCAATTTTCACATGATATTTTGTTCTCCTTTAAAAATTATCAAAAATCTTATAATTTAAAACATAGTCCCTAAACTCTATTTAAAAATAATTAAAAACCCTTTAATTACCATCAAATCATTGTAGACCCTTTTTAGGATGTTTATCTTGTTTGACGGTAAAACTTTTTAGGTCAATGAAAATTATATCATTTACCAAGCGGCTAAAATACCGTTGGCATTTAAAATCGACCCTAAATGACAATAGAGCATTTTAAATAGCTCCGACTACAATAAGACCTCATAATTATTCAAAAGTGACAATAAGATTCATATTTTCTTGGACTCATAACTCCCTCTCCTCCCTTCAAGCTCCCCACTTCCATGGTGACCTCCTTCTCCCTCTCCCTCCACGAACCCAAACCTATCAAACCCAACAATCAAAACCTCTAGCCTTCACCCTCAACCTCTTCAACTCCTCCTCGGAGCTCCAACTCCGCCCTCGCCCTTGTTGTCAAGCCATGAGAAAGATAGTCCACAACATCAAAAACCTCAGTAAAGCCAGACCCGAAACCCAGAGTGGTTCAACAAGTCTTAGAGTTGAGAGAAGAGGAGAGTGTGAATGTGCCATGGGTGAGGGTGGAGGAGAGAATGGTGTTCGAGGGAGAAGGAGAGAGTGGCGACGGCGGAGTTAAAGAGGTTGAGGGTGAGCGAGATATTTTTTGGTTGGGTTTGATCGGTTTGGGTTCGAGGGGAGGAGAGGGAGAGGAGGTCACCATGGAGGTGGGAGCTTGAAGGGAGAAGAGAGGAGTTGGCGGTCCGTGAAAATATGGGTCTTATTGTCACTTTTGAACAATTATGAGGCCTTATTGTAGTGAGCTATTTAAATGCTCTGTCATTTAAATTCGATTTAAAATGCCAATCACAGTAAGAAAAGCTGTAACTTTATGTACATCAATGTGCTCGGTGAGGCCGAAAAGCGAGGCGAAAAACAAAATTCCAAAGCTGGATGCAACCCATTATAGTGATGGAAAAGATCAAAGAGAGACTAACCATTCTTTACATTCATTTGGGAGGGAGCTATTTAGCATAATGGTAATAAGATCAACCTTTATGACTTTAATGATCGCTCTATGCTTCTAGGGATTGCTTGAAGATCCTAGAATTTAGCTCACCCGATGGTATACGGTGGTAGAGAGTGCCAATCTTTTTGCTCTTTGTTTGAAGCCCTTCCCCTTGATCGATATTATACGGTCCAATAAGAGATGCGGACACAAGTTCTCGGTTGAATTGGAGCCACTCCATGATAGCATTCCAAAATCTCATAGAGAAGGCTGCAATCGAAAAATAGATGATCCTGTTTTACTACACGTCGAGAACATAATACAGCCGGTTGTCTTTGGATAATTCCTAAGCTTAAAGCTTATCTTGAGTAAGCTAGCAGATTGCAAACCACCGATACAAAGAATGCTTTGGATAGTTTAATCCCTCCCAAAGCTGTGCCATACCGCTTTCGAGCTGAAACTTATGCGAGGTAGTATAGGCCAGAGATATGGACTTTAGAGTCCTTATAGCATGTAGAGATAGTTTGTTTTAGGTTATCAAGACCACCACACTTAGCAATTGATATATCCATGTTCTTTAAGAGTTGTTTCCACATCCAGGAATCCCCTTTTCTAGCTTGAACGCACCATATATCCCCAGTTTTCAGATAGTTGCCATGAATCCATCTAATCCATAGTTGCTCTTTGTTTAGATGAATACTCCAGAGCAATCTAAGACCAGTAGCCATATTCCAGATATGTGCAGAATATAATCCAAGTCCACCTTGTCTCTTGTTTGTGCACACACTCTCCCAGGAAACTAGAGGAGTTTTGGTTGCATTTTCTGATTTGCCCCAAAGAAAACCCCTGCATAGCTCATCTATCCTCTTGAGAACTTTGATAGGGAGTATATAACTGGAGGTCCAATAGATTTGAACACCCAATATGACACTTTTGATTAATTGCATTCACCGCATAGGACCGCCTCGAGCTTAGACCAGCCTGAAGTTATCGCCTACTTTGTTTATGAGGGGCCGCAGCCAAGGTAAGATGCCTTTGTCGATAAGGGGCACCGATTACCTCCTAGAGTTGCAAGTATACAACCTTTATCAAGTTATAGTATTTAAGATTATCGATCCCACGAGGAACGGGAAGTAAGAAGAGTTTTGTTCAAGTTTTGGTTCTCAAATTATGCATGACAATTAGGAGTTATTCAAATAAAATGAAAGTGAGAAAATGGTGAAAGTGGTTCGGGCGAGATAGAGAGTGGATTGTGGATTATGTGCAATAAACGAGGAAAAATGAGTGGAGAGATTAGAAAATGTGTGGATAAAACGAGGAAGAAAATGAGTGGAGGGGTTTAAAAGAAGTGGTAAAGTGAAAATAAAAAGAAAATGAGTGAGAGAAGGAGGGGTGGATTTGTAAATAAAGAAAAGAAATTAAGGAGAGAAAGACAAATGAAATAAGGATAAGAGGAAAATGGGAGGATTAATTAAAGATATGAGGAATCTAGAGTAGATCCACTTAGCTTATCTCAATCTCACAAGAATGAGTTGGATTTGTTAGCTAGTTTCAAACAATCTCTAGGATCCCACAAGTATTAGCTCCATACTTAGAAAGGGTAATTCCCTAGAGGGTTCTAGCCTCAAGGTGAATTAAAGGAAAGAAAAATCTATTCTAGAAAGTAAATACAAGAATTAAATACATTATATGAAAATAAATTGCATGAAAGTAAATTGCATGAAATTAAATTGCATGAAAGTAAATCTACAAAGTAATTAAATGAACAAGAAAGAAAAAGAAGAAATAAAAGAAAAACCAACAACTCCTCGATCTTAATCTAATCCTCCTTTTGGTCCTTGGATTAGAAGAAGAGAAAGGAAATTGAAGGGTGAAAAATTTCATTTATTGTGTAACAAAAGTTACAATTTTTGGAAGGTCTTCTCAATTAAGAGTAACCTCCTCTCCAAATGGAGTTTTACAAAATATTTCACAATCTCAAGCCCTCACTCTACCCTCTATTTATAGATAACAAGAATCTCTCACAACCTTTGGATTTGCCTTGGCCCCAAGTAACACTCACAACCATAGGATTTAGGTTAGCCCCTAAACAACCCTCATAGCCATAGGATCTCTCCAAATAATCTAGACCATTGATTTAATCCTCGAGACCAGAGCTTTATTTCTTTTGTATTTAATTCTTTTAAGACTCTTGGGCTTCTTAAATGCTCTTTTCTTAGAATTCAACTTTCAAATAATTGAATATATATCACTTAAATTCGATTTCTATCATAACCCGCTGCTGCTGATGAAATTTTGAGAATCTGGTAATTTGATGGCTCCGCCTCGTCGAGATAGGCGATTTTCATATATAATATGTTGAATTCTTCCTGATTGAGAGATATCGGATTTTCTTACTTGCTGACCATCCCGAGCACGAATTTGACTTTATTTTTCCATATTTGATTTGATTCTCAATTGTGCAAGTTATTAATAATTCTCACCAAGAAAGTGATGTGTTGAGATTTTGCTTCTAAACTTAGTCGTGGGCTTTGGATTTAGGCATTCTGGCTTCATTAGAGATCTTTTGGCTTGAAATAATCTTCATTTGGGCTCTTATTCAATAATACTCTATTAGCCCGCAAATTAAGATAAAAACAGTTATTAACAGGATATTTATTCATATAAAATAGGTAATGAGGGTATAAATTTGTAATTAAATGTGATAATCAAATACCCCCACACCTAAACTTTTGCTAGTCCTCTAGCAAAGAAAATAAAAAGAAAACCTAACTCACTTTCAAGCAGAATCGCGGTTGTATTTAGCGATACAACAAGCCTTTAAACCTCTAGGTTACCCTAGTGGACGAAGTTGTAGTCTCGTGAGGGTTTAAGGAATATACCCACAAAATTCAGACTCAAGCCAATTTAAAAAGTTAATGAAATAATTAATTCATTTGATATATTCAACCATTCCAAATGAGTTGGTTAATACTCAAAAAACGCTTTTATCATAACTCCAATGTAATTTTCTTAAGAAAATCCTTCCATTATAGTTATACAAAACCAAGTTTAACTCAAAATTTTAATTTAAAAATTTTGAAAAGAACATGCTAACTCTTTGTTTTAAACAAACTTCAAGTTTTTAATCCATTTAATTCTTCAAGAACATATACAAATATAACTATATATAAAAACATGGTTAGTATGATTTTTCTTTAAATTTTTTTACTCTTTATTCCTTGGTGGTTTTGTTCTTTTTAATCGGCTTCTAAGTGACCATTTAGCGAAGTTTTGGGCCAATGAATCCCAACCCAATTGGGCTTAGGTCATTAAGCATAGAAATACTTGCTGGCTTAATTACTCACCAACTTAGGCTTAGTAAAATAGAACCACCAATGATTTTAAGAGAAATTTTGTTCTTTTGTTAAGTTAGTATAATATATATATATATATATAGAGAGGCTCCTATGAACTTAAGTTCATAATATAGTGGTGCACCAACTTTTCTAACCACTCATCTTGCTTTGGGATCCGTGAAAGATATAAGAAGCCACTTTGAGATTTGTGCATCACAAATCTCAAGGCAAGATGAGTGGATGAAAAGTTGGTGTACCACTATTCATTATGAACTTAAGTTCAGGAGCCTTACTCTATATATATATATATATATATATATATATATATATATATATGTGTGTGTGTGTGTGTGTGTGTGTGTGTGTGTATGTATATACATTCTGAACAATATTTGGATCAAGACAACTTGAAAAATTATTTTCAACTCTAAGTTAGGCATGCAAAAATTTCATTACTTTAATTAAAAATCTAAGTTAAAACTTAAGTAAAGTATACTACTTTGAAAATTATTTCTTAAGAAATTTATTTGGAGTTATCATAAAAGGTAAACTTGAGTATAAAACTAACTAAGGATTAGAAGACTTAAATTCTATCAAATAGATCAATTATTAATCAACTCTATTAAATTGGCAAGTGACTTTTTATGAAAAGAGGAAAAATGACATAAAAAGAAAAAATGGTAAGAAAAAGAGGGAAAATGACTAAGATAAAGAGCAAAATGACTAATTCTCACCCCACACCTAAATTTTGCATTGTCCTCAATGCAAATTCTATATGCACAAAGTAAAACAGATAATAATTGAAGCACTTACATTTATTATTTAGCTTGAACAATGATAAAGTGCACCAAATACCTTCAAGATAAGGGGTGAAGCCAAAATTGTTTTTTTTAAAGAACAACAAGAAACTCTCACATGAGAGAAGAATAAATTCTTTTATTATTATGAGACAAAAATAAAAATATAGAATAAAAGATGAAACATGAGAAGCTCACATTCTACATTAAATCCTACCTTATTCTTTGAAAATTCTACAGAAATTTAAAAATTTCAATATGATATAATCAATGATGTTCTCATATTCCAAAGTTTTCAATGATTTTGGCAGCAAATAAAGGTAGATATTATTGGTGTTATGCATTTTGAACTTAGATTTTTGATTAATGAAAATTTGACATTTTTTTTTAAAATCTAAGCTCATCGAAAAGAGTTCTTCAAAAGTTAAATTACAAATGCATGTATTTGACCGGTTTTCTTATTCTCAAAATCAAACTGAGTGCTAAAATTTGCGCTCCTCACCAAAATTTCCTCAAAACTTCGGGTAAGATTCATTCTCTACTTACATTGAACTTTCTTGGATGTAATTGATTTGAAAGATTGATTATCAATATTATTTCTGGATTGAAAATATTAAGTTCAATCAAATTCCCAAAGCGGCTTCATGTGACCGGTTCTGGTTGATGAGAGCATTAGAAGTGGCTAAGAGCGTCTTCCTAAGATCACGGGTATCGTCCTTTGGGATTGGAAGCGGGTTGCGTTTCGGGACTATTAAATCAACAGGAAAAATAAAGTCTCCAACCTTTATCAATACATCATTATTTCACCTATAGGGACCTTAACGGATCTATCACTAGCTGAAGTGTGCATCTAGTTGGCTTGAGTTCCCGACACCTAGTTGTTGATAGATTGAATCACGGAAGCAAGTTGACGGCCCCTAAGTCTAAAAGCGCCTTATCGTCTGAGAGTATTACCAATGATACATGAGATGGTAGGACAACACGGATCCTTATGTTTCAATGGTACAGGACTTTGAGAGGACTTCAGCGATATTGGCTGAGAAAGACTTTCTTTGGAACATTTATTTGCCTCTTTTTGGTACATAATTCCTTTAAAATTTGGCATAAGAAGGAATTTGTTCAATGACATCTAAAGATGAATGTTGACCTTAGAAGGAATTTGTTCAATGACATCTAAAAGATGAATGTTGACCTTAACTTGCTTGAAAGTCTCTAGAATTTTCTCCTCACAGGAGGTGCTTCCTAGGCACGAGTCTATCAGGGTAAGAGCAAGCTGGTTTAAATTGATCAAAATTAGACTCAGGTTACGGTTCAAGTTAAGGTCATCGGAAGGGTGTGATTTACAGAGTAGAGATATCGAGGAAGGAGAATTTGTTACGGTTCAAGGGTTTCACTTAGAGGCATTCTAACCGATTATCGACTGTCTACGGCCGTAGTGAATGGATTGCATTCACTTCACTTGTAGGTTGAACTTGATCCCATGTCCTTGGGTTGGGCGCGGGTTGACTTCGAGAAAAGTTTCTTTCTCTCTCTCACTCATGGCATTAGCTAGTTGACCAAGTTGAGTTTCTAACCTAGCTATGGCTTGAGTGTTGGAAATGAGTTTGCTTGATTGATTGCATGAAGGAATTCAACGTGTTTGATGTTTGAGTCAATAAGTTAGGTAGTGCATGTAGAGGTTTTAATCAAAGTTTCTAGACCCTTTTCGAGAACATTAAGGCGTTTATCATGATCGACAATTTGAGGTGTGATTTGCAGATTGGTGATGAGGAGGCTGATTTTGAAATGGCAGTTGGTTGTTGAAAATTGAGAGGCATTGCCCTTAGAGAATTGTTGGGTTGAAGAGGGAGTAAAATTTTGATTTCGGAGTAGTTTCCGGTTCCATGCAAAATTCGGATGATTTCTCCAACTGGATTGTAGGTTGGAGAAAATAGATCATCCGGACTATTGGAATGCAACGTTTATCCGACCTAGTGGTGACCGGATCCTAAAGAGGACATTCATCTGAAACATGAGATGGAGCGGATAGTTATGACAACTTGAGAGAAACTTGGTTGATTTGGTGGAACTCGTTCTTTGACTTCTAAAGCTTCTAACCTCGCATGATTGTAGCCATCTTTGCTTGGAGACTATGTTTGTTTCTAAGGAAAGACCACTGGTTTTGGGTTGGGAAAGCTGATGAAACACGGTCATCACAATGTTCCCCTTTGCATGGTTTTCTCGGATAAACTCTAAAAGTCCCAAGTTTCATCGGCATTTTTCTTCATGAAATCCCATGACACATTGACTCTAAGGAAGTTTTGAAGAATAATCCAATCCTTCATAAATGATTTGGCATAATCGCCACTTTTCAAGACCATGGTGAGGACATTGGATAAGAGATCTTTGAATTTGTCAAAATACTTCCAAAAAGGTTCTCCGGGACAATTTTAAAATTTTGAATGCTATTTCTAAGCTTTGTTTGTGGATAGGAAAATTTTTTGGAAAAAGCATACAAATTCACCCCAAGTTGAGATGGAATCGTGGGCAAGCTATCTGACCATTTTGGCTTTGTCCTTAGGGCAAATGGAATAAATCGAGTTTGATCGCATCTTCGGTTAAGTCCCTCATCTTGATCATGAGGAAACTTCTTCAAATTAGGAGATGAAAATGTAAGCGTCTTGGTTTCTCCTAGAAATTTGGGAAGCATGTTAATAAAATGCGGTCTAAGTTGAAATTTGCTCCATTGACCTCGGGGAGTTTTATGCAAGAGGGATTGCATTTCTAGTGGGGTAACAAACATCTTGAAGAACAATTGGGTTGGTATTGGCCATTTCGTTTGGTTCAAGAGATGGATCAAAACGAATTAAGCGATTGGTATTATCCCTAACCCAAGTTGCATACACCAAAATTAAATTTTTTTATTTTTATGAAAAGGATAAGAGAAAAAGTTAAGAAGATGATGAGAAAAAAAAGAAAAAGCAAAACTAACTAAAAGCAAATCAAGACAATCACTTTTCAATCACCCTAACTCTAGGGTTAAGCCTAAACTTGACTTAGACCAGCTCCTAACCAAAAATTCCCTTAATGAAAAGATCAAAGTTTATGTGGATAATTAGCAGGTAAGGATAGTACTAGAGGAGATCAAAGATCAATTAAGTACCTCTTTCCTTGCGGGCCCTTCGCAACCCTAAACCTTGCCTTAGACACCATTAATCCAAATAAACTTGGACGGTTCACTTAAGAATTATTATTAATGAGCTCGAATCATAGGGGCCCAGCGTCTAATCAGTTTTAAGAGGCTTGGGTATGTGTAGTGAGGAATTAGTGATTTTTGGGCTAAGAAAGGGTGATGAAATCCCTCACTTATCTTGATTAATGGGTTTTGCCCTTAAAAATATTTTCAAGTGAGTGCCAAATCAAGATGCTCAAATCATTTTGGTGAATTCCTACTATTATATGAAATGCAACCCTAGAAATTAAAAGCAACTAAAAGGATGCAAAAATAAAAATCTTTTCATTTTTATTATGGTCCACAATCAAAGAAATGAAGTTTATTAGGGTCTACAAAGGTTTTTATTATTTATTATTATTATTTTTTTTCTAATTGTCTCTAATGTGAATGAACTATCTAAAAGGTGGAATTAAGAATACTAGAAAGAAGAGTTACCCACTAATCGCTATCCAAAGCCTCGTTGAGGCAATTCTTCAATCTTGAGTCTTCAACTCTTGATCTTCAAGCTCCAAGTTCCTACACAAAGAAAACACACAAAATAAGGAACCAAACTCAATAAAATCCTACTTATGCACGCCTCAGAACGCCAAAACTTGATGGGAAATAAATAATTACCTCCTAGAGTTGCAAGTATACAACCTTTATCAAGTTATAGTATTTAAGATTATCGATCCCACGAGGAACGGAAGTAGGAAGAGTTTTGTTCAAGTTTTGGTTCTCAAATTATGATGACAATTAGGAGTTATTCAAATAAAATGAAAGTGAGAAAATGGTGAAAGTGGTTCAGATGAGAGAGTGGATTGTGGATTATGTGCAATAAAACGAAGAAAATGAGAGTGGAGAGATTTAAATGTGTGTGATAAAACGAGGAAGAAAATGAGTGGAGGGGGTTTAAAGATGGAAGTGGTAAAGAAAATGAAATAAAAATAGGTGTGAGAGGAGAGTGATTGTGATTTGTGTAAATAAAAAAAAGAAATTAAGAGAGGAGAAAGACAACAAATGAAAAATAAGGATAAGAGGAAAATTAAGAATGTGAAGTATGGAGGATTAATTAAAGATTTGAGGAATCTAGAGTAGATCCACTTAGCTTATCTCAATCTCACAAGAATGGGTTGGATTTGTTAGCTAGTTTCAAACAATCTCTAGGATCCCACAAGTATTAGCTCCATACTTAGAAAGGGGTAATTCCCTAGAGGGTTCTAGCCTCAAGGTGAATTAAAGGAAAGAAAAATCTATTCTAGAAAGTAAATACAAGAATTAAATACATTGCATGAAAATAAATTGCATGAAAGTAAATTGCATGAAATTAAATTGCATGAAAGTAAATCTAAGCTACAAAGCAATTAAATGAACAAGAAAGAAAAAAAGAAATAAAAGAAAAACCAACAACTCCTGATCTTAATCTAATCCTCCTTTTGGTCCTTGGATTAGAAGAAGAGAAAGGAAATTGAAGGTGAAAATTTCATTTATTGTGTAACAAAGTTACAATTTTTGGAAGGTCTCTCAATTAAGAGTAACCCTCCTCTCCAAATGGAGTTTTTACAAAATATTTCACAATCTCAAGCCCTCACTCTACCCCTCTATTTATAGATAACAAGAATCTCTCACAACCTTTGGATTTGCCTTGGCCCCTAAATACTCACAACCATAGGATTTAGGTTAGCCCCTAAACAACCCTCTCGAGGCGTTGAAAATTGCCTATAAGTCCTCGAACGTAGCTCGTGATGACGAATAATCGACAAGTCATCCGATGAAGTAATGGCAAACCGCTGACGACACAACAAGTGAACGCAACGCAAACGCCCTCAAGATGCCCTACCAGAAGTTTTACGCCCCGCCAATAGCATGGCGGGGGGCAAGGGCTGCCTTTGCGGGTCCGGGCACTCGAAATTTTTGAAAAGAGCTCTCCTTCAACCGGCCACCGATTCGAACCTTGGTGAACTGATGCGCCATGAGCGGCGAAGGGATAAACCCGACTTTGAAGCCTCAAATCAAGCTCGAAAACCGCCAGAGAGAGCCACGCCGCACTCTGGTCAAAACCGAGACACTAGAGGTGTCTCGCCGAAGCGAGACACCCGGTGTCTCGGCCCGAAGCGAGACACCTGGTGTCCGCCGCCGAGACACTCAGGTGTTCCCGGCAGACACCCAGAGTGTTCACCGCCGAAACACTAAGGTCAATGGGCTTTTTGCCCGCCACCAAGATCCGCCGCTACACCTATAAATATGACGGCTAGGGTTTCATTTTCAGAGGTGGGAAAAATAAAAAAAGAGGAGACTTTGCCGAACTCTTGTGTGTGCCAAGGGTTAGAGAATTTCCAAGGGAGAGGAGATCAAGATCTAGACTTGCGCGGGGGTGAGATCCGAGATCCAAAGTTGCCGGATCCGCATCTACAACAACAAACCATCCTTGGATCAAGCTTGGCCTTGATCCAAGAAGAGTAACGGGTTCGCTGGTCGATCTCGCTCACTACGCTGATTAGTTCCTGGCTAATTAATCTCCTCAGATTCGCTTAGATCTCGATCCGATCGATCTAAGAATTCCCACGAAAAGGAGGGATTTTTAGATCTAGATCCGCATCCGCATCTCGCTTGATCAACACTTGGGAAAGGAATCGCGTGGTCCACGGAACACATCCCCAGACAAAGCAAAGAATCCCATCGCAAGCTTGGATCCGATAAACGGATCCCCCGCTTGTTCACAAGGAGGAAAGTTATAATTTTTATCCTTTTCATTGTAAAAGCCTTATAAAAGGTGATTTTTATTTGAAACTCATCCGTAATCCCATCAAGGTAGGATGATTTTCACCGATGAAAAAGATAATGACTTTTCCCCGAGAACAAGTCGGCGACCACGCTGGGAGCCACCGGCCTTGCATCCGAGATCGTTGTGCAGCAGCTCCACGGATTCGATCCCGGATCGAAGAGGTCGAAAATGAAGTTCGACCAGAGAAATTTGAGGCCTATCTCTCGCCATCCAATCCTCTTTTCCCCTAGCGGAAGCCCTCCGCTGCAAGGGGACTCACAAGGCGCCACCATCGAAGCCGACGCCTCGCCGCCAACGCATCAATGACAAATAACTCCCCCGCCATCCAAAGGTGCCAGATTCGATCTCTCTCCTCCGCCAATGAGTAGAAGTCCACCGAAGGCATGTGACTCTCTCAAAGAGAGCCCGCCAACGGCGCCGACAACGCCTTATGCTGTAATACGCAAAGCGTGAATCCATGGACGGTGTCCGATACAAGCCGGATCCGGTTCCGACGGGCATGAGCCCCGAAGACGAAGATAGGTGGTAATTCATCTAAACCGCCCAATCAAGAATGGATCCGCCAGCGAGATCGCTCCACCCTCGGGGCGGATCCAAAATGCCGTGGTCTCACGTGACGCTGCACGCAGGTTGGTTCAGCTACAACATTTCAAAGGAGCGCGAGGTGACCAAGAAGTCACCGTAAAGTCGAACTCACCTCCGCATCGCTTTTTCCTCGATGCAACCGGCGCCTATTAAAGACTCGCCAACACCACACCCCTTCCGATAAGGGTTCGTTTCAACGCCAGGTCCGTTCAGCTTGGATCAAGGTAAAGGTCAACTCCTCGCAGCTTGTTGAAGAGATCCGTGACAACTCGCAATGCCGGGTAGTTTCACCGCCGACGGAAGTCACGGAGAATCCACCAACCGGTTTGCGGATCGAGGTCCAAAAGCCCACGAGACGCCAAGACCAAAAGCGCAAGCAATGCCAGAATTTCAAAGACTTCGCGACGCCAACCCAACCTCAGATGGAGACGCCATCATCCGATGATGACGCTATACCGAGAGATTGTGTCACCGCGACGGTAGGTTGCTCCGCACTCATGCCGATGAGTTGTACTATCGCTGGGGGTAGGAAGAAGTCTCAGACGAGCTCTCCAAACCGCATCCTCTTGCATTTGTACTAAATTGATCAAGGCAAGGTTTCTCGAGTGTAAATACCGCCATAAACTCCTGAAAGGGTGTCGGCCTTCCAAAGATCGCACCAACGAACCGCCAAGACCTCTGGCCAAGCATGCTCCCAAGAAGACATGCACTCGCCAAGGCAAGGATGAGCCGCTTGAGGTCACCATCAATATGACCAACAAGGCAACGCCGCCACGCCGCATTCCGCAGCCCTCCCAACGCAGTGACTCGGGCCATGGCGGTACTATCGACGGCCTAACTATCACGCACCGCAACGAGGGATCCCTTCAAGGCACAACCGCAACGAAGAGTACCTCCGAAGATGAAGTATCGGATGACGGCTCTCAAGAATGGCATCCGATAACACCGCTCTAGTGAAGGCCATACTCGGAAGCACTCATGATCGGGCACCCGAGGTGGCTGCTACTTGAAGAAGCCTTGGCAAAACAGAAGGACAACTTCAAACTCGAGATGGACATGGCCATGCAAGATGAGAGAAATGCATGACCGGCAGATGCAAGCCGGCGACTAATCGCTGTGGTGAGGGCGCCGCCGCAACAACGCCAATTTGACGGATAGCTTACACGGATGAAGAGCAAGACCTTAACACCGGCGAGCGTAACGCCGATGATGACACCATGGTCCCACCTCAAAATCAGGGACAAAATGCAAGTGAAAATGATAAGATCAAGGATCACGGAGCAAGGTCAACTCGCTCATCTCGGCTCAAGAAGTGAAGAAGGCGGGGATTACGTGCTACAGAGAGGGTGAGTCAATCCCTATCCGTGAAGTTTAATTTAATAAACTTCCGGATTCGATGGGAGAGGGTCCCCACTCAACATCTTATCTACTTCAAAAGCCATTTGGGAGTCATCTCCGTAATGAGCCCTTGATGGTTCGGTCAATTCGGCACCACTGCGGTGACCTTCGATTGGTACCGCCGTCTCAAAGCGGGCAGCATCAGCATTTGGGAAGACATGGAATCTATGTTCCTAGCGAACTTCTTCGATGACAACCGAGAGGTTTCACTCGATGCGTTATGGGATGAGAAGCGAAGGATGGAAGCGTGGATAATTTTGTCAAGCGGTTCCGCAACAAAGGCGATGAACTGTCGTGACCAATCCGCGGAGAATTCATCCTCAAGACACCGGCCATAACCTCTCGCTGGGCGTGTCGAGGCGATGGGCACTGCCGTCTAGAACACAGAAAAGACTTGAAAGTCCAGGGAAAGAGGTGGCGTTTCCTCAAAGGGAGAAAGCGGAGCGAGGTCGTGAGCGCCGAACCGCGGAACAAAATTTTGTCCCGGAACAAGGGGAAGCCAATGAAGAATGTTGATGTGCATCAAACTTTCCAGGCTACCCAACAACGGCGGCGGCGGACCCCATCGCAACAACAACGTCGAGAAGCGAAGCGTCCGCCCGGGTTTCAAAGGCGTATTCTTCGAGGGACGAAGAGGTGCACAGGATCTTTAAGTACTTGCTGACAACAACAAGATCAGCGCCACCGATCGTCAACCGGGAGGAAGCTCAAGGGCGACGGACCCCAATGCTGCGCTATCATAGGCGATACACCACCGAGACAAGTCATGCTACCGGTGAAGGACAAGATCAAGCTTTGATTGAAGTGGGGGTGATCACCCCAAAACCAAATAAGGAAAGCAAGTGGAAACAAGCGGCGTCCATAAGCTTTGGGGCGGTGCCTACAACTGGTTCTAGCGAGAAGCCGTGGTCAAAGTGGGAATGAAGGCGGTGAATTACGATCCCCACAGCGGCGAGAGAAGGGGTTAGTGCACACAACCCAAATGGTGAACTCCTATGGGTCCACCGGACTTACTTAAAACGATCGATGAAGCGGCGTCTTACGTCTAAAAAGAAGTCAAAGGAAAGGGCAAATCTTGCAATGCTACCTCGGCGGTTCTACTCGGCGGCGACGAGCAAATTCCTCGTGTTCTTTGTGGAGGAGAGCAGGGAAGCCTTTGTCACCAGGGTAGGCGTGATGCGGCTTACAAATACCCGATGACTCCAACCTAATGCTAAAAGCGTTAGCGGGCTTGGGGTAGTAACAATTCCCGCGGTTCCGCCACTCCTAGGAGAGGGCACACGAGCGAAGGGAAACAACACGCAAATCACGAGGTGCAACCCGGCGATCGGTTTAATCGCCCGATTGGAAGGGATAGGCAGGGAACACAAGCTCTCCTACGCGATGTGATGGCACAATTGGCCAACATCCGGCAATAATAACTTTATCACGAGCTATTGAGGTTGTCCAAGGAAACCGCTGGCGTTCACGGCGTTGGCGGACTCGAGTCTTCCTAACCCACATTAAATCAAGTCGGAGGCAGTCATCAGCGGGAATGCAATGTGGCCTCCAAGCATATTCCACGCATCCGTTCTCTAAGGAGGATATGCGAGGCGAAGCGTCGAAGCATGAAGGACGCTCTACTTCACGGGGTACATTGGTTCAGTGAAGTCAGCGGATCAAGTTGATCCGGGTTCGGCTGTGAGCATCATGCCTTTCGCTGATGTATAGCACGGGGATTCTGTCAGCCGGGCTCGCCCCGGCACCGTGATATCGGATTTAACACGGTGGGTCACGGCCACTTGGTAAAATCCGCATTAAGTGTCGGATGGGGGACTTAAAGTCGAAGTCACACCTTTCGTCATTGTGAGACTTCCTATAACTTGTTGTTGGGTGGCCCTTGGATCCATAACCATGTTATAGTCCCTCTACCCTCCATCGATGCAAATATGTAGACACTAATACGAGGTTAAGGCGGTGGTCGGACAAACAATTTAAAGGGTGGAGAATTATTTCTTGACTCCCTCCTTCGGTAATGAGTCGATCTTGAATCATCGGCCCATGGCACGCGGACAGCGGTGAGGGCCGTGATACGAAGCGGGCTTGACTATAAAGGTGGTTTTGTTACGAATGACATTGTACCCTTAGTAGTCAATCTTGGCGAAGGATCTTAGATGAAAGTTGTAATTGGCGGCTTGCGAAGAAGAAATAAAAGATGATTTAGAGTACTCGTTGTTTTGCGAGCGATGTGATGAAAAAGTTGTATAATGACACTGAATTGCATATGCCAATTCGGTCATCTGTTAATATCTGAAGCACCTTGAGACTCATCAAGGCGACTTTCATCGTCCAAGGGAAGAGGCATAAAGATGGACTTAGTCTGGCGAGAGGTTGACTCCCAGCCTTCTCTGCAGGCGGGTTCGATGAAGATAAGCGAAACTTCATCTTTCGGATATAGCGCGTAGCAGCACCTCATGAAGAAGTAGAGTCGACTTTGCATTGGGAGAAGGACTTTATTTTGGTAGGGATCTCCGTTCCAAAGAGTGCATATGTAGAAGGAAAACCGATAATTATTACAGTTCAAAGAGGTTGGGATCGCATCCTCTTGAGAAGATGAGTGTTGTTGGTGATCAATAACCAACCACCCAACCTAGATGCGAGTACTCATCCGATTCATTTGCACGGGTCTCGGCGTCGGCATCGGCAAGATGTTCAGGAGGTTGATGTCCAACATGGCTCTGATGGACCCTACTGGAAGAAGATGAAGAATTGCCAACATGGGAAGACCCATGGGTCCATCACCTCAACATGCGGTATGGGGACGGTTTGAAGGCCTCAGGCGGAAAGCGAGGTAGTCGGATCAACATGGGTAATGAAGCACACCTAAACTTATAAATATTAGCAGATCTTCCCCGGAGGAAAAGGTTGATCGCTCTTGTCGGAGTATATCGATGTTTTAGCACGGAGCTCTGAGGACATGCGGGGCTCGACCCCGATGTGGCAATGCACGCCTCGACATTAAAGTGGATGCCAAACCTATCAAACGGCAATAGAGGCGGTTTAGTCCCACAGTTATGGAGGCAATTGTTGCGGAGTAAAAGCTCATAGCCTCGGGTTTCATCGGGAGGTTCAACATCCGGATTGGGTGGCGAATATCGTTCGGTGCTAAAGAAGCGGGATGATCGAGAATGCATTAGTGACTATAGAGATCGAATGCGCATGCCCAAAGATGACTTCCCACTTCCAATCACCGATGTGATGCGTCGATAATACATGTGGATTTGGCGAATGTCCTTCATGGATGGGTTCTCGGGTTACAACCAAATCAAGATGCATCAGGATGGCCTAAAGCACGGTGTTGAGAACTCCTCTAGGCATCTTACATTACGGTCATGCTATTGGTTGAAGAATCTTTGGCGCCACTTACCGGTAGCGCAATGACAAAGATCTTCGGGATCATCTTGAAGGATTCGAATGTTACGTCGATGACTTGGTTGTGAAAAGTGACAAAGATGACCATACCGAGGACTTGAGGGCGGTATTCGACCTCATGCGGACTCATCAATTAAAGATGAACCCACCAAGTCTTTCCTCGGAATGTCGGCAAATTCCTCGGGTTCGTTATTACCAACAAAGGTATCCACATTGACCCAGACAAAATAAAGAATCAATGAATTGCAACCCCAAAGAATCTAAGGGAACTTCGAGAGAATTCACGGGGCGATTAAGCGTACATCCGGCGTTTCATCTCCACCTCTCGGAAAATGTCGGCCATTCTCTAAGTTGAACAAAAGGTGGTGTCCTTTATGCGGGATGGCCTTTGTCGAAGGCATTCGAAGATATCAAAACATATCGGCGAATCCTCACGTACTCGTTACCGAAGTCGGGTAAACCGTTCTTGATTTATATCAAAGCGGCGAACCATTAGTTGAGTGCTTTACTTGCAAGGCGGCGACCATGGTCCGCGGCGGGCGGTTTATTATCTAAGCGAACCTTGGTGGGTCGCGAATCTCGCTACCCAATGAGCAGAAAGAGTGTCTGTGGCCGGTCTTTGCGATTGAAAATGCGACACTACTTAGTTGGGCAAGCGATCTCGTCATTTCTAGCGTAAATCCTTGTTGTGTTCATGGCGGCCGGCCTCTATGAATTGGCGCTGGCGAAATGGGCTTTACTTTTGTCGGTATGACCGCACTTCAAGCGGCGAAGTCAATTAAGGGACAAGCCATCTGCGATCTTTTGGCGGCCACCCAACAAAGGATACGGTGAACTATTTGATGATCAGGGATGAGACCACGAGGTTAACACAACTCTGCACCAGGTGTGGCATTTATATTTTGATGGGCGTCAGAGCTACCAGCGTGGCGGCCGGATATTCTAAGATCTCCGGGTCGGGTAGTCTTAGTTTCCCGAGGAAGCATGTCATGCCTCGAGCTTATTCAGTGACCTGCTCTGCAATGTCATGAGTACAGCGCTCCTCATTGGACTTAGCAGCTAAAGAGGGGTAGAGTATCTCGAAGCCGAGGATTCCCAACTCATTGTCAAAGCAGTTCGCGGGGACTATGAGGTCGAGGAACAATTTAATCCCATACCATCGGTACGCTGCTCGAGTTAGCGGACTCGTTTGAAGGATTCTTCATCGAGTACATTCAGCGCCTCGAATCGTATTATGCAAATGTTGTGGCGGCGCGGTGTGTCTTTGGCGCAACCTCAGAGTGAGCAAATGGTCGCGGTGAGGACCCAGATTATTCATTCCTATTTATGGCGAGAAAATGGCGAAAGGGTAGTCACTAAGGAAGTGTATGCAACCGTCGGACTTGAGCCGAGATTGGCTTCCTATTATTGACTCGTCTTGCGGCATCTGCCGGAAGATATGAAGGGCGTGAATCAGTCAGTAAGCGCCAAGGTTCTTCTACAATGAAACAGGCAGCTCTATCGGCGTGGGTATAGCGGTTTGCTACTCGGCCCTTTCAAACAAGCGGAGGAAGTTCTCAAACTGCGGGAGAATACGGTGCACCAGCCAGTCCTAAGCTCTATGATGGGATCGGGAGGATGGGGTACTCTTGGCCTACTATGTCAATGATGCGTGCATATGCTCGGAAGTGTCCGCAGCGTGCCAAATACCGCGCGAACTACGCATCAACCTCGAACCTTCACGTCGGCCACATCTTGGCCATTGAGACATGGGGCATGGATGTGGTAGGCCCAATCTTTCCTCTGTCGGCCAAAGGTGATGGTTTATCACGCGATCACCGATTACTTCTCCAAGTGGGCTGATTCCCCTCAAGGAGGTAAAAGCCCGCAATGTAATTCGGTTCATCAAGCACCACGTCATCTATCGACCGGTGTACCAAGGCGGATCGTTACATGATAGCGGTCCCAGTTCATTAGCAATGCCTTCATTCGGTTTGTGAAATTCAAGATCGGGGCGTCTCCTCAGCTGCGTACAATCCCGCTATAAGCGGATTGGCGGAGGCCTTCAACAAAAGATCATTAAAATTCTCAAGAAGGCTGGTGAAAAATAACAAAGCGGGATGATAAACTTCGGAGAAGCACTCACGGCGTGTCGCGCACGGTCGCTGCAAACTAGGGCTACCCGTACTCTACGGTATATGGGTGTGAAGCGATCCGCGCCTGGAAGTTCGATTCCATCCCTCCGTATCTCCTAGCCAGAGATGACAGAGGAGCTACATCAAAAGCACCTCGAAGAACTTCGAGTTGCTAGATGAAAAGCGGAAGCTCAACGGCACATTGAGTTTTACCAAGCAAGGATGTCGGGGCCTTCAACAAGAAAGTCGACAAAGGAGCTTCAGGAGGAGACTTGGTCCTCATTTGCGGCGGACCAGATAATTCTCGACTCAAGAGGAAGGGTAAGTTTGAACCCAGTGGGAAGGGCCGTTTGTGATTGAAGCGGTCTATTCCAATGGCATATCGCCTTATCACCCGAGAAGCGATAGGCAATTAATCTTAGATCAATGGGAAGTTCACGAAGAAGTACTATCCTTAGTACCTTGAGGATAACCCGTTTTGGAGGAAGTTCTTGGGAAATACTTTCCTCGGAGATAACCTAATCCTTTCCTCGAGAATTCCCCCCGATCAAACTCATTGGCGGTGGGTCCTAAAATTTTCTCGGTCCCTCAACGGCAAAATTTCCCCTTGACTTCTTTCAATAAGCAAGGGGTCCACAAAATTTGATCCTCTATCAAAATCCCCTCTTGATTCCTTTCAATGAACAAGAGGTCCACTCAAATTAGGAGATCACTTTACGATGAGCAGAAAGACTCCATCGTTCCATTTGATCCGCCCTCCCATGGCGGTAGTACTAAAATTGGAACACTCTCGATAAATGAGACCTTGGATCGGTGGCGAATCCTATAAAAGTGAAAACTACATGTATCTCTTCGATTCTCGGGTGGATATCCCTCTTAGTTTCACCTTAAGAGATTCTCGAAGTGGAGATCCCACTTTTAGTTTCCCTTTCTTGGAGATAGGATATAAAATCCTTCCTCTCCATCTTAGGAGATAGAATATAAAATTCTTCCTCTCCAAGACTAAGAAGCGAGGATATAAAATCCTTCTTTTCTTATGTGCACTTGGGGTTCGTCTCGACCAGGACAAAGGAGATCACGGAAATAGAATATAAAATTCTTTCTTTCGGCCTTGGAGGCAGGATATAAAATCCTTCCTCTCCATCTTAGGAGATAGAATATAAAATTCTTCCTCTCCAAGACTAAGAAAGCAGGATATAAAATCCTTCTTTTCTTATGTTCACTTGGGGTTCGTCTCTATCAGGACAAAGGAGACTTGGAAATAGAATATAAAATTCTTTCTTTCCGATTGCCAGAGCGGGATATAAAATCCTTCCTCTCAGACATGGAAGCGAATATAAAATTCTTCCTTTCCCACAATCAATTCCATTCACGATTCGATCCGGTTCGATGGCTCTCGGTCAAAAGAAGACACCAAGATTCATCTTGGGGTATTTTATCGAAGCCTAAGAAGGGATAAAGCCAGCGCCTACCGCAGCGTTGCAGGGTAGTCTATTCGTGAAAAAGAGCGAAGCCTATGTATTCAACATCGTAGCATTAAGTCTAAGAGTTTCATTCTTTTAGCACAACGTCACATGCGAGCGAGTTCGATAATCCGCATGCTAGCGGTCCAAGCGGTGATCGGTAAAGGCCAATCAAATCCGTTGAGGTGGGGTTGGATAACCCCAAAGTCACCGCCTAACACCTTGTGGTTAGTCTTTTACGTGAAAAGTGATAAAGTCTATGTATTCAAAATCATAGCACCAAGTCTAAAGAGTTTCATTCTTTTAGCACAAGCGTCACATCTTGGAATGGGATTCGATAATCCGCACTAGCGGTTCAAGCGGTAATCGGTAAAGGCAAATCAAATCCGTTGAAGGCGAGGGTTTGCTAAGAATTCTATGAATCTTTGTGGCGGTGAAAATGACAAATGAAGTCACAACAACAATGGAACTACCGTCGGCCTTGACTTCCATGATTGGTCCCTCGGCGAGCCCTTTGGTAGTAACCACCGCTATACCTAGCTTTGGAGGAACATCTTACCAATAGAAAAGAATTCATCAAAAGCGCCAAATTGAGGATGAACTAGCTAACAGACTAGTCCCCAATTAAGCGGGATGGAGACTCAAGTGTTTCAGGTGGGCTATCATAGAGAGCCGACCTCATTGCACCAGAAATGGGATATGTCAACCTAGATGCATGGAGTCAATGGGGATGTACACAAGGGTCAATCATTACTCCCTCGTGGTGCAGTTCATGGATCTCCCACAGGAGAGTATAGGGTCCGCAGTGAACCATGCAGAAGCTTCTTTCATTTTGTGGCGGGAGCCCATGTGACACCTCCTCAAAGGAGATATTAATCACGGTCCCGTAAGAAAAACTCCTTGAGGCACTAATAGTATACAAGTGAATATTGATCTCCTCAAGCGGCATATTGATCTCCAAAGGGAAAGTCAATTTGCGTCTAAGCCCTCTCCAAGTTGTCCCCTAGAAGTTTGAACAAAGGCCGACAAGTTACTTCATGGTCACCAGCGATTCCAACCACGACCAGCGGATCAACTTGCGTCGGGACAATGAATGCAACCCATGAAGGGTTCCCTCTCGGTAGGATCGGTAAAATCCCCATGATGGTGAACCCTGAATACTCCAATAAGGAATATGAGTATAAAGCTGTTCCTAATTTATTGGAAAGTTCACGGAGGATAACCTAATTCTATTCCAACAAGGGTAGGATTCTCCCACCTTGATACTCCAACTAGGTATCACGAGTCTAAACTATTTCCTATTTTGTCGAGAAGTTCACGGAGAATAGTTTTATATTCTTAAGGATAACTTCGACAATCCCCAATTGCTTCCGGGTTCGACCTTACGGCCGGACAATTCGTTGTGATGAAAAATGGCCAATTGGAGGTTGAATTCGAGAAAATTTTTGATCTTGGACAATGCGTCACATCTCGAGAAAATCCCTCCCACGTAGTCGATCTGCTTGAGCATCGCTGATGAGTTCACCAATCAAAGGATGAATCCTCAATATCCTCAGGGGTTTAGTCTTATGCCAAGCCATGCGTGGAGATTTCAACGATTCAAAGCTAAGTCTCCGAATTGGATGAAACAGTTCGGCGACAACTCACGATCCGAGCTAAAAATAAGAAAATTCATTCATGGCCATCGAGTCAAGATTTTGGTGATCGGACAATAAATGCAGCAAGTGACACTTTTAGTTATCCTACAAAGCCTTTGGATAGTCGAAAGAATCGGAGAATCAAGATTTGAAGCGTTTTGAGTCCTATTACCGTGAAGGTGCGGGCCTATCACATCAAAGTATTTGGCTTCTTCTATAAAGAGCGAGACGAAACACTTTGGAGGGTATCGTAAGCGTTGAAATTACCTATAAGTCCCGAGCGTAGCTTCGTGAGATGAGAATAATCGACAAGTCATCCGATGAAGTAATGGCAAACCGTTGGCGACACAACAAGTGAGCATAGCATAAGCTCTCCTCAAGGCGCCCTCACGCGAGTTTTCGGTCGTCGCTAGCCGGTTAGCGGCCGAGTCAGGGGCAGCGGCCCCTTGAAGTCGGCGGCGCCACAGAGAAATTTGAAAAGAGCTCTCCTTTACGGCTGTCGGTGATTCGGAACCTTGGTGAACTGATGCGCCATGAGTCGCGGCGAAGGATAAACCGACTTTGAAGCCTCAAATCAAGCTCGGAAAACCAGGCGAGAGAAGCCGCAGCGATCGGTCAAAAGGAACACTAGAGGTGTCTCGCTGGCAGACACGAAGGTGTCTCGGCACAACGAACACCGAGAGGTGTCGCTCGGCCAGGCACACCAGTGTCGCCGAAGCGAACACCCGAGTGTCTCGGCTGGCCGAACACCATGGCGAATGGGCTTTTGCCCGATTTAGCGCATCCGTCTGCACCTATAAATATGATGGCTAGGGTTTCATTTTCAGAGGTGGGAAAAATAAAAAGAGGAGACTCCGAACTCTTGTGTGCCAAGGGTTAGAATTTCCAAGGGAGAGGAGATCAAGATCTAGACTTGCGGGTGAGATCCGAGATCCAAAGTTGCGAGATCGGATCTACAACAACAAACCATCCTTTGGATCAAGCTTGCCTTGATCCAGAAGAAGATAACGGGTTAAGCTTGGCGATCTCGTTCACTCGTTGATTAGTTCCTTGGCGAATTAATCTCCGTATTCGTTTAGATCTCGGATCGATCGATCTAAGAATTCCAGTAAAAAGAAGGATTTTTAGATCTAGATCGAGATCGGATCTCGTTGATCAACACTTGGGAAAGGAATCAGCGGTGGTCCACGGAACATATCCGAACGGGCAAAGAATCCCATAGCGAGGATCCGATAAAGCGGATCCGTTTGTTCTAGGAGGAAAGTTGTAATTTTATCCTTTTTCATTGTAAAAGCCTTATAAAAGGTGATTTTTATTTGAAACTCATCGTAATCCCATCAAGGTAGGATGATTTCACCAGATGAAAAGATAATGACTTTTCGAGAACACCCTCATAGCCATAGGATCTCTCCAATAATCTAGACCATTGATTTAATCCTTGAGATGGGCTTTGTAGGCTTTATTTCTTTTGTATTTAATTCTTTTAAGACTCTTGGGCTTCTCTTAAATGCTCTTGGGCTTCTTAGAATTTAACTTGGCCTTCAAATAATTGAATATATTTCACTTAAATTCAGTTTCTATCATAACCCGCTGCTGCTGATGAAATTTTGAGAATCTGGTAATTTGGATGGCTCCGTCTGCGTCGAGATGGCGATTTTCATATATAATATGTTGAATCTGCTTCAGGATTGAGAGATATCATTTTCTTTAGGTTGACCATCCCGAGCACGAATTTGACTTTATTTTTTATATTTGATTTAATTCTCAATTGTAAGCCAAGTTATTAATAATTCGACCAAGAAAGTGATGTGTGTTGAGATTTTGCTTCTAAACTTGATGCGTGGGCTTTGGATTTAGGCATTCGGACTTCATTAGAGATCTTTTGGGCTTGAAATAATCTTCATTTGGGCTCTTATTCAATAATACTCTATTAGCCTGCAAATTAAGATAAAAATAGTTATTAGCAGAATATTTATTCATATAAAATAGGTAATGAGGGTATAAATTTGTAATTAAAATGTGATAATCAGGCACCACGAGATACCTGATTGGCAATGATCCTTCAGGGAATTGTAAGCTATTGTGGATAGAGTTTTTGAGTGATTCATCAAGCCCTCCAGTAGAATATAGCACATTTGCTAGGATTAGCCTCCGATCCGATGGCTGCTTGAAATCCAACCTGCTTGGTGAAACTTAGCGTATACAGATCACCCCTTCCAAATAACAAGAGATCATCATCAAAAATAAGATGGTTAATCTTGAGCTTGGCACATTTGGGGTGAAAATTAAATTTTTTGTCTTGCTTTAGCATATCCAAGCGCCTAGAGAGATATTCCATTCCCAAAATGAATAGGTAGGGGGAGAGGGGGGTCACCTTGCCTTAGCCCTCTCTCACCTTTAAAATAACCATGAAAAGAACCATTTGGGGAAATAGAGAATTTTGGGGTGGTGATGCAAGCCATAATCCAATTGGTCATTTTGTGAGGAAAGCCTAGACCAGAGAGCATATCTTGGAGGAACTTCCAGCTAATTGTGTCAAAAGCCTTCCTAATGTCAATATTTAGCATGATTCTAGGAGATATGTGCTTTCGACCGTAATTCTTGACCAATTCATGGGCTAACAGGATGTTATTTGAGATCTGCCTCCCTCTCACAAATGCACTCTGTGCTTCATTCACTAAGTGCCCAATGACAGATTGTATTCTGTTTGCTAAGATTTTTTAAATAAACTTGTAGAGGGAGTTGCAACATGCTATTGGCCTGAAGTCAGAGGGAGTTTTCGGGCATTGAACTTTAGGGATAAGAGTTAGGGAGGTAGAGTTGACCATACCTAAGAGTTTCCCAGATTTGAAGAACTCCTGGATAGCTGAAATGATATCCTCTCCCACAATGCTCCACGCTGATTTAAAAAAAGAGGCACTATAACCATCGGGACCTGGAGCTTTATCATCAGGAGTGGAGAAGACAGCATTTTTGATTTCATCATTTGTGACATTTTCAGATAATCTTGTAGCTTGGCTATCAGTAAGACAAGGGTCATTTTGAATAATACTGATATCAGGACTCAAGGTGTCAGAAGCAGTCCCTAAGAGATTCTTATAAAAGGATATCAACTCTTCAACTATTTTCCCGTTATCAGTAAGCTTTTCCCCCATACTATTGTAGAGAATCATCACTCTGCTGTGGTGTCTGTTGGAATTGATGATTGAGTGAAAGAGCTTTGTGCTTCTATCCCCTTGTAGACTCCACGCAATCCTGGCCTTCTGATGGTAGAAAGAAAGTTCACAATTTATAAGTTTATTGTATTCAAGCAAACATTCTCTTTCTTTTCTAATAAACATAGGGTTTAAGGGGTCAAATTGCAATTCATTTTGAGTATCTTCTAGGTCCCTTTTTGCACGAAGAACTTGTTCACTAATATTATTGTAGTGCCTTTTGTTCAGCTCCTTTAAAGCCCCTTTCAGTAATTTGAGTTTTGTGCAGGTTGTATACATTTTATAACCTGATATGGGGGTTTGCCAAATTGAAGAAACTGTTGGAATGTAGCTATCATGTTTGGTCCATATTTTAAAAAACCTGAATGGCTTTTTCCCTTGCACACTATCCTCAAAAATAGTGATCAAAGCTGGAGAATGGTGAGAGGAAATAGGGGGAAGATATTCCATATGGCTAGAATTGTAGGAGTGAAGCCAATCTTCACTTATTAGCCCTCTATCCAATCTGCTCCACACCCTTGTATTGGACTCTTGTTTGTTGTTCCATGTGAAAAAACATCCATTAATTTTAAGGTGAGAGAGCTTACAATTCTCTATGAATTTCCTGAAGTCCTGTGTATCAGTTTTAGTGAGTAGTGATCTTCCCAGCTTCAGTAGCACTGATCATAGCATTGAAATCCCCAGATATAAGCTAAGGTACATCCCCAATAGAAGAGCTGAATTGATTTAGGTATGTCCATAGTTGCTTCCTAGCTTCCATGTGGTTAAAGCCATATACAGATGATATTACACAGTTGACTCTACCATCTAAAGATATCATGGTAGCAGTAAGGTGCTGAGCTGAGTAAGTTAGAACTTGTATCTCAAAAATGTCTGGATCCCACATGATCAAAACTCTGGCCTTTCCAGTAACAACAATATTGGAGAACCAGCTCCATCCCCTAGCTATTTTCCTTGTAATAACTGCTAGCTTGGGATCTTTGATTTTTGTTTCAAAAAGAGCAATGAAAGAAATTTGGTACTACTTTATAAATTGCTGAACTACATGATGTTTAGGGGCTCTGTTTAGTCCCCTAACATTCCAAAAAGAGATTTTCATTTTTATTGAGATCCCCCTCTATCTATTGTAGAGGGATCCATGTCATTTGTCAGGAAGACTAGAGGTGAGAATCTTGATGAACCTTCAGGCATGCTTGTTGTTTTAGACATATCTCTTTGAACTTGTGTCCAGACATTTCTATCTTGTGGATGCTCATTATCATTCCTTAACTCAGATTGCCCATGCACAACATGCACAACTTTACGCGCCTTGAAGCTTCGCGATTCAGGAGCGTGCACAACATGCGGTGATCTCTGGGGAGGCTCTGCTGTTAGCAATATCCACCATATTGCTTAACTTAGTTGTGTCTCCTGGATTTCCTATTCTAGTAGCATTTAATTGCTTTGGCACCCATCTTTAAATAGGTCTTTTCTTACAAAACTTAGTTTCATGTCCCACTAGTTTGCATGTATCACACCATCTGGGCTTCAGTTCATTTATGACTTTCTGAGTTAGAAGCTCTCCATTAGGGCCTTGAATGGTGATTTGATCTGGTAGTGTTGAAGGTAATTTTACTTCTATTAGCACCCTAGCATAGGCTAACCTTTGTCTATTTGCAGTAAGCTTCTTTGTGGTTATAGGATGCCCAATGACACTTGAAATTTTACTGATGCTTTTTGCATTCCACAGGTTAAGTCTCAAAGCAGGAAGTTGGATCCACATGGGGTAGGTTGTTTCATGGACTTTTTCAATTTCTTCCCCAATTGACCAAGGCTTCAACAATAGAGGCCAAGAGCCAAAAAACCAAGGGCCATTTTCCAGTATATCACTCATATTCTCTTTGTTTTTGAATTTGAAAAGAAATAGGCCAGCTTTCAGCAAACATATCTCAGGAATGGCAATATGAGACAAGAGTTTCTGAACAAAAGATTCCATAGCTTTGAATTTAGCATTCAGACCAAGGACTTGACCAATTAATGAGAAATTCCAAAGTGAAGATCCTTCAGTCCATTCTTCCTCAGTAAACACTACAGAATTTTGATTTTCAGCTGGAATATAGTTCAAATCAAGGCCATTTCCTGCTTTTTTGTTATCAGCAAAAAAACTAACCCAACTTTTATTTTGTCCAGTTTTGCCAGTATCACCATTACCAGCCTGAAGGGTTCTAGCATTAACACTTGGATTAGTCTCCATATTGTTTACTAATTTAGCACTTGATTGATCATCAATCACTACCGTGGAGACTGCGTTTCTCAAAAAATCATCAGAAGCTTGATCAGAATTCAATGGAACAGTAGTAGTATCATTAATCAAAATAGGAATCGAAGATGAAGATACAGGAGATGCATCATCATCTAGGTCACTTATTTCAGCCCATGAGCCCTAGATGAAGAATTAGCTCCAGTATGAGGAAAGGGATTCTTACTAAGAAATCGAGTTTGAACTCCCATTGTCCGAGGAACAGATTTAGCGACACTGGAATCTCCCTGAGGCGAGGTTGGATCCAGGATATCCGTCAGCAGCTTCTTCAATCTATCCCCCTTTGGTCCAGTTGAACCCATGCCATTAGAGCTCGAATCATCATCATTCTCGCTAAAATTTGTATTAGAAAGATCAGCAGATGAAACCAAGCTTGAATTTGAAGCTCAAAGACCAATGTGGATGATCTTCTTCCCACTATTTTTCTTTTTTTTACCATCGAAATCTCAGCGGGGGTGTACGTTAGCAATGCCAAGATCGCATTCGCGTCGCCAACCGCTCTTTTAGAATCAAATCTTTAATATCGCATGCACATTTGTAAAACTTTTGGCCGTAAAACTTCGATACCACATAAATCAACTTTGTAAGTGGTATGAAAGGAGATGTTGGTTTCGGATATCCGTTGTTGTTAGCATTGCGGACATAGTAAATAATCTTGCCTGATACAAACAAACAAAGAAAAATCACTAAACCTTGAAATTAAATGAAAAACCAATCTTTGTATTATTGTATATGACTCTTCACATTTTATATATAATATAAGAAAAATTATTAAGGCTAAATATGAACACAAAGTAGCATTAAGAATATAAAGCTAAATAAATTATTTTGCAATTGTTTTGTAAACTAAATATTTCAAATCAAAAATAGATGCCTTTAGAAAACCTTTATTGTATAAAATTATCTACATTATTTTTCGATCATATTAGTATAAACATAAATGTCTTGCATTTCCAACAACAAAAGAAATCTAAAGAAAAAAAAACGTTTGTACTATTTTTTATGAAATGAAAGAAAGATTTTAATAACCAATCAAATCATGCTACATGGTGTGTCAATATTATAGGCATTGCACCCTCCCATACCCTAGTAGAATTATAAACTTTTGCAACTTGAGCCAAAATATGAGCTACTTGGTTTCCCGATCTAGGTACAAAAAAAGCTAAAAAGAATTGAAAGTTGTTTTCATATATTGCAATTCATCAATAAGTCCTGTCATGTTGTGATAAGGTGGTTTTGTGGTGCGAATGGTGTCAAAGACATCATCAAGAAGAGTTACACATCATAATAAGATGACGCTACCATGTCGGTGAATGAGAAGAAAGCCTACAATGAATTGGTGAAAAATGATGATTATGCTCGTTTACTCACCACAACAAGATCCCATTTCCCGCATTGGTAGAGATAGAAACGTGTTGTCGCAATATGTTTCTGTTATGCGATGAAAATAAAAATAAAAAGAAAAATTAGTAAATTACACATTTTTTAATAAAAATTCAGAATATATTTTATATAAGTCTAGTTTCTTAGAAAGGATGGTTATAAAACAAATTAATAATATATTGAAAATGAATGTTAGTATGACATTAGATTATACCTTGTTATTGTATAATGTGATAACATCAAGTATCAGGCGATCACCAACAAACTTCTTGAAGTAACCAATCATTTCTTCGCAAGATATTTTGTTCTCCTGCATAAGAAATTATCAATAAAATCTTATATTTTAAACACAACCACTATATTTGATACAAATTTTGTAATTACCATCAAATCATTATAGACCCTCTTAAGGAGGTTGATCTTGCTTGATGGTAAAACTTCGATACCCCATAAATCAACTCTGTGAGTGGTCTGGAAAGAGATGTTGGTTTCTTATGACCATTCTTGTTAGTGTTGCCTAACATATATAGTAAATATATTGCATTGATGCAAACAAATAAAGAAGAAATTATTGAACACTGAAATTAACTGGGAAAAACAATATCTGTGTATATGAATCATGTATATGAACACAAAGTAGCACATAAAAATACGAGGCTAAATATATTTTACAATTGTACTATAAACTAATTATGTCAAATTAAAAAAGATGTAAATCATAAAACCTTTATTATATAAAAATTATCTACATTACTTTGACGATCAGAAAAATAAATTTCTTGAGTCTCCAACAACAAAAAGATATCGAAAAAAAATGACAAAAAGTTTGTACTGTTTAAAGTCGCCATAGAAAAGAAAACCTTAAAATTGTAGATGGCGCTCCAAATTTATGATGAGGAAGTAAAAAATTAAAGTAAGTAACAGAAAGTAAAGAATTGAGAAGAGAACCTTAGGCAGAGGAACGTATTGGGTTCAGATAGCCTCAAGAGATCATGTACAAGGGTATTTATAGGATGAAAATTCAATTTCAAAACTTGCTCAGTAAGAAAATTGATGAATCAAATAGTTGGCATGGCAGAATATTACTGCCCAATATTTGCTTCTCAAGCTAAACTATGGCAATGAATTTAGGCGTGTTGATATGCGAATGCATTGTATTTATTCTGTCATACACATTCTCCTAATATCAATACTATATCACAAAAAAATTTAATATTTGGATGAAAATTTTCAACTTTGTGATTTATGAAACATTATATAGTAATGAACATGAAGACATGAAACTCGTTTGATGAGACCAATGTGTTTTTCTTGTATTACCTACTTTCTTTATAGCATGGGGGCAAGAGTAGCGCAATAATTTTTGGGAGTCAATAAAATGGATTGTAGAACATGCACAAAAACATGCACAAACAGTTTTCAGGTTGAGTAGTCGACTACTAGGCATTGTAGCGACTACTGCTATATGACAAGCAAGTTTTGGTAGGGAAGATAGTCGACTAATATGAGTTGTAGTCGACTACCTGTAATGAGAAAGGTGTATTTGCGTTGGAGTGCAGTAGTCGACTAATGCGTTTTATAGTCGACTAATCTACATGCATTAGTCGACTAATATGAGTTGTAGTCGACTAATCCGGCATTCAGCGGGTCTAATTAGGATTTGGTTTTAAACCCAATTCGTTTAGAGGTATTAATAACCCCTAACCCGATTGTTAGGGTAAGTTTGAAGCACGTTTTGGAGCGACCTTTGAGAGAGTTTGGTGCATCTTTGGAGAAGAGATCTTTTGAGAGATTGAGAGGTTTGTTTTAGGGTTTCTTTGTGAGAACTTGTAATCCTAATTTGTATTCTCTCTTTCTATTAGTGAAAACCCTCCTTACCCGTGGGCGTAGGCAACTTGCGAACCACGTAAATCCGTGTCTTTATTCTTTTATTGTGTTTTGGCTTTTCGCTTAGGGTGGTTTCTCTCGACGGTTCCTGTCCGCTACCAACAATTGGTATCGAGCTATTGTTGATTGGAAGTGGTGTAATTTCTAATTTGAGGGGTGTTCGGTGATTCGAGAGAAGCGGATTCACGAAGACAAACAGAGGATGGCGCCAACCAAGAATCACCAAAGTGGGAAAATTCGAGATTGAAAAGTTCAATGGGAAGAACGATTTTTCTTATTGGAGGATGCGATGAAAAACTTTCTAATTTCGCAAAAATTGCACAAGACTTTGGATGGAAAGGAGAAGAAGAACAAGGATATGTCCGATGAGGATTGGGAGGAGTTGATCGAAGCACGGCGCCGATTATCCTATGCCTCGAGAGGGATGTAGCTTTCTTGGTAGATGGAGAGGAAACGGCCGCGGCGTGGAAGAAGTTAGAGGGTACCTTCATGACTAAGAGTCTAACTAACCGGATCTACTTAAAATCTAAATTGTATACTTGCAAGATGGAGGAGGGCTCATCAATCCGGGAACACATCAACAAGTTTGATAGGATCATATCGATTTGAAAGACATAGATGTTAAAGTAGGAGACGAGGATCAGCTTCTACTACTGCCTCTCCAAGTCTTATGAGAACACAGTGCAAACACCGAGGCTTGTGGGAGAAAATCGAAGATGGATGAGACTAGAACGGCACTTCTAGCGACGATCTTCTGAAGATCGCAACTAGTGACATACTAATCGGCGGTAATGTGGAACAAGCGCAGGATTGTTTGCAAGAGGAAGGAGCAATGAGCGAGGAAAAGGCAAGGGAGGAAAGTCTAGATCTAAATCATGACCTCTTGCGGAAAAAGATGTTTCAAGTCGCGGTGAAGCCGGGCATTTCAAAGTCGACCGTCCAAATAAGAGAGTAGGTGGAAAGAAGAACAACAACAAGACCGAGAGGAGAGAGGGCAAGGAAGAGGCGAAGCACGCCGAGGAAGGGAGCGATAAGGAATGCTATGTCGCCACGGGTGGCGAGGAGATCTCAGAAGTGGATTCTTGATTTTGGTTGCTCTTACCATATGTGTCCAAATAGGAAGTGGTTTACTACCTACGAGGCATTGATGGGGAACTGTATTGATGGGGAATAACCATGCTTGTAAAAGTGGGGCTAGGTAATATCAAAATCAAGATGCATGATGGAGTGGTTCGAACCTTGACGGATGTGAGGCATGTTCCGACTTGCGGAAGAATCTTATCTCGGTTGGTGCTTTGGACTCCGGTGGTTGCGGGATTGTGACGAAAACGGAGTGAAGAAGGTTGTTCGTGGTTCCTTAGTAGTGATGAAGGGTGTTCGTCACGGTAATCTATATACTCTCTCTCGTGCATGACGGCGACAGAGATGCAGCGGTTGAACCGAAGGAAGTGGTGGAGACCCATGTGAGCACACACGGTTATGGCATAGGCTTGGGCACATGTCGAGAAGGGTCTAGTTCGTTTGGTAAAGAGGGTCTCAAGAATCAAGGAACCTAGCATGGATTTTTGCGAGGATTGTGTGTATGGAAAGTCACACGTGGTCAAGTTTCAACAAAGAAGTCTAAGAGCGAGGGATAGTAGATTATGTGCACACGGATGTTTGGGGTCCGCTGGACAACTTCCAAGGGTGGTTCCGTGTATTATGTCTCATTTATTGATGATTATTCTAGGTATGCTTGGATTTATTTTCAAGCACAAGAATGAGGTGTTCGAGACATTCAAGAAGTGGAGAACAATGGTTGAGAACAGACAGAAAGAAATTGAAGACGCCGAGATCCGATAACGGTACGCAGTATACGATGGTGCTTTCAAGGAGTTCGTGATCGAGGGAATTGTTCGACACCGTACAGTCTACACCACAACGTAATGGGGTCGCGAGAGATCGAACTCAACACCGCGAAAAGGCGCGAGTATGCGATCTTATGCGTGATTGGGCAACGAATGGTGGGCGAAGCGGTGGCTACAGCCTTGTTACATTGTGAACCGCTCACCACATTCGACATTGATGGTGATACACCCTATAGTGTGGTCAGAGCATGCGATTATGATAGGCTCGAATTTTTGGATGTACCGCCTACTATCACGCCAACGAGGGAAAGCTTGACGCGAGGGCCAAGAAGGCAATATTCTTGGGATATGCAAGGGCGTGAAAGGCTATCGCCTTTGGTGTACGGAAGATTCAAAGTTCGTGATCGGCGGGGATGTTACCTTTGATGAGAAATCCATGCTTGCTAGGCCCAAGGATGATGGTGTTATGGCTGGTGAGACTTCTAAGTCTCGTGTTATTGAAATAGAACCTAAAGACCAACTAGGTTCTAATCGTGCTCAAGTGGGAAGTCGTAGATGATGAGCTTGAGCAGAGGAGGTTCAAGAGAAAATACACAGTACTACAACAACAAAGACTCGAGGATAATTTGGCTTCCACTAGGCCAAAGCGAGCATACGCGTGTTTTGAAGTCGGGGCTGATCAACCCCTAAAGCACTATGGGCGAGCTAATATGGTTGAATACGCACTCTGTGGAGGAGGGCGAGCGGTCTCCTTCAAGGAAGCTATTCGGGACAAGGATAGTGAGAGTTGGTTGGTCATGATGGAGGAAGAGATGGAATCTCTGAAGAACCAAACATGGGAGGTGGTCCCATTGCCCGTAGGAAGAAAAGCTATTGGTTGTAAGTGGGTGTATAAAAGAAAGGAAGATCTTCGAGAGCTCGGTGGTGTAAGATACAAGGCGAGGCTAGTGGCTAAGGGTTTTGCACGTAAAGAGGGTGTGGATTACAATGAGATATTTTCTCCTGGTGAAACATACTTCTATTCGGTGCTATTGAGTATTGTTGCTCATGGTGATTTTGAGTCGGATCAACTCGATGTTAAACAGCCTTCTTGCACGGAGACTTGGATGAAGAGATCTACATGCATCAACCCGAGGGCTACAAGGTTGAGGATAAGGAGAATCATGTGTCGCTTGAGGAAGTCATCGTATGGATTAAAGCAATCTCCCCAAAGGGTACAAGCGATTTGACTCCTTCATCTTTGAAGCATGGGTTTTTCCGGTTTATCATGATTGTTGTGTTTACATTCGAAGCTTCAGGAGGTAATTTTATCTATCTTCTTTTGTATGTGGATGACATGCTTATTGCTTCTAAGAGCAGGGTGGAGATAGATAGGTTGAAATCTCAACTTGGTGAAGAGTTCGAGATGAAGGACATGGGTGCCGCTAGGAAAATACCGGTATGGAGATTAGAAGAGGCGAATCGGCGATTGTTCTTGAGTCGAAGGGCTACATAGAGCGGGTGATCGCGAGGTTCGGATGCAAAGTGCTAAGTCGGTGTTGACTCCATTGGCTCCACACTTTAGGCTTTACGGTAATCAATCTCCCACTACGCCGAAGAGAAGGCGACATGGAGCGTATTCCTATGCTAGTGCAGTTGGCGGTTTAATGTATGCAATGGTGTACACGCCTGCGATATTTCACAGCGTTAGTGTGGTCGTGATTCATGGCGAATCCGAAAGACGACCGGGAAGCGGTGAAGTGGGTCCTCGTACTTAAAGGGCAATACTGATACCGGTCCGGTTTGGTGGAGAAACATGTCGATTGACGGGTTTGTGGACTCGATTATGCGGGCGATCTAGATAGGCGGCGATCTACTCACGGGTTATGTATTTAAGATACATGGAGCTCCGGTTAGTTGGCGTCGATGTTACGAGCTCTGATGGCACTTTCTACCACGAAGTGAGTACATGGCCATGGCGAGAGAGTGAAGGAAGCATTGTGGTTGTGGGGTCTTCTAGGCGATTTGGGGATTGGCGAGCGTGAACTTGTGGTGTGACGGTCGAGTGCAATTCACTTGGCGAAGAATCAGTTCATCATGCTCGTACCAAGCATATTGATGTCGGTATCATTTTGTGCGGATGTCATAGAGGGAGGTGATATTTCTCTCATGAAGGTGCACACGAATGAGAATCCCGCGGACATGTTAACCAAGGTGGTCACGGTAGTAAGTTTAAGCATTGCTTAGACTTGCTTCATATCGACTCTTGTTGATTTGCCCAAGAGGGCATGGCCCTTCTGAGCGTAATGGGTAAGGTGGAGATGATTTAAGGTGAACTACGGTGAGCTTGATCCGGTGGAGAATGCGTAAGCGTCCTTGATGTAGTGGCCTTGTTGAATTAGCTGGATTGGTGATGGTGATCTCTAGATGTTCTTGGTGTTCTTGGTGTTCGTCCAAAATTTGAGGTGAATCAAATGATGTGCGAGGTGGAGAATTGTAGAACATGTACAAAACATGCACAGTTTCGGGTTGAGTAGTCGACTACTAGGCATTGTAGTCGACTACTGCTATGCTGTAAGCAAGTTTTGGCCGGAACCGAGTAGTCGACTAATATGAGTTGTAGTCGACTACCTTATAAACGGCAAGGTGTATTTAGCGTTGGGTCCGAGTAGTCGACTAATGCGTTTTATAGTCGACTAATCTGATGCATTAGTCGACTAATATGAGTTGTAGTCGACTAATGCGTTTTATAGTCGACTAATCTGATGCATTAGTCGACTAATATGAGTTGTAGTCGACTAATCAGGCAGTCCAGCGGGTCTAATTAGGATTTGGTTTTAAACCCAATTCGTTTAGAGGCTATTAATAACCTCTAACCTGATTGTTAGGGTAAGTTTGAAGCACGTTTTGGAGCAGCCTTTGAGAGAGTTTGGTGCATCTTTGGAGAAGAGATCTTTTGAGAGATTGAGAGGTTTGTTTTTAGGGTTTCTTTGTGAGAACTTGTAATCCTAATTTGTATTCTCTCTTTCTATTAGTGAAAACCCCCCCTCCTTACCCCGTGGACGTAGGCAACTTGCCGAACCACATAAATCTCGTGTCTTTACTCTTTTATTGTGTTTTGGCTTTTCTGTTTGCGGTGGTTTCTCTCGACGGTTCCGCGGTCCGCGCGCCCAACATGGATGATGAGATTCCTCCATGTAATCAACCAAATAATCTTTAATTTCATTTGTAATCCACAGTTTTATGATGAGATTCCTCCATCTAATCAATCAAATAATCTTTTATTTCATCTGTAATCCATAGTTTTAGTATGATAGCTTTTTCTTGGACATTTTTCTTTTGGGAGAAAAGTTTTAGTACGAAATCATCAACAACAGAAAGAAAAGAAAAAAAAGACAGACCGGAGATATGTCCTTATGCATGCACTCCCTTTTGAAAGGAAAACTCACGTAAAAACAACAAAGAATTGTCTTAATTCCTTCTCAGTTTTATTCAAGCTCAGGATCACGTTGCTCCTGTTTCCTACTGAACTCAATTTCAACTTTTTTTCCTTCGCCAAAAAAAAAAGCCTCTTTCTCAGTTTTATTGAAGCTCAAAATCACACTGTTCCTGTTACCTGCCCCATATTGTTAGGAGAGAATGCAATGAATTGGGCTCATATCAAACCCGTGACTCCACTTTGTAGATACAATCATAGTAAGTCAAAATTTGTGATTTACGAATAAATTATAAGCGTTGTATATTTAAATAAAACAGCTTAATTTTTGGTAGCCAAACAGGAAGAGAGATCCGAACTAAACATCTCCATATGCAAATCAACCATGAATTTTATTAATTTTGCATCCTAATTCAGTAGCAATCAAACAAATCTTAGGCATCTTGTTCACACAAAATTTCCACAACTTTAACGGTAACGAGTACAAAATATGAAAATAATGATTGCCGCTTCATATCGGCTCTTGTTGATTTGCCCAAGAGGGCATGGCCCTTGGTGGTAATGGGTAAGGTGGAGATGATTTAAGGTGAACTACGGTGAGCTTGATCCGGTGGAGAATGCGTAAGCGTCCTTGATGTAGTGGCCTTGAGGAATTGCTGTTGGTGATGGTGATCTCTAGATGTTCTTGGTGTTCTTGGTGTTAGGTCCAAAATTTGAGGTGAATCAAATGATGTGCGAGGTGGAGAATTGTAGAACATGTACAAAACATGCACAGTTTTGGGTTGAGTAGTGGAGCTAGGCATTGTAGTAAACTGCTATATTGACAGCAAGTTTTTGGTGGGCCGAGTAGTCGACTAATATGAGTTGTAGTCGACTACTGCTAACGAAAGGTGTATTTCTGGAGTGCGAGTAGTCGACTAATGCGTTTTATATCGACTAATCTGGATGCATTAGTCGACTAATATGAGTTGTAGTCGACTAATCTGGGCAGAATTCGGGGGTCTAATTAGGATTTGGTTTTAAACCCAATTAGTTTAGAGGCTATTAATAACCTCTAACGATTGTTAGGTAAGTTTGAAGCGTTTTGGAGCGACCTTTGAGAGAGTTTGGTGCATCTTTGGAGAAGAGATCTTTTGAGAGATTGAGAGGTTTGTTTTAGGGTTTCTTTGTGAGAACTTGTAATCCTAATTTGTATTCTCTCTTTCTATTAGTGAAAACCCCCTCCTTACCCGTGGGCGTAGGCAACTTGCGAACCACATAAATCTCGTGTCTTTACTCTTTTATTGTGTTTTGGCTTTACGTTTAGGTGGTTTCTCGGCGGTTCCATGGTCCATAGCGCTAACATGGATGATGAGATTCCTCCATGTAATCAACCAAATAATCTTTAATTTCATTTGTAATCCACAGTTTTATGATGAGATTCCTCCATCTAATCAATCAAATAATCTTTTATTTCATCTGTAATCCATAGTTTTAGTATGATAGCTTTTTCTTGGACATTTTTCTTTTGGGAGAAAAGTTTTAGTACGAAATCATCAACAACAGAAAAAAGAAAGACAGACCGGAGATATGTCCTTATGCATGCACTCCTTTTGAAAGGAAAACTCACGTAAAACAACAAAGAATTGTCTTAATTCCTTCTCAGTTTTTATTCAAGCTCAGGATCACGTTGCTCCTGTTTCCTACTGAACTCAATTTCAACTTTTTTTTTCCTTCGCCAAAAAAAAAAAAAAAAAGCCTCTTTCTCAGTTTTTATTGAAGCTCAAAATCACACTGTTCCTGTTACCTGCCCCATATTGTTAGGAGAGAATGCAATGAATTGGGCTCATATCAAACCCGTGACTCCACTTTGTAGATACAATCATAGTAAGTCAAAATTTGTGATTTACGAATAAATTATAAGCGTTGTATATTTAAATAAAAACAGCTTAATTTTTGGTAGCCAAACAGGAAGAGAGATCCGAACTAAACATCTCCATATGCAAATCAACCGCGAATTTTATTAATTTTGCATCCTAATTCAGTAGCAATCAAACAAATCTTAGGCATCTTGTTCACACAAAATTTCCACAACTTTAACGGTAACGAGTACAAAATATGAAAATAATGATTGCCGCTCCATAAAATATCCCATTTCGCGCATTGTTGTTTAGAGTCTGGAACGCGGGGCCAGAATCAGTTTCTGAGATACGAAGAAAAAAAACAAGAAATTAGCAAATAATATATTTTCTTCAACATTTACTAGATATTATTTTTACATTCTCGCTGGAGCTCATACTAAAGACTAACCATACTTCGAGCAAAACATCAATTTCAGCAAAAGAATATGATACTGTTGGTTTAGAAACTATCCATTGTATTAGCTAGACTGTCCTAATTGTTTATGTATCATGTCATAATCGCGTTGAATGAAAAGTGAAAATAGATGCAATTAAGAGAATATGGTTAGTTATATTCTGAATAAATTGACAAGCATCTAGATAACCATTCAATAGTTGTGATTGAGAAAATAGTCTCTCTAATGTCAAAACTTACCCGAAACTTTCATAAGCCAAGAAAGAAAAAAAAAAACGATATCTCAACATAATTTTTTCAAAACATCTCACAACTTATTATTGCTAAGGCATTATAAGCCAGGTTCATAAAAGAAAAAAAAACAAATAAAATTATTAAAAAGTGAATATATGTTGACTTAAAGCATCCACCTTGTTGTTGTAAAGTCCGATGGCAGTGAGTATAAGGCGATCACCAACAAACTTCCTGAAGTGACCAACCATTTCATCACGAGATATTTTGTTATCCTGCATCACAAAATATCAGTAAACTCTTGTATTTTAAATATACATACTACAAAAATATTATTTTAAAATAATTAGAAACCCTTTAATTACCATCAAGTCGTTGTAGACCCTCTTAAGGAAGTTGACCTTATTTGCTGGGAAGAACTTTGATACTGCGTCAATCAATTTTATGAGTGGTATGAAAGGGGATGATGGTTTCGGATAACCGCTGTTGATAGTGTTGCTTGCCATAGTAAATAATCTTGCACTGCTACAAGAAAATAAGAAAAAGTTACTGAACATTGAAAATAAATGAAAATAAAACAGGTCTTGTATATGATACTTCAATTTCATACATAATATGAAAAAGATATTTTTAAGAATAAGACATTGGAGAAATACCCTGTGCTTATAAAAGCATGTTTCTGAACGCAAATACAAAGTAGCAGATAAAAATATGAGGCTAGATATAAAATATTTTGCAATTGTATAATAAAGTAAACATGTCAAATTGAAATAGATTAATGTGGAAAACCTTTACTGTATAAAATTAGCGGCGTTGTTTTAACGAGCACACTAGTACAAAATAAATGTCTTGCACAACAAAAAGATTATCGAAAAAATAACAAAAACATTTTTACTATTGAAAACTAGCAAAGGAAAAAAAACATTAATAATAAGGATGACTATCCAAATAAATAATGAGAAATTGAAAAATTAGAATGAATAAGGGGAGAAGGAATTGAGAAGAGAACCTTAGAAGGAAGAGGAGCTTCTTGGGTTCAGATGGCTCCAAGAGATCATCTACAAAGGGTATTTATAGGATTAGGAATTCAAATTCAGAACTTGGTCAGTAAGAAAATTAGTGAATCAAATATTTTGTGTGGAAGACAATTAATGCTCAAATTTGCTCCTCAAGCTAAACTATGACAATGAATTTAGGCATGTTATAATATGTGGATTCAACGTATTTATTTTGTCATATACATTCTCCTAAAAATCATATTTACTTAAGATTTAGATGAATGCACCGGGAACTTGAGGAAAGAGTTTGTCAAATATGTGGTTCATGAAACATTATATAGTGATGAACGTGGAGATATGAAATATGTTTGATGAGAGCAGGGTGTATATGATCCTTTTGCTTTACCTGCTTCGTCTCTAACATTGGCAAGAGTGGCACAAACTATTTTATGGAGTCTATAAAATGGACAATGGGACTTCCAAATAATCAAGCAAACAAATCTTTTAGGGTAATTTTAGAAAAAATCACAGTAAGTTTTGGGCATTTTGGAACAACTTTCAAGACTCTGAAAATATCACTCGACCCCCAATAAGTTTGAGCATTTTTAACACAGCCCCAAAAACTATGCAAATGTTAACCCTCCTATAAGTTTGGCAAGTTCAGAAAACTGCTAAAACGTTTTATATTTTCGCAGTTAACTCGGAAAATGATATAACAATATTTTTTATTTTATTTTTATGGATGAAAATACCCTCAAAAGCAAAAATTATCCCCTCCTCTCTCCAAAGTCCATCAAGAAAAATATAACTTCTGATGTTATCTAAAACTTAACACTAAAAAATACCTTGAAATTTTCAATGCTCTCTTTAATGTTGAGATTGTAGAGGTATCTGATTGACTCTGGGGACCCATCGAAGTTGTTCTTAAGTGGAGGAATGTATTTTGGAGGACACTCCCATTTACGTGGGAGGGCTAACGTACTGTCTCCAAAACCTTAGTTTTCAAAATTTGAGGGTTAAGCGACATAGCTCAGTGGGGTTCTTACAAAACTTATTCCTAGTATTTTAGCCATTTAAATGAACTTGATTTGCCCATGAGTCGTGAGGTCTAATGATGTTAATTTTGTGGGTTTCTGACTAACTTTATCAGTGCTAAGTGACATTTCCAAAGTTTATTGGGGTTTTGTCAAAAATGCCTAAATTTATTGGGGATTTTCAAAAAAATTTGATGGGTTAATTGCGAACAAACCCTTTGTGGTATCATCCAAATGCAAATAGACCCCGTTGTAGTTCTAGTTGTGTGGACAGACGCCTGCGTGAATTTTCTTGAGGTTCAAGGAGGCGTGTAGACCTCCTATAGTTCTATTGACGAGAATAGACCTTCAACTGCTAACTTTTTCGACTTTTAAAAGAGCCGAAAAAGTTCACTACACTTGAGCCAACTACAGGCTATCTAATCACCACAAATAGAACTGCAGGAAATATATTTGCAATTGGGTTATAGTATAGATGTTATATTCGCAATTAACCCTTGTAGTATTTTATAGTCCATCAAGTCAGTTTTACTTTTCCTTTTTTTTTTCTGAAGGAATTTTAAGGACTTCTTTCATATATAACCCTCAAATCTTCCATATTTGCAATTTTACCCCCAAATCTCGGTGTTTAAAAATTATCTCTCAATTCTCTCACATTGTGTTTTCCTACTCCTCCAACTTAACAATATTGGTTTCTAAATATGGAAATTTCAATAATTTCCAATAGGTTTGCAATATTTGCCGCTTAAAACTAAAATGGTCAAGTGAAAAGGATAGAAAAACTCAATTGCTTAATTGGGAGTTGATTTTGCAAATACCAATATGTGGAGGGTATATTTACAAATGTGGAGGGGTATATATGCAAAATCCCCATATTTGTTTAGGATATTTTTCTGAGAAACACCTTCATAATTCATGAGAACTTTTTGAAATTTACCCTAAAATTTTGTTGAAAACCACAATAAGTGCCCCGAACTCATCTCTCTTTCTCTCTCTCTCTCTCTCCACAATAAGTGCCCCGAAGTCATCTCTCTCTCTCTCTCTCTCTCTCTCTCTCTCTCTCTCTCTCTAATCTCACAATCTCTCAGGCGCGAGGCTGCAACAGGCAGCAGCTATGAGCATTCTAACCTTGTCGACCCAACTGCGAGCAAGCACCTCGCATCATCTCTGTCCTCACATTCGACGGAACTCCCACTGCCCACAAAGCACCCTCAGCCGCGAAGCTCCTGTGCCGCTGCAACCACCATCAACCATCAGTGCCACCCGATCGCTCGAGCAGGCCGCAGCAACAGGTCGCCCACCATCGCCGCTCCATCATCATGACCCCCGACCACCTGCCGCAATGCCCCATCACAGGCACTTCCTCTCCTCACGTCGGCCAAAATCCTCCGGCCAGCCCTTCCCCCTGGCCAAGCACTCCTTCGGCCGGCTTCCCAACCAAAGACTCAGCCATACTTTCCCCGCCAAGTTTCCCACACTTCCCACCAACTCTTCCCCACTGCTTCTCTGCTAAGCATAACCGCCCCGGTCTGCTGGCTCAAGCTGTGGTAAGCCGGGACCCAATCTGGTGAATGCTAAACCACCAAAATCGACCATTGAGCACTTGAGCCTTTAGCTTTCACTATATAAACACTTTGTTTTTGTCTCCACATCCGATGTGGGACTATAAATTTAGGGCGTCACAATCACCCCACCTTACATATGCGACGTCGTCGTCGCGACATGACAATTGGCACATCCCAGTATAGCCAGGCGATGTGGACTCTAGAGGTGGCTCCTTACGGGCTCTAGAGGTGGCTCCCACCGTGCTCACGTGGTGTAGCACTTAGCCCCGTATAGCACTTAGCTCCACATTTCCGACTGGTAACTGCTCTGATACCATTTGTCACGCCCCGGGCCAGCGGGCCCGTTGGCACGTGCAATCCGTAGGACCCACCGAGTGTAACGTGCTATTTGGCTAAATCCACTGCCAAAATCCACTAGCCGATGTTATACTTGAACCTTTAGCTTTCACTATATAAACACTTAAGTTTTTGTCTCCACATCCGATGTGGGACAAATTTGGGGCGTCACAATCACCCCACCTTACATATGCGACGTCCTCATCGTGACAAAGTACCCCCCGACTAGCCCTCTCCTCTGTCCACGCTATCACCGGACAGCTACAACCTCGTCACCCTATCCACGCTATCGCCGGACAGTGACAACCTCGTCCCCCCTCCCCGGTCCACGCTATCAGCGGACAGCTACAACCTCATTGCCCTGCCCACGCTATCACCAGACAGCGATGCCCTCAGCCTTTCTGTCCATGCTATCACTGAACAGCCACAACCTCGCCACCTCTGTCCAATCCCTCACGGAACAGCTACAACTTCACCGCCTTTGTCCAAGCCTTCACGGGACAGCCGTTACCTTGCCACCTTTGTCCAAGCCCTCACCAGACAGCACCACAACATCCACTATTGCAACGAACACCTATCTGCAAGCACTTCTTCTAGGCAAACTGGCTTTGATACCCAAATACAATTTGAGAAAGGGTGTTAAATATAGTAGCGAGGCTATCTTGTTTCCCTTTATTTGAGTACTTCTCCCATTGTGTTTGTATACAAAAACCTCAATGCATGGATAAGATTATTAAGTTCTCTTGAGCTCTCTATATTTATCAACGAAAATAGATTGTCGACTATATCTATGCCAAAAGGATTTTATTTCTCAACCCTTCTTCAGATCGAATAATGATGGCTGTAAGCCCTGTAGATTTTTGTGTGTCTATGGTTCAGATATTTGCGAGTGTAGAGTCAGTACTACCTCACCTAACATATTAAGAGTTACCCACTAGTGTCGCATTGTAGGATGATTAAAATGTCTATGGCGAATTTTCACCTACTCCTCACATAATGCTAAAAGAGAAACTAGCTATGAATTAATATATTGTATTATAGCTGTCAAGGTATGTATGGGTGGAATGACTCAATGTGGTATGTGACATATTTCATGGGCTCATTAATATTGACCTCAAGCATGTTCAAACTTCTTGCAATGCGATAGTTTTTGCAAACGAAAGGTCCTTGAAAATGTTGAGGTCATCATCACGTGTGTTCTTCCTTTCTGCCTTCTGATACAATACTATAAGATACTGAGCTACATGAATCCATTCAGAAATCAATTCGGAGAAATCTGGAAATCCCTGAAAGATTGACGGCTATTACACTGGACAGAAGGGGTTGTGCTATCCATCGAAATGGCATTTTCGTGAAGAAGGAAGCTAAGTCCGAGATGTATACGAGAGGCCTTTTAATGCCCATATTGTCAATTTTGTAGGTGATATAATGAATTGTGAATAGTTTCCCTCAAATCTATGCATACATTTTATGATTTTGACCTGAGGTAAAGGTGAGAATAAATATGATCATAGACATACAATGATAATTATATTTGGAATGAATCATAACCGCCAACTCAAGATAAATAGAAAGTTACAATGTCAAAAGTGATATCTCCATTGCTACAAGAACAGAAGAGAACACACACTTGATATGTTCATGCGAACATGCATATCTTCATTTCCGAGAGTAGCCAATAATTCTGAACCTTACCACAAAGATAAGAAAAAGGAACTGATAGTTTTCCATTAATTTTAAGCATTATTACAAGAAATTTATTTTCTATCTAAGCTTCAACATAAAAGATCTCATTTCACGCATCGTTGCTTAGAGTCTGGAACGTGGTGCCAGAATCAGTTTCTGAGATACAAAGAAAAGAACAAGAAGAAAGAAGAATTAGCAAACAGTATATTTTGTTTAGAAATTTTCTAAAGATATTGTATTGACGTTCTTAACTGCTTAGTGAATAAATACTTGTAGAGGTCATACTAAAGCATACAGTACTTCTCGCAGAACATCAATTTCAGTTTCCACATTCTTGGAACCAAATTTATTCCCGATTTTTTGACTTTGTTTATTCTTTTTAAACTTGCATGACAAATATGAAGTATTATTTTTGTGCTAATTAAGAAAGTTATAGGTCAATAAATTAATAAGTCAAGCTTATGCTATTAGCATGTACCTGATATGTATCATATAGACTTAGATAATATATACTCTCTTATTGTCTATCAAAAATTGATTCACTTCAGAAAGCATGATGCCACGTATGTAAAGAATGAATCCTCAGTCATCAAGGCATTATTTAAAATTTATGATTGAGAGAAAAATCTCTCACGGCTGAACTTACAATAAAACTTTTATAGGCTGAGAAGAAAGATATTCAAAGCTTAATTTTGAAAACCCATCTCTATCGTCATTTGCTAGTTTCATAGGAAAAATGTTAATAAAAACAAATAAAAAGTTTTAAATGATCATATGCCTGATTTAAATAATACCTTGTTATTGTAAAGTCGGATAGCAGCAAGAATAAGGCGATCACCAACGAGCTTCCTGAAGTGACCAACCATTTCTTCATGAGATATTTTGTTATCCTGCATTACGAATTATATATCAATAAACTCTAATAATTTAAATACTACCTAATCTTATTTTAAAATAATTAAAAACCTTATTACCATTACGTCGTTGTAGACCCTCTTAAGGAAGTTGACCTTGTTTGTTGGGAAGAACTTTGATACTGCGTCAACCAGTTTTATGAGTGGTATGAAAGGAGATGATGGTTTCGGATAACGGTTATTGTTAGCGTTGCTTGCCATCGTAAATATCTTTCACTGATACAAGCAAATAAGGAAAAAATTACTAAATATTGAAATTAAATGGGAGAAGACAATATTTGTAAATAAGTCTTCACATTTCATGCATAATATAAAAGGAATTCTTCTTAAGAATAAAACCTTGGAGACATACCCGGTTTAATTAAAGCATGTATATGAACACAAAGTATAGCACATAAAAATATAAGGCTAGATATAGCATTTTACAATTGTATATAAACTAAATGTGTCAAATTTAAAATAGATTCAACGCCGAAACCTTTATTGTATAAATTTATCTACATTTATTTCACGATTATGTTAGCATAAGCATAAATGTACTGCATGCATTTCCAACAACAACAACAACAAAAATCTTAAAACAAAAATATTTGTACTATTGAAAACTAGCACTAGAAAATAAAACCTTTAAATTGAAGATGACTATCCAAATTAATAAGAGAAAATAAAAACTAAAAAATATAACAAAAAAATAGAGAACTGAGGAGAGAACCTAGAAGTCAGAGGAACTTCTTGGGTTCAGATAGCCTCAAGAGATAATATTCAAGGCAATTTATAGGATGAAAATTTTAAATTCGAAACTTGGTCAGTAAGAAAATTAATGAATCAAATATTGGTATGGAATTCAATTAATGATCAAATTTGCTCCTAAAGCTAAACTATGAGTATATGACAATAAACTCTAATAATTTAAATACTACCTAATCTTATTTTAAAATAATTAAAAACCTTATTACCATTACGTCGTTGTAGACCCTCTTAAGGAAGTTGACCTTGTTTGTTGGGAAGAACTTTGATACTGCGTCAACCAGTTTTATGAGTGGTATGAAAGGAGATGATGGTTTCGGATAACGGTTATTGTTAGCGTTGCTTGCCATCGTAAATATCTTTCACTGATACAAGCAAATAAGGAAAAAATTACTAAATATTGAAATTAAATGGGAGAAGACAATATTTGTAAATAAGTCTTCACATTTCATGCATAATATAAAAGGAATTCTTCTTAAGAATAAAACCTTGGAGACATACCGGTTTAATTAAAGCATGTATATGAACACAAAGTATAGCACATAAAAATATAAGGCTAGATATAGCATTTTACAATTGTATATAAACTAAATGTGTCAAATTTAAAATAGATTCAACGCCGAAACCTTTATTGTATAAATTTATCTACATTTATTTCACGATTATGTTAGCATAAGCATAAATGTACTGCATGCATTTCCAACAACAACAACAACAAAAATCTTAAAACAAAAATATTTGTACTATTGAAAACTAGCACTAGAAAATAAAACCTTTAAATTGAAGATGACTATCCAAATTAATAAGAGAAAATAAAAACTAAAAAATATAACAAAAAAATAGAGAACTGAGGAGAGAACCTAGAAGTCAGAGGAACTTCTTGGGTTCAGATAGCCTCAAGAGATAATATTCAAGGCAATTTATAGGATGAAAATTTTAAATTCGAAACTTGGTCAGTAAGAAAATTAATGAATCAAATATTGGTATGGAATTCAATTAATGATCAAATTTGCTCCTAAAGCTAAACTATGAGTATATGACAATGAATTTAGGCATGTTGATAAGTAAATTCATTGTATTTATTCTGTCATATACACTGTCCTAATATTTTACTTGATATTTGGATGAATGCACCAAGGAGCTTGAGGAGAGAGTTTATCAAATATGCGACTTATGAAACATTATATAGTACTGATCAACGTGGAGAGATATGAAGTATGTTTGATGAGACCAGGGTGTATATGATCCCTTGTATTACCTACTTCCTCTCTAACATTAGCAAGAGTTGCACAACTATTTTATGGGTCAGCGACTCTTCAAGTAATTAATCAAGCAAACAAATCCTGTAGGGTAGTTTTAGAGAGAGAGAGAAAAAAAAAACCCCAGTAAGGTTGGGCATCGTGACAAGCTTTCAATACTCTGGAAATATCACTTAAACCCCCAATAAGTTTGAGCATTGTTTACATAACCCCGAAAACTTATTAAATGTTAACCCTCCTATAAGTTTGGAAAGTTCAGAAAACTGCTAAAACATTTTAAATTTTCACAATTAACTTGCAAAACAATATTACACTGTACTCTTTTTTGAATGAAAGTGTTGAGAGTTGTTTTGTTTAGTCCTACATTGAAAAGAGTAGAAGAATGGGACCACTACCTCTTGTATATATAGATCCCAATACTAATGAATAAAATTGCACCTTTAAGCAGTTTGCCTGTTTTAAATATGGTATCAGAGCCTTCAAAACCCTAGCCTCCAAAATCCTAATTTGGAAAAAGCGTTCTTGTTCATCACCGCCGCTCTTGCTCATCGGCGCTTCGCTTGTTCACCGCCATGAGAAAATCTTGTTCACCACCGTAGAAACCTTGTTCATCACCGCCGGTAAACCGTCATTATTCATCCTTTGGCGATTATTTCCTTCGTGAAATAATCCCCTAACCCTAGCCGTCATTCCTTTGGCGATTATTTCCTTCGTGAAATAATCTCCTCTGAACTTGACCCCTCTGGATTAAACCTTGCTTTGATCCTGAGAAGAGTGGTAATTTCGCTTGGTCGATTTCACTCACTTTGGCGATTATTTCCTTCGTGAAATAATCCCCTTGATCGTGTAGCCCCCCCTCGTGTTGAGGGGATGAGATGAACGGGGGGGGAGGGGGCAAGGTGGATGATGAGAAGAGGGTGATGTTTGGAGATGAGGAAAGTTGAAGGCCGGGTGTGGGATCTAGATTTATGGGATCGGTGTGAGGGAACCGAACACAAATTAGATCGATGGAGACCGGCACAAACCCGATGACGGAACTCATCAAGAAGTTGAACCCGGAGGATATTTCAACTATGATGCAGTTCATGAGGATGACAGCGGGAGAGGGCTCAACAAAGCCACCGCCCAAGAAGGTGGAGCTTCCACCTATCGACGTGAAGCTCGAAAGGGCCAGCGACATATCTGAGTTGGTCGCACCGGTGAGATATACCCTACGGGGAGGAACACGGAAGGATATCGGCGGAGAGAAGATCGAACCGGCCGAGGGCTCAAGAGAAGAGATGAGTGGAAGTCCACTCATATGTTGGTGTATATCTAGCTTCTTAATTCTGTAGTCCAGCCAATTGCAGTCACGGTAGATGGCCTTGGGAAGATGCAGGATGTCTGGGAGAAGCTGAGAAGAACCTATGATGGGGTGGGGAATAACCTGAGGGTATTCCAGATCGAAAAGGAGATCGGCCTTCTGATCTAGGAGAGAGGGCCCACAAGAGTATGCCACTAAACCGAGCGCTTGTGGTCGGATCACGATCACTTCGCCCCTAGCAAGTTGCAAGGACCCTGAGTGCAAGGAGCGCGAGGCCTCTTTACAGAAGAGGACCATGCTATTCCTCCGAGGCTTGGCTCCATCATTTGAGCAGAGGACGGCGATGCTACTAGCCCAGACGAAGATTCCATCTCTGGAGGAGGCAGTCTCGGTCATGATACAGGAAGAGAGCCGACATCGTGCTAAGCCGGGATTGTGGACTTTGGGAGAAGTCAAGATCGGTGGTCTCAAATCCAGGTAACACTGGATTCAAAGGGGAGACTAGGCAGTGCTTTAACTGCGGAGAGGTAGGGCTTCTAAGACAGATGTGCTCTAAGCCATCCAAGGAGAGAAATTGGGGTGGACGTGGAAACAGTCGGAGGTCGGGTCAGCGAACCGGGAGGCCAAAGAAGGTGGAAGAGGAGGCCATCGGGCGAATCTGTCGGTGGTAGAGGAGGAGGAAGAAGCTGAGATGACTTTTACTGAGGAGGATCGAGCTCTCTTGCACCAGAAGGTCGCAGCGAAGACACGGTTCCGGGGTGCATCTATCGCCTCGAGGAGACTATGCCGCTATGCTCTTCGCACACCCAAATAAAGGTATGAATGACACATGCCCTTGCATCCATGGTCGCCACTAGATCCACAGACCGATAATGGATTCGAGCATCCAGACATGTAACCGCAATGCCGCGAGTTCTTGTCTTATACTCACCGCGAGTCGAGAGTATCCATTGGCGGATGGTACGACGTGCTGTGGTCTAAGGGCACCAATTGCGTGCTCAACACTATCTAATATTTTGCATGCTCCTTCATTTCCTGTTAGTCTGTTATCCATTAGTGCTATTATCCTTCAACTGAAATGTGTTGTTTCTTTCGATATTCCTAAGGTGATCTTTCGTGAGAAGGGGACATGGCTAAGACTGACCGGCACATGGCGAGCGTCGCGGTACCTGGACCGTGAAGGGATGGACTCAGCTGCACATCTATGATTGAGAGGACGGGAGCAGGAGGAACTGAGGTGTGCGCAGAGAATGAGTTGATGCTACATCATAAACGGATGGGACATCCTTCATTTAGTATTCTGGATAAAATGTATCCAACCTTATTTCAGAAAGCAAATCAACAGAAGCTTCAGTGTAATGCTTGTGAGTTTAGGAAGCTTACTAGAAGCTCTTATGTTAGTTCGGGTAATAGGAGTTCCTGTAGTTTTGAGGTGATACATTCTGACGTATGGGGACATTGTCCAATAAATTCTATAAGTGGATGCAAGTATTTTGTTGTATTTATTGATTATTTTTCTAGAGTCACTTGGGTGTACCTGATGAAAAATAAGAATGATGTAGTTGGTTATTTCAAAGACTTTCATAGGCACATCCAGACTCAGTATGGTGCAGTGATAAAGGTGTTGAGGTCAGATAATAGGACAGAGTACACCAACAGAATATTTGGGGAGTATCTGTCAGCTCAAGGGATACAACACCAGACTACATGCATATACACCCCAGCTCAGAATGGAGTAGCAGAGAGGAAGAATAGACATATCTTAGAAGTTGCTAGGAGTATGATGATTGCAATGAATGTCCCAAAAACATTGTGGGGACAAGCAGTTTTGACGGCTGCTCACTTAATCAATAGGATGCCTTCGAGTGTATTGAAATAAAAATCTCCACGTGAGACACTGAAGAGAGACAACGGGGGGACCCTACCATTGAAGGTGTTTGGCTGTGTGTATTTTGTGAAGGACAACAAACCATCTATTGGAAAACTAGACCCCAAGGCTGTGAAGTGTATGTTCGTGATACCTCGGCGGCCACGGCGCGGGTCCATGGAGCCCGGCGTGCCACGCCATGGATGACGCGGCTGAGAGCCTCGAGCCATACTACACATTGGGGATAACTTCACCCTTTGAAGACTCGCTCGATACTAGAGGTATAAGGCGAGAAGGGGAGAATGGTGAGAGCTCAAGGGGGTCAATCCCAATTTCGGTTCCTTACTCAGAGGAGCAGGAGGATGAGAACGAAGGGGAGGAGGAGGAGATAAGGGATGCTAGGCCTACACTCAGAGGAGTTGCCTATAGCCTCGAGGAGTTACGCATATTGCATGAGGGGAAGCGCCGAGGTGCCTACAAAGGCTGAGGTGCTTACAGCAAAGTGTCTACAAGGTCGCTGCCCGGCCTCGGCCCCGCTCTACTCCAACTCTTGAGACACCTAAACCATCCTCCACTTCAGGTCATATTATTCCTTCTTCTCCTACCACTCTGCCCAAGATTAATGTCTCCAGGAGGAGGACTACCGCAGAATCGCGATAATCCTCCACGTATATGGTGGGATTTTGCTCAATTTGTTTCTTATTCTAATATATCCCTTCACATGGAGCATTCATTGCATCATTAGATTCTCATATTACTATACCTAACAACCGGCGATCGCTAAGAAGGACCCAAAGTGGAAGCGACCATGCACGAGGAGGGGGCTCTTAAGAAGAACCACATATGGGAGTTGGTGACACCGCCAGAAAAAGTAGTGGGATGTAAATGGATGTTTACTATAAAGCGTAAAACCGTATAGGCAGTTGAACGCCTAGCAACGACGGTGGCAAAAGGGTCACACCATTACCGGCATTGACTACGATGAGACTTTTGCACCGTGTGACGAAGATGAGCAATCGCTCAACACCGATCTCTCGAAGCAAATGGTGGATGGAAACTACACCAACTAGGACGTGAAGAATCGTCTCTTCATGGGGATCTAGTGGAGGAGGTGTATATGGAGATACCATCGATTTGGCACGAGACGCATTAATGGGGAAAGTCTATAGGCTGAAGAAATCTCTCAGATGGGCTAAAACAGCTCCCAAGCATGGTTCATTGTTCGTGAAGGCTATGGTTGGTATGGGATACAAGCGTCAATCCACCATACTATGTTCTTCAAGAAGTGAGGGCCACATCACTATGCTTACAAGGTATGTAGATGACATGATCATCTGGATGATGAGAAAGAGATTACCCGACCAAGGTGAGATTGAGCAAAGAATTTGAAGTGAAGGATCCGGATCGCCTTCTATACTTTCTTGGAATAGAGATAGCTCATGGAGCGGAGGGGATTTTCTCCGCAGAAAGTATGCAATCGGATCTCTTGCGAGACGGGAATGTCAGTGCAAACCTACTACTATACCAATCGATCGAGGTTCAAGCCGATTCGAGGCGTGAGAACCGCTTGATCGTGAGAGATATCAGAGGCTGGTTGGTAGGTTGATCTACCTGAGTCACACACGTCTAGACATTTTATTTACCGTGAGCGTGGTGAGCCGCTACATGCATGATCCGAAAGGGGACGAAAGACGCATCCCGGCATTCAAGGGTGCCCCCGGCAAAGGACCGATATTCGGGAGGAGTGGTCATGTGAACATTGAGGGCTACCGTGACTCGACATTAGCCATGAGATGATAGGAGGTCTACCTTAGGGTACTGCATATTTGTAGGAGGCAACTTAGTCTCCTGGAAAAGTAAGAAGCAATCTGCGGTGGCAAGATCAACAGTTGAAGCAGAGTACAGAGCAATGGCCGTGGGGGTTGCGGAGTTGATGTGGCTGAAAAGCATGCTGGTGGAGCTAAAGCTAGATCAAGGGGCCAAGATTAGGTTGTGGTGCGACAACAAGTCAGCTATTAGCATTACTAACAACCCAATGCAGCATGACAGAACCAAGCACATCGAGATTGACAGGTTCTTCATCAAAGAGAAGCTGAACAGTGGGCTACTGGAGTTAGGCCATGTTCCAACTAAGGATCAGGCTGCAGACTGCTTGACTAAAGGACTTAACTCAGTAGACCTAGCTAGAGGGTGTGACAAGATGGGCTTAATAGATATCTTTCGCCCATATTGAGGAGGAGTGTTGAGAGTTGTTTTGTTTAGTCCCACATTGAAAAGAGTAGAAGAATGGGACCACTACCTCTTGTATATATAGATCCCAATATTAATGAATAAAATTATACATTTCTCTTGATTTGCCCTGTTTCTAATAGAAAGTACCCTCAAAAGCAAAAATTATCCCCTCACAATTAACTTGCAAAAATTCTTGAGCTAAAATGGCAGTTGTAAAAAAGATGATCTGCATGCTCTAAGGCATCATTAGACAATACAAAGTTTGTGTCCCCTTTCCATCCTTTTTCTGTAGTTGCATCTACAATACAAAGTTTGTGTCCCCTTTCCGCCCTTTTTCTGTAATTGCATCTTAGTATGCAGTTTGTTATGAGACAATAACCATGCAAATACACACACCTTACTCGAAGGACTGGATTCCAAATGAAGCTGTATAAGTGTGAAGAGTCTCCCCTCTTTATTGAAAACTTGTAAAAAGAATTAACTGTGAACCATCTTGACTGAGTCAGTCTTCATGTTTAGGGTTGTCTTAACTATTTGAGGGTGTAAAAGAAGAAAGGAAAAACATAAGATTTTGCTTATCCACCCTGCTAGTATTAGATTGTGATATCCTTAAATGAGGATGTCAGATCAAATTTCCATTTAGAAAAAAGCTTTGACTCTGAACCGTCACATTTCTTGACCATGCAAGAGAATACATTGATGAAAAGAGACTAGCTAGAGTGTTATTACCAGTCCATTTATCCTTCTAAAATCTAATGGAAGAACCATTGCCTAGACGCCAATTAATGCAATCAAGGAAATGTTTCTTAACCATTGAGATGTTATTCCAGAAAGTTGAGTGAGATTGACGGGCATGTAAATGTTGGATTGTAGATCTTCTCCTACTGCATAGAGAATTCAGAATGGATCCAGAAGAGGAATTCTTGGTGATAGCTTTCCACAACCATTTTGATAAGAAAGCATAGTTGAACTACTTCAAGTTTACCACCAAATAGTTTTGAGGGATATAGCTCACTTTGAGCAATCTATAAAATGATGTGAATGTCCCATGTTAAGATATATTAAAAGAATACTGAAGAAACTAAAGAAAATGACCAAATGATATTATTAATCACATGCTGTTTTAGAATGCAACAAACAAGTAGTGTGTACATCATTCAATGCAATAATAAAATGCATTTGAAAGAAAAATAGGTCTATTTTTCAGAGAATGACATAATACTATTGAAGATATTTAAACATTGAATTATTTGTAGAAATAACTTAATTTTCTTTTTTTCATGTAGGACGATGTTAGGGTATCCACATACCTTTGCTTTTTCTACAACACTGTATTTGGATGGGGGTTAGAGGATGGAAGGGAAGGTGAAATTTCATTTTACTTAATTTTCGTTTTTTCATGCAAAGACAGTTTTACCGACAGAGAAGAGGGAGAGCAACTAGATGGCATTGAGCACGTGCGAGATCAGTGCCATCCGGTGACTGGGTCCACGCCTTGCCCACAGAGATCAACCCATTTCTGAGGATGGGCCCACAGGAATTAGTAGAAGGGGAAGGGGAGTAGAGTTCCGACGATCACCACCGCCTCCGCCGCCGCCATTGCTCTATTGATGGGTTTGAGGGTTTTAAGGGTTTATGTGAAAAAGGAAAATTTTATTGGCTTAAACTACGGTCTGGTCACCGCCTGCGGTTTTGTGTAGTCAAGAGTATAATTCGGGCATGATCTGTGTAAACCGAACCTGACCCAATAACCGGGAGGTATAAAGTTGAGAATTTGTTGAAAAATCTTAATAAATGTACGATTCCTTCTCGCTGACTCTCGGTTATCATCAAACTAGAGTTTATATGCGATTGTAGCTATTCTTTTTTTTAGAGAATATGATTGCGCTTATTCTTAAGCCATAGTTATAGGTTTTCAATTTATAAGGATAGTTTTCTAGACTGTAGTTCAATCTATCCATGGAGAACTAAAAGGATATGTGCTAGATTTTTCCTATATATAGTCTATGGTGTTTATTGTTTTGATAAATTTTTATAAGCTTTATATATTGAGAATGATGTAACGAATTTTAAAAAATTTATAATAATGTCAAATATCATCATCATCATCATATTTTATAATAAAATTTATAATAATAGCTTTACATTCCTTTTGTCATTTATTAGTTGACAAAATATCTTAATAACATGTAAGGGTATATGTAAGTTTATATATATTCACTTCACTTCCCTCCCATTTATTAGAACTCCCAAACAAGGTGAAATAAGTTTACTCGCTCTCCTTACTAAACTCTCAAACAACATTTTATCTTTTTCCTCTCCTTCTTTACCTTTCCTTTCCATTATTTTACTTTCCGTCCCTTCCCTTACTAACCCCCAAACAAAGCGCAAAAGTATAGGAAAATATTAGACCTTTTAGTATATATCTGAAAATTCTCTTAGGAACGAGCCAATGCAGCTCCTCCGGCAAGTACCTGTTGGGATGCGTGGTCAACGCCCGCACGCCGCGAAAGCGATATCACCCGAGAGAAGGCTTTGTATATATTCCCGTTTCACGAAGGAAACAAGAATAGAAAGTAAAATATCCCAACAAAGTGAGATATCTACTCTTCCTCTCAACAGTACTAGGACTGAATCAAGGGAACCTACAAATAATAGTAAATACACAAAGAAACAAGAAGACACGAGATTTACGTGGTTCAAGAAAATTGCCTACGCCCACCTGGAGGGGTGAGGGAGATTTGACTATAAAGAACACCGACGACTTGTACAATCCACAAGCTCGTCCCAAAGAAAAAACTTTGATTTTTACCCAAGAGAAATTGACCTCTCTCTTGTAGAATCTCTCCAAACTCTCTCTTTTTCTCTCTCTAGCCGCCGCCAAAAAACCCTAGTTCTTTCTCCCTTTTTCTTTATTTTTCTCCACCGAATAACCCTAGGCTTAATTCTTTATTTATAAGAAAATAAAGAATTATTTTTTCAAGCTTGGTCGATGTGGGACTATAAGTAATTTTTTTCTTCTCTCACATCGCCCCGTGAGAGAACCGGGAGGGTGTTGGATGCATCCCACGCAGTGGCCCCCACCCACGGATGTTCCCCGCTCACAATTCTCCACCTCGCACATCATTTGATAAACGCCAAATTTTGGACGAATACCGAAGAACACCGCTAACATTACTAGAAAGATCTCCATCACCAAACCAGCCAATCCAAACCGCACCATTATACCATGGTTGCCTCACGCACTTCCACCGGGATCAAGCTAACCGTAGTTCTGAAATTATTCTCCATATAGTCTCCACCTCACCCCATCACCGCCCCGAAGGGCCATGCCCTCTTGGGCAGATCAACACGGTTGATATGAAGCAAGTCCAAGCAATGCTTAAACTTGCTACCGTGACCACCTTAGTTAACATGTTCATGGATTCTCATTCGTGTGTACCTTCATGAGAGAAGTATTGCCTTCCTCTATGACATCTCGCATCTAAATGATACTCGACATCGATATGCTTGGTACGAGCATGATGAACTTGATTCTTCGCCAAGTGAATTGCACTCGACCGCCGCACCACAAGTTCACGCTCTCCGCCAATCCCCAAATCATCTAGAAGACCCCACAACCACAATGCTTCCTTCATTCCTCTCGCCATGGCCATGTACCTACCAGAGTAGAAAGTGCCATCAGAGCTCCGCAACATCGACGCCAACTAACCGAGCCCCATGTATCCCGAATACATAACTAGTAGTAGATCGCCGTCTATCTAGATCGCCCGCATAATCGAGTCCACAAACCCATCAATCGACATGTTTCACCACTAAAACCTGACTTATCAGCGGTACCCTTTAAGTACCTCGGGACCCACTTCCTTTGCTTCGGTCGTCTTTTCGGATTCGCCATGAATCTCCCGACCACCCGACCGCTGTGAAATATCGGCGTACACACCATTGCGTACATTAAACTGCCAACTGCACTAGCATAGGGAACACGCTCCATGTGCGCCTTCTCTTCCGCTGTAGTAGGAGATTGTTTACTAGAAAGCCTAAAGTGTGGAGCCAATGGAGTCACCACCGACTTATCACTTTGCATCCCGAACCTCGCGATCACCCGCTCTATGTAGCCCTTCTGACTTAAGAACAATCGCCGGTTCACCCGCTCTCTTCTAATTTTCATACCCAGTATTTTCCTAGCAGCGCCCATGTCCTTCATCTCAAACTCTTCACCAAGTTGAGATTTCAGCCTATCTACTCCACCTTGCTCTTAGAAGCAATAAGCATGTCATCCACATACAAAAGGAGATAGATATAATTACCTCCACGAAGCTTCTGCATGTAAACGCAACAATCATAGTCGCCGGAAAATCCATGTTTCAAAGATGAAGGAGTCAAATCGCTTGTACCAATCGCCGAGGAGATTGTTTCAATCCATACAAAGGACTTCTTCAAACGACACACATGATGCTCCTTGTCCTCAACCTTGTAGCCCTCAGGTTGATGCATGTAGATCTCTTCATCCAAGTCTCCGTGCAAGAAGGCCGTTTTAACATCGAGTTGTTCCAGCTCAAGATCGCCATGAGCAACAATACTCAATAGCACCCAATAGAAGTGTGTTTCACCACGGAGAAAATATCTCATTGTAATCCACACCCTCTCTTTGTGCAAACCCCTTAGCCACTAGCCTTGCCTTGTACCTTGTACTACCGAGCTCAAAGATCTTCTTTTCTTTTATACACCCACTTACAACCAATAGCTTTTCTTTCTACGGCAATGGGACCACCTCCCATGTTTGTTCTTCCAAGAGATTCCATCTCTTCCTCCATCGCAGCCTACCAACTCTCACTATCCTTGTCCTGAATAGCTTCCTTGAAGGAGACCGCTCGTCCTCCTCCACCGAGTGCGTGATTCAACCAAATTAACCTGCCCATAGTGTTTCGTGGGTTGATCGCCCCCAGCTCGTGACTGCATGCTGCTCGCCTTGGCCTAGTGGAAGCCAAACTATCCTCGAGCTGCCATGTAGTAGTGCTCGTATTCTCCTCGCTGAACCTCCTCCCCGCCAAGCTCATCATCTACCGACTTCCCACTTGAACACGCACTAGAACCTGGTTGGTCTTTAGGTTCTATTTCAATAACCCGAGACTTAGAAGTCTCATCACCCTAACACCATCATCCTTGGGCTCTAGCAATCATGGATTTCTCATCAAAGGTAACATCCTGGCGATCACGAAATTTGAATCTTCCATACACCAAAGGCGATAGCCTTTACGCCTTCGCATATCCCAAGAATATTGCCTTCTTGGCCTCGCGTCAAGCTTTCCCTCGTTGGCGTGATAGTAGGCGGTACATCCGAAAATTCCGAGCCTATCATAACTGTGATGCTCCTCGACCACACCCTATAGGGTGTTTCACCATCCAATGTCGAATGTGGTGAACGATTCACAATGTAACAAGCTTTAGCCACCGCTTCTACCCACCATTCAAGGTTCTATCCAACAGATGATCGATACTCATTGCTTTCTCCGCAATGTTCGGTTCGATCTCTCTGCGACCCCATTCTCACGTGGTGTTGACTGACCGGTCTAAGGTCGAACAATTCCCTCGATCCGAGAACTCCTTGAAAGCACCATCCAGATACTGCACTGCTATCGATCTTAGTGTCTTCAATTTCTTTCTCACTCGTTCTCAACCATTGCTCTCCACTTCTTAAATGTCTCAAACACCTCATTCTTATATTTCAGAAAGTAAATCCAAGCATACCTCGAATAGTCATCTATGAATGAGACATAATATCTGAAACCACCCTTAGAAGTGATTTGAGCCGGACCCCAAACATCCGTGTGCACATAATCTAGTATCCCTCTGCTCTTAGACTTGCTTCTCAGAAACTGGACCCTGTGTGACTTTCCATACACACAATCCTCGCAAAAATCCATGCTAGGTTTCTTCAGATTCTTCAGCAGACCCTCTTTACCAAGTAGAACTAGACCCTTCTCTGACATATGTCCAAGCCGCCTATGCCATAACCGTGTGTGCTCACATGGGTCTCCACCACTTCCTTCAGCCCAACCACGATCTCCCACACCGCCGCACTGTAGAGAGTATATAAATTACCGTGGCGAACACCCTTCATCACTACAAGGGAACCCCAACAACCTTCTTCACTCCGCTCCGTAACAATTTTATAACCACCGAGTCTAATGCACCAACCGAGATAAGATTCTTCCGAAGCGGGAACGCGGCCTCACATCCGCCAAGGTTCGGACCACTCCATCATGCATTTTGATCTTGATATCACCTAGCCCCACCGCTTTACAAGCATGGTTTTTCCCCATCAATACGGTTCCACCATCAATGCCTCTCGAGGTAGTAAACCACTTCCTATTTGGACACATGTGGTAAGAGCAACCGTAATCAAGTATCCACTTCCGGAGATATCCTCGCCACCGCGGACGACATAGCACTCCTTATCGCCCCTTCCTCCTCAAACGTAGCTCGCTTCTTCCTTGCCCTCTCTCCTCTCGGTCTTGTTGTTGTTCTTCTTTCCACCTACTCTCTTATTTGGACAATGACCTTGAAATGCCCAACTTTACCGCATTTGAAACACGATTTTCCGCAAGAGGTCTCGATTTAGATCTAGACTTTCCTCCCTTGTCTTTTCCTCGCCATTGCTCCTTCCTCTAGCAAACAATCCTCAGCTTGTTCTTTGTTACTACCAAGAGTCATGTCACCGGTTGCAATCTTCCGAAGGTCATCCGCTAGAAGCCCGTTCTAGTCTCATCCATCTTCAAATTGTCTCCTACAAGCATCGGTGTTTGCACCAGTTCTCATAAGACTTCGGCAGACGTAGTAGTAGCTGCCCGATCCTCATCTACAACTTTCACATCTATGCCTTTCAAGTCCGATATGATCCTATCAACTTGTTGATGTATTCCTGATTGATGAGCCCTCCTCCATCTTGTAAGTATACAATTTGGATTTTAAATAGATCCGTTCGTTAGACTCTTCGTCATGAAGGTACTTTCTAACTTCGACCACACGCCTCGTACCGCTTCCTCTCCATCTACCAAGAAAGCTACATCCCTTTCAAGGCATAGGATAATCGACCTGCTTTTCAGATCTAGCTCCTCCCAATCCTCATCGACATATCCTTGTGCTTCTTCTCTTTCCACCAAAGCCTTGTGCAATTTTTTGCGAAATCGTGAGTTTTTCATCCGTGATCCTCCAATAGGAAAAATCATTCTTCCCATTGAACTTTTCAATCTCGAATTTTTCCACTTTGACCGATTCATCGGTAGATGTCATTCTCTCGCTTGTATTAATAAACCCGCTTCTCTCGTAAATTACCGAGCACTATCTCAAACCGGTTACACCACTTTCAATCAATAATGACTCGATACCAATTGTTGGGATGCGGGTCAACGCCACACGCCATGAAGCGATATCACCCGAGAGAAGGCTTTGTATATATTCCCGCTTCACGAAGGAAACAAGAATAGAAAGTAAAATATCCCAACAAAGTGAGATATCTACTCTTCCTCTCAAGCATTTAGGATGAATCAAGGAACCTACAAATAATAGTAAATACACAAAGAAAATAGTAAAGACACGAGATTTACGTGGTTCTAAGCAAAATTGCCTACGCCCACTGGAGGGGTGAGGAGATTTGACTATAAAGAACACCGACGACTTGTACAATCCACAAGCTCGCCCCAAAGAAAAACTTTGATTTTTACCCAAGAGAAATTGACCTCTCTCTTGTAGAATCTCTCCAAACTCTCTCTTTTTCTCTCTAGTCACCAAAACCCTAGTCTTTCTCCCTTTTCTTTATTTTCTCCACCTAACCCCTAGGCTTAATTTTATTTATAAGAAAATAAAGAATTATTTTTCAAGCTTGGTCGATGTGGGACTATAAGTAATTTTTTCTTCTCTCAGGACGCTCCCAAGAGAGAAACGGGGTTTGCTGATGCATCCCACGGGTGGCTCCCACCCACGTGGATGTTCCCCATTCACGACTCACACATTTTAACAAATTAAACCAAACTTATATCAAACCCCGCTTGTCAAAATAAGCTTTTTTCCCCTTCCCTCTTTCCCAGATAAGCTCGCCTCAGAATCCCCGCTGCTCAACACAGCCCCACACCCAAACTCCATCCTCACCCACTCCTCCCTATCCCTCATCCAAAAGATGGACGTAAGTCGGTTAGGTTAGGGTTAGGTTAGACCACATCCATAAAGTTCATCATCACTCTAAATACCAAAGATTCTTGACACGCTACCGCGTCATACAATCCACCGGTCCGATAACGCCAAGTCGCCATCAATATCCATCACATCGACCGCTTACGAACCTACTATAGAGCTTGTTACCGCGGAACAACTATAAGTCGCAGATGTAGCCCTTGCTTTTGCGAAACTATTGGTCGCCATTCTAAGCCATTGACTTGACAAGATCGCATGAAGCTTAGGTTGCGCGTAAAAGCAAAGCTCGGAAGAGGTTGGGTGCGATGAGGCCGCTGCTTCCCAGAGTTCCCTGGCCTCGGCGCTGCGGAAGTGGGTCATCTTCCGCCGATATGGATGAGAACTGGAGCTTGGCTGCTTAAGCTATTCAACTCGATAAGGTGGCCGAGGAGTGGCCCGTGAGGTCCGTGGATCAATAGCAATAGGGCGATCGGGGACTAGATCTCTCAAACCGCCGACACGGTCTTTGAGAGGAAGAAGAGCCTCGTGGCGCTTTGGTAAGAGATGAATAAGGGAGGCCGGGAGGCATGAAGTCATGTTTGCAGGATTTGAGGTTGAGCCATGATCGGCGCATCGAGGCTAAGGAGGAGAAGGTTAGAGGTCCATCGACGCAGCATGGCCATGTACTAGTGGACGAGGTCAGGAGATACTCCTCCCATGGCGGTGGTGGTGGTGGTTCATGCATAATTGGATTAGATTTAGTTGGCAAATTAAGGGAGAAATTGAAATTAATGTTCGTGAATCAACTTGGGGTATTACTGTATATATTTATTGTTTTCTTCATTTTAATTAGAAGAAAATATAGATATTGATACGGGAGACGTGTAAAAGCTAGGAGATTAGGTATTATATATTCTCAACATAAAAATCTACCAATATGAGTTTCCTGTTATAACTAAATCTATTATTAATTAGTAATGAGTTAATCTATGAAATCAAATTAAAATTTGGATTTTTGAATTTAAAATCTGTATCGTCGGATAGGAACATAAACCTGTCAAATATTGGGATTTTGCACATTGAAATTTTTAGTTGGCAGATTCAGTTGTAATAGGAAACGTTTATTCTGAGTTTAAATAATTATTTTTAATAGTTGATTAATTGAAAGATTTCATGTTGAGAAGATAACACCAAAATCTCCTAATTAGCACATATCACGTATCAAAATCTATCTCCTTTCCAATAATTAGAAATCCATTAAATACCCACTATAGTAAACCCTAATAACATCCTCAAACCCTCTGTTAATCTTTCTGATCTCCAACCCCATACAATGCATGAACCAAGAAGTCCATGGCAAAACCCGGACTTCGCACTGGAATCCATCGCCATTCTCGCCAGTCCTCTAACCTTCTCCTCCTTCGCTTCCACCTGCTGATCATGGCGATCAATCTCCAAGTCCTGCAAGCACCACTTCCTTGCCTCCCAACCCCCCTTACTCATCTCCCTCCCTTCATGCTATACACCCACCTACGTAGTCTACATCGTCTCTGAAAAAAGAAACCACATTCTCACCAACCAGACCCTACCAGCTGCCTTATCGGATATCGGCTGTCTTCTAGGCCACTCTCACGGCCACCTTATCGGTTTTTTCTCACCTGCCAGTAGTTCCGACCCTCATCCATATACTCACTGGGAACAAGACCTACTTCCCTGGCATTAATGCACAGACCCGGTGGGTCGGCGCAGTTCTCACGTCACCCCCAACTTCAACTGACTGCTTTTTGATAATGCACAATAGAAACTCGATCCATTACTGTCCAGTTAATGGTTTTGAATGGAAATCAAGACTTTTACCCCATTGCATCCTCAACGTAGTTGTTGACGGTAACAAGCTCTATATTAGGTTCAGCAATAATGATATTGATGTCATGGATATTGCTGGCGGAAGAATGCGCATGGATTCGGTTACTAGACCGATGAATTGTGTGATGGAGCTACCTATGTTTGTAGAATCTGACGGGCGAAGCTTTTACTGATGAGGCATAGAGATGGGGAGTTTGAGAGGTACAGGCTTGATCTTTCGGACGGGGAGAGAGCGGGTGGGTGAGGATGGAGGGTCTGGGTGGCCGGAGTGTATTTTGTTACGGGCGGTGGTTGTTATGGGCCAGGTTATGGTGGTGGAGGGATGAAGGGGTGGAAAAGAACTGCTTGTATGAGTTGGGGTAATGGTTTTATCTCGCTGGAATGAGAATCCTGCGTGTGGCGGTGGTTAAGTCTTTGCTTGGCTCGCATTGTTTCGATGTTGGGCATGAGAAAATGTGGCTTCACCCGAGGGATTTTGAGCAGTGGGGTTTGATATAGGTTTTGGTGCATAGTTTTATTTCTTTTAAATAGAACAAACACCTAGAGATCATCAAGGGTTATTGTCTGACGGGTTAGATATAGTAGTATTAGGGTATCTGCTTTCCTTTGTTTTAGTCCCACATCGATTAGGATTTAAGAACTTCTCCTTACTCTTGTATTTAAGCAGTTCAAAACAATGAATAAAATAAGTCTCTTCTTTATTATGTTTGTTATCATTTTGTCTTTTACAGGTGCGAAAGCTAGGTGATTGTTTCGATTTTTCTAACTTGTACATTTGTTGTTCTGTATCATATTTTCAGCTCAGAGGTTCCGATTTCTTTCCGACTGTTGAAAGGTGATGGCGCTCTTACAAACTCACACAAACAATAAAAGATGGAAGAGGCAGTTACTAAGCTGATTTTCTTTGATTCGAATGGCTTGAACAAACTTGCTGATTACATGGTTATTTATAATACTCAAAAGATGACTCTACACTCAATGCCTTAAATACAAATGAGTCTTCATATCTTACACATATGCATCTGCAATGACTAAGTTCATAAATCTAGATTTTCAGATAAGCTGAATAATCTTCACTTAAATGCAGATAACTCTCTAGAAATCCCCAAATCACGAACGATTTGATTTACTAGAAACTAGACAGATAAGACTTTTTAATGACTCGTTCATTTAATTTGGTGAAGTATAATTCAGTCAAAAGTCTCCTCGAGCTTGCTATTTGTGCACAGGTAGAAACTTCGAGTTTAGCTTCCAACACCGCCATGACTTTGGGACCTCTTTGTAGTATATCCTTTGAGGTCGTTCCATGATCGTCGGATGATTTCTTCTTTTTCAGGTCATTTCGAAATTCTTTTCTTATAATGATCCAACTTCAAGATATCATTAGACCAGTCCGTATCAGTACCCCAAGCCCAGTCGCATGACCATGCTCATCTATCTATGTTTGTATGTATATTTAAATGCTAAAATGATTGTGACAGATTCTACTTTCAAGATAACTATGGATCAGGCTTTAGCTCTAGAGCAAATAGCATTAGAGAGCTTGGACTGTGAAGATTGGCCAAACAGAGAAAAAATGGGTTTGTATTGTGTAGCAAAGCGCGCCAGTGAATATAGCATTAATTATACCCCCAATAGGAGGGCCCTTTGCTGTTGCTAGTTGGTCCAGGCTAGTTTGGGGCTCTTCAATTGCCCAAATTTGTTAAACTTCTGTCAAACACAGTTGAGAAATGCCCAAATTTCATGCGTCTAACCCGTCTTGTTGGCAGAAATTTTTGGTTCTCTCCTCGCGGCCACGCATAACATGTACACATACTGCTCTCACGTTGTAAGTACTTGAAAGTACAAATCATGGGTTCGATCGCCGATGATTGCTGAATCTTGGAGGATAGCGGTTGTTATCCTGCTGCACCAAGATACATTCTCTGAATACATGATCTACTCTTAAAGACGTACAGTGTATGTACATACCTCGATCTACTCTTAAGGACAATGCATGTACATGCCTTGATCACTTATGTATACAACTTGTAATTTTCCTTCTTGAAATTTTAATTTAAATTACATAGTATTAGTCGACTGTTACATTTTCTTTCCAACAGATGCTACAACCCATATTGGGACTAGGCAATCATCCAAGAAAATGTATATCCAGTGAGCCATGTCTGTCGCCGTATAAAGCCTGATGATATGATGCTTCGAGATAATGAAATAGTAACACATGTTAAGTTGGGTTTGCCAAAAAGCCAACAAGTTTCATTAAATCTGTTTACTCAATATTTTTAAGCTCTACTCTAATTAATACATGAAAAGTTGAAATTTTGGGTTGTTACATAAACATGGATGATTGCGTGATTTTGAAAATGAAACTCTATCAAAAATTTGAAGAACTACATTTTTCCTTTTGTTGCCAAAAACTTGCATAAAAAGCTTAACGACAAATATTCAGCATAATAATCTAACCTGCACAAAAAAAGGGGTAAATTTCAAAACCCCAGCCCCTTCAAGTTTGTTTGGTGTTGAGATAACCCACGAACTCTAAAACTATCACTGACCATAAGTTCGGTGTTTCAGAAAACCCCATACGTTTTCAAACTTTCAATTAATCTCCACAGTGGTGTTAGATGAACTGGTAGAAGAGAATACTGTGTTCAAATTAACACTTTATATTTATTAAATTAAATTAGTTAATCATAAACTAAATTAATTAAATTCCTAAATTGGACAAACTAAAGGGAATTTTGTGAAAAAAATTATTTTTAAAATTATTTAAAAAGGGCATGAAAGGTTTTTTTCTACCAAGGGAATTTTGGTTATTTAGATGCAAATAATTTTCACATGACAATGAAATATAACGATGTTAGTAAGCCATTATCCAAAAACTTAAGAGGAGTTAAGTGACATTCTAAAAATTATGGGTTTATTTTAAAAAATGTAAAACTTAAGGATATTGTAAAATTTGCCCAAAGACAAAAATGAAGACCATCAACTATAAGGTGTTTCTTCTATATTATGCACGGTTTGGTAGGAGAGAAGATAGGGTGAGGTGAGGGACAAAACATGAATTTGTCTTGGTGGGGGTTTTTGAGGTATCGGTGGAATAGGGAAAATGAGTTGAGTTAACTGATAACATAAAATGACCTAAAAGTTAGAGAGAAAAAAATCTCCAAATTTGGAGGACATAAGAGAAGAGAGAAAATAAATTTCGAAAGGATGTTCATCCCCTCTTCTCCCTCAAACCGAACATGAACTCCATCTCATTACACATCCTCTCACCTCGCATTCCCTTCTCAAATCCCCTACGAAACAAAACCAAGTTTGAGAAACCCATATTCAGGCGTCGTGTGGAAAAGGTAGTTGATCGACTAGCATGGGGGACAATTGCTTGTTAGGTGGACCGAGGAGAGGAAGGTCATTTTAGCTTCAATGGCATTGATTAAGGCCTTGGCCGATCGTAAATATTGGAAGTAAGAAGTAGATCAAGAAAATAACTTCTAAAGTTATGAAGTAGGAAGTAGGGCAAGACGTTGCTTGTTTCACATATTTTTGAAGTAGTAGAATTTGTACTTCCTTCATTCTCTTTTTTGTTTGGAGAGCAATTGAAAATATTGTTATGAAGTAACTAATACTTGTTACTTCCATAATTATTCTTGTTTAGAGTGTCATTGAAGTAGGAGATGTAGTTGATATATACACCACGGCGAGATTACCTCCCTTTCTCAAATTTAATTACTTTTATTTGAATATAATTTTTTTTCAAACAAGTGTCCGTTGGATGATCGAAATTATGACAGGGCTATATGTGATTTCTTTATGACTAGAAATTTGTTATAGCTCCTCACAAATTTTCGATGGCTACAAACTTTCATGAAGTAGGAGCTAATAACTTCGGACCTAAAACTAAAAAACTTATGTATGTTGGTCCGCACGAACAAATTGCTTCTCCTAGCAAATGGGGATTCAATTGGGATAGAATCATCTTTACATGTGCTCAACCTATAGAAATACTTTTGAGAGTTGGACATGTACAATAAGCTTAATACTACCAAAGCAACATGCAGATAGATAATTGTCTTGACAATCCTAATGTACAATTATCTTTTAATGAAAAAAACCACTTAGCAATTAAGAACATGGCATCAATTATTTCTCGTCATCACTATACGTCAAACTCTTAGCAATCAAGAACATGGCATCAGTATATCAAACTCCTTTGAAGCATTGTTGCAAAAGTCCCCGGACAACCATGAACTTCTCAAATATTAGCGCCGGTAGCAATAAAAAGACAATAAAAATATAAACGATGGCAAAAGAGAGCAGATGGTTGTAAACAGTTAAACTGCTAACGATCATCTGCAACAAGCATCATACCATTAATATACACAACATGTCACTTCTCTTTATCATTCAAAAGCCCTTTAATATCAACAAGCATAAAACTATCAGTATACACGGCATGTTACTTCTTCCCTTTATCATTCAAAAGCCTTGTAATATCAAACAGAAGCTCCATCTCACATCATCAGGTCATTATCCATCATAATTTTGATAGATCATAATATCCTTATACCTCAAAACAAATTGACATTCTAATTTCTGAATCAATAATAACTAGTGACAATTAATCTGGTAAGTTTATCCAACATTCATAAACTAAACTAAACCAACATCTCAAGGTCCAACATTAACAAACTAAATTAAACAAACATCCATCAGGTTAGACTGAAGTAATAAAATTCCAGTCTCTATAAGATTATCCAAGCTAAAAAAATGTTCCAACCTGAAGCTCATCAATCAAGGGTGTGCTCTCAACGTGTCATCACTCGTTCCCCTCGTATTATGCAGTATCGATTCCTAGCCATCCTTTGCAACATGCTAAGTATCTTTTCAATCTAACTTCAATCCAACCCTTGAAAACCGAAACTTTTTTTAGCAAGATCTTCAATCCAACTTCTCTCCTTAGACGCAAAATAGCACGGGCAACCTTCCTATACCCCGCATTTTCTCGGCAACTATAATTTGGGATTCCTCCCTTTCTCCTTTTCAGTGGACAGGATGACTTACCACTTATTGTTTCTAGCTTGACAAACATCCTTGAAGGCTCTGCTCCATTGACTTGTGGGACAGACACTCCTTCTTAGACGGAAACACTTCATGATAATCTTCCTCAATGTTGATTGTTGGAAATCCCTTTTCAATGTCCGTGTCATAAGTCGTCTCTCTGAATTCACCAAGTGCAGGATCTTCCCCGCATATAATACGAAGCTCTTCATACTTTTAAATTGGAGTGTTTAGCTAAGGTCTATACTTCATTTTCTTTTAAAAAATAGAAAGATCGTAAATATGACACATTAAAATTAAATTTCAAATCAATTCGTAAAAATACAATTGATTCTTCCACAGACTATTTTAGACTTTTAGTGAGTTCCTCATTTCATTTGTGTTTCAATATTAAGAAATCAATGCTGATGGATAAATAAGAGAAACGCTTAGTTTTTTTTTTCCTTAGAGGCCTGGCGCTTCAAACGGATCAAGTGGCTAAAGCTATCAAAGTCAGTGTTCTCATGGTCCTATATCAACTGGTCCCATATCAAAATCCCAGACCTGTATTCCAGACTTTAGTTAAAACCTATTATGAGCTATTATTATTTCTGTTAGAGAGCTTGTAATTTTAGGACAAACACTATAGATTGCCAATTTTAGGACCAACTAGTCAATCTATACTTACAGGTCTTTACATGTGGTTTATTTGTTTGAAGCACTAGAGATAGGACACCAAATCCATTTACCATGGACTGAAATATCGACACACGAATTCATTCATGTTGCATCAATATGTCCAATTCAAGACTACAAAATTGTTTGAATGCGTAATAAGATTATACCAGATAGGATCTTGGACCTCTTACCAATTTGTATGGTACATGTAATTTGATTCAAAGTTTACATAGAGTGAATTAAAGAGCTTGTAGAGCATATAGATATAAATCTACCTCGATATATTCTGAACATGTAGCTAATCGCTGTAATCGCCTTGCTAGCTTCATCCCATCCTACCCACTGAGTTTTTAGCTTCACTAACTAGCTTCCATCTCTCTTTGAGAAGATGGAGGTTTGTGTTCATGGGAAAGTAGACTTGTTATTCATTGCTCGCTTGAACTTGTTTAGCCTTCGTTGGCCTTACAACAAAATTCAAAAGAAAAGAAATGCCTTTTATTTTAGGCGCATAAATGAAAACAAAAATTACAACTTCTTCCTTTTAGAACAAACACGAGGATCTCTATTTTACGGATCCTCGGGCTTCTTTGCCCGGTCGGGACTTTTGTTCGTCTCCGGTAACAAGCAATTCGATCCGTGGAAACCCGTTCGAACTACAGGTGGGCTCGTTTCACAAGGGAAACGGCTACCAAGGGATCGTGACTCACGGCGAGAGGATCACCTTCGGGATCACACTCACGAAGGAGAGGATCGCCGGAGCGAGATCTACTAGGAGAAATCACAGCTATTCTCAGAGTCAACTGAAGTTCTTACCTCGCGGTTTGTAGATCGGACGTGTTCGCCGGTGCTCGACTCCAGGCCGACGGCTCGTGGATCTCGCGAGGGCTTTCTCAAGAATATCGAAGATCCAACTTCAAAAATCCAAACAAAATCCAACCTCAAACGAGGCACACACCCCCTATTTATAGGAGACAAAGGGGGGTTGGCGGGCCACCATTTGGTGTTCGCCATTGGCCGACATCAAACGGTGTCCGGTTTCGCCGGACGCTGTTTTGACTTCGGTTTGGTTTTCGGACTTTTCGTGACGCTCGCTCCGATCTTGTCGCCGCCGCTCTAAGTCCGTGCTTGGTTCACTTGATTGGTTTCATCCCGCCAACGTTTAAGTGACGACGGCTCGATGTTCAAACCGATCCCGCTGACATTCGAATGCGACGATCTCGCTTGAAGCTTCACCGTTGATTCATTCCATAACGCCGAGCCTCGTTGACTCAGACGCTTTGCCGACCCACTTCATGTGTTCGGACCCGCTTTACGATTTTTGCATATAGTTAATCGCCGGGCTTGTCCGATGGGTTGTTGGTTGTTAACCCACCGCCACGTTTCGCTCGTGTACTAATAAGCAATTTCTAACGCCACAGATATTCTCCAAAGCTGCCTCGCCCATTCTTGATGAGTCCGGATGCTTTGACATGATGAGCCCTTCACCCTTCAATCGTGTGGGACTTGTGAATGACCCATGCTCGATTCTCCACTCCTTTCAGCTTCTTCTCAAGTTTCAGGATCGCCAAGGTATTACTTGCATCGCATTTTTTGTCCGACCGCTGTCAGATCTTGACCAAAAATCGTAAATAAATTTCTTTGAGATTAGTCAGCTTTTGATTCCTCCAATTCTCTCGTGTTCTCCGCTTTGTAGGATATCCGGGGTGTTGTGGTGTCCGATTTATTGCTTGACCGCTTGTTGGAATTTCGAATCAGAAGCTAATTGAGTTCATGTTCGTTTCCTGACGGTCATTCCAATTTGACCATCGAGATCCTTCCATTGATCGGGAATTCTTCAAGTGGATCCAACCATTGATCGTGAATCTTCGTCGACGCACGCTGGTTCAAGGCCGCTATTGTATTACTGAAGTGTGTTCATCTACTGAGGAGGTATTCTTCCCAATTGTTGATTGGTAGGCCCTGGCGGCGACGCATGAATCGCACTACATGGGGGAATTCTTTCAAGGTAGAACGCTGTTCATATAAGCCTCGTAATTCATCAACTTTTCCTATAGCGAGAGGAAATTGAAGACTATCGAAGTTATTAAGAACATGGTAATATTCTCCGTGAACCTCTCGCTAAATTGGGAAACGGTTTATACTCATAATCCTTAGTTGAGTAGAATTGGGCAACGCGCTGATTGGCGCCGATGTAATCCGCGATAATCGAAGTTATCCCTAAGAATATTTTTGTGAAAATATTCTTCCGAACTTCGACAAATTAGGAAACAGCTTTATACCGTAATCCTAGTTGGAGTAGGATTGGGCAACGCTGTTGATTGGCGCCGATGATCCGCATAATCGAAGTTATCCCTAATATTATTTTGTGAAAATATTCTTCCGAACTTCTCGACAAATTAGGAAACAGCTTATACTGTAATCCTAGTTGGAGTAGGATCGGGCAACGCTGATCGCCGATGCAATCCGCATAATCGAAGTTATCCTAAGAATATTTTTGTGAAAATATTCTTCCGAACTTCTCGACAAATTAGGAAACAAGCTTATACCGTGAATCCTAGTGGAGTAGGATTGGGCAACGCTGATCAAGGCGCGATGCAATCCGCAAGGTGTTATTCTGCGAATAAATCTTCGTAATCTTTCCAAATATAGCGGAGGGTAGGAGCCAATCAACGGACTGATTTGGCACTTATTTTGACATCCTGATAAGGTCCCGCTAGGACTCCTAATTAGGGGCTGATTAGAGTTCTAATTAGAATTGGTTTAGCCCATTAGAGTTGTTATAAATCCCTCCCCTCCTATTTTTTTGACCTAGGCTAGGCCTCATCATGCTTTTTTTTTCTTGTTTCTCATCTGCCTCTCATCTCTCCCAAACAACGAGGTACATGTATCGGTATTTTCTTTTTCTCTTTTTCTCTCTTTTTGTTTTGTTTTGTGCATGAACATGTGTGCAATCATCAAGACGGAGAACGATGTTGACGACGAACGGATGGCTATTAACGGACGGCGCCGGTGCCGGCGGTAAGCAAGGCCTGGCGCACAGTTGCGCTCTGGCCGAAGCTGGTGCGGTCGGTACCAGGTCGCGCCTGCCGAAGTTCGGCGCTGCTCTGCGCATTCAGTCATACTGGCCGAAGCCTGGCTCCTGGCCGAGCCTGGCGCTGCCTGGCGCTTGGCCGGCCGAAATTGGCGCTGCCCGCGCTGCCAGGCCGTTTGCATGGGTTGTTGCACCGATTGTGGGCCGGTGGTCTTCTTCGATCCCTTTTGTTGATTTTAGCAAGATATTTGACTCTATTTGTTTCTTTTGCGCGTCGCCGGAAGATCATCACCCGAGGAGCCGATCGCCTACCCGCCTCGCGGATGACGCCACCACCATCATTCGCGGGTGAGGTTTTCATGTTAAATGGCTCATTCAATTTGTATTTGTAAATTGCACGCGCCTTAATTCCTCCTTCGTGGGGAACGACGACCATATAGCCTTGATCTCTTCTTCGTGAGGATTGACGCCAGATTGGCGACGCTCACGTACACCCGCTTCGTTCTCCTTTGTGAGGCGATTGAAGAGCCGAATCTTCCTTCGTGGAGGATTGGGGCTTCAAAGATCACTGCCTCGATATCTTTAACGGAGTTTATTTACCGCGCTTTGCTCAGAACGGAATATATTGCCGCTGGTTTATTTACGACTATATTTATATCTCCCGTATTCGAGCACGGTGAAATCGCCATAATCATATAAGGTCGGACTCAATCTCATGGGTTTCTCGAGAAGAGTTCTACTTTATGTCAAGTTTTTCAAGATATTCCTCCTAAATGATCTCTAACCCTTTGTTCTCTTTAGGTATGGATGCTCCGATGCTTATTCGCCCTTCAAGGCTCCCAATGTCAAGTCTCGATTCTTAAGGTCATCCTGAGAAGGCCTTCTCCACCGAGGAAGCTTAAACAATGAGGCTTAACACCCGCATGAAGAAACCCGGCCTGAGCCTACTATCATAATTTCGATGACGAGTTTGAGGGATCGCCTATCATCCGCCTTCACTCCCTTGGTATTTCTGGTCGAACCGGATTTCCTCATTCTTCGAGTATGGGGGCGCTGTGGAGGCCCTGTGTTAATCTTTGACGGCACTTCCACTAATTCAACCTATCGCCGAGATTGCCCCGCCAAAAACCGCCTCCCGACCGCTTCCGGATGGGTCTCCCGGCCGCTGGAGAATGGTTTGAAACAAAGCATCTCTATTATCGAGGTTAGATGGGCACTTTATGGTCTTCCGCCCATTCATATTGAGTATCTTGGAGGAAATTCACCTGTTGGTGGCCCTCGCCTAGTTAATCGCTAGAGCAAAGCTCACTAGTCGGCTAACTCGCGCACTGGAGGATTTAGCCTTTTTGAATCATGCGATGAGGTGATACGACTCATCGACGCTCTCTATCAAGGCTTAACGCTTTTCGAGAGGAAAATATCGCGAGCAAGAGATCATTTTTCGAACTCATATGAGCTTAAATATTGCCGCGCCAGAAGATAAACTTGTACCACACCCATGTCGAACGCATGTGAATCGTGACTGCTCAAGGGGAGAAGACGCTGAAGAATTTCACGCTGGAGTGCACCAGAGTCCGTGATGTCATCAACGTGAGAAGCAAGTCCTCGAGGCGCGCCGGGAACATGCGGCCGCTATTGCCAACTCAAGAGGAACTTGAGAAGGAAGCCGCTGCCGGGTTCGAGCGATCCAGGAAATTAGTAGCCATTAGGCCGACCTTGCTTCCTTCACATTACCGGATTGCGCCAATGAAGTCCTGATGTGTCGCGAGACTTTTCTATTCTCTTTGTTCACCGTGTCGCTACGATTTTTATTTAGATGTATTATCATAACTTTGTTTGAATCAATTGTCTAATTGTAGCTCCTTCTATATTTGCTTCAAATGAATAAGATCCATCCCTTTCACTATTTATTATGATTCTTTTACTTCGCCTAAATAATTAACCATAATACTTATAGGATTTTTGGCAAACCCTCAATCTCAACGGGTTTGATTAGCCTTTACCAACCACCGCTTGAGTTGGGCTAGCGGCGGATTATCGATCCGCTCGACGCGGACGCTGTGCTAAAAGAATGAAACTCTTCTAGACTCGCTAAGGCGATATTGAATACATAGGCTTCGCACTCTTTTACTCGCAAGAGACCACCCGGCAACGCCGTGTTACACGTGACTCGCCCCTTCTTAGGCTTCGGATGAAAATACCCCGATCGAACTCGTGTCTTCTTCAATCTAAAGACTAAACCGGCAACGCTGTGAGGCGCTGGCTTTATCCCTTCTTAGACTTCTCGATAAAATACCCTTAATCGAACCTCGTGTCTTCAATCGGAGAAAGACTAAACCGCAACGCTGCGGTGAGGCGCTGGCTTTAGGTTATTGGCCAACCCTCAACGGGTTTGATGAGCCTTTACCAACTACCGCTTGAGTGGGCTAGCATGTAGATTATCTAAACTGCTTACACATAACGCTGTGCTAAAAGAATAAAACTCTTCTAGACTTAATGCTACGATGTTGAATACGTAGGCTTCGCCTTTATCACGAATAGACTACCCGCAACGCCGTGTGAGGCGCTGGCTTTATCCCTCTTAGGTTTCGGATAAAATGCCCTTAACCTAACTCGTGTCTTCTTCAATCGGAGAAAGACTAAACCGCAACGCTGTAAGGCGCTGGCTTTTTCCCTTCTTAGGCTTCGGATAAATTGCCCTTAATCAACTCTCGTGTCTTCAATCGGAGAAAGACTCAAACCGCAACGGCGCTGGCTTTATCCCTTCTAGGCTTCGGATAAAATGCCCCTAATCAACTCGTGTCTTCTTCAATCTGGAAAGACTAAACCGCAACGCTGTAGGAGGCGCTGGTTTATCCCTTCTTAGGCTTCGATAAAATACCCCAAGATGAATTTTGCCTTCTTTGACCTGAGAAGGATTGAACCGCATAAGGTTGATTGAGGTGGGAAAGGAAGAATGTATTCTATTTCCCAAAGATGGAGAGGAAGGAGGATCTTGTCTCCTATCTCCGATAAAGGATGAACAAGAGAGGAAGGTTTTGTATCCTATTCTTGCTGGAGAGGAAGGAGGATCTTGTCTCCTACCTCCTGTAAGGGATGAACAAGAGAGGAAGGTTTTGTATCCCATCTCTGCCAAAGGAGAGGAAGGTTTTGTGTCCTATCTCCAGTGTGCTCAATTTGAAATAAGAGAGGAAGGTTTTGTATCCTATCCCTTATTGATGGAGAGGAAGGAGGATCTTGTCTCCTATCTCCTGATATTGGAAAGGAAGGATTTTGTCCTGCTTCAAATGGGAGAGACTAAAATGGGATCTCCATTTTGAGACTCTTGAAAGATGAGACTAAGAGTGGGATCTCCACCGAGAATCTAGACAAGAGAGGAAGAATGTATTCTATCTCTTGCTTCAAGAGGAAGAATGTATTCTATCTCCAAAATGTGGAAAGGAAGAATGTATTCTATTTCCGATGAGAAACTAAGAATGGGATCTCCACCGAGAATCTTGAAGGGTACGAATAGCTTTCGTTTTGGATAAGCAACCGAATTTGAGTGAACCTCGCTCGTGGAAGGAATCGAGAGGGGAATTTGTCGGTGGTTGGACCAGGAGATTTTAGTGGGCCCACCACAATGAATTTGATCGTGAGAGAATTTTGGAGGAAAACACAATAATTTAGGATTATCCTCATGAATATGAGTGAGATATTCTTTGAGGAACTTCCCATCAAAATGGGTTATCCCGAATGTACTAAGGATAATACTTTTCGTAAACTTCCCATTTATCTAAGATTAATTGCCTGGCCGCCATTCTCAGGTGATGAGGCGATATGTTCGCTTGAATAGACAGTGTCTATTACAAACGGTCCTTCCCATTTGGATTCAATTTACCTTTCTTTTTAGAGGTGAGGATTATCTACCGCCGAAAACCGAGGATGAGATCTCCTCCTTAAAGGTTCTCATCGAACTTTCTTGTTGAAAGCCCTCGACATTCTAGCTTGATAGAACTCAATACATTGTTGAGCCTCCAGCGCTTCTCATCTAACATCTCAAGCTCTTCGAGACGCTTCGATGTTGTTCTTCTATCGCCATCTCGCTGGGCTAAGTGACTGGAATCAGCAGCGATATGCCCAGAGTGCTTCTCCGAGTTTATCATCCCAGTCTCGCTTGTTATTCTTCACAAGCTTCGACAAAATCTTGATGATCGTCTTGTTGAACGCCTAATCCATTTGTCGGATTATAGTACGTCGACGGCATTATTGTATTTTGAATTTTTCGCAAAACCCGATGAAGGAATTGCCGACAAATTGGGGACCGCTATCATGCACGATCCGTCTTGGGACACCATGTCGATAGATGACATGGTGTTTGATGAATCTGACGACGGTACTCGCTTTGACCTCCTTTAGTGGGATTGCTTCAGCCCACTTGGAGAAGTAGTCGGTGATCGCTAGAATAAAGCGATCTCCTTTAACTGACGGAGGAAAAATGGGACCTACAACGTCCATTCCCCATGTCTCAATGGCCGATGTATCGGGCTGATGTACCGCCCGCGGCCGATGCATATAATTCGCGGAATTTGACACGCATGGCATTTCCGAGCCGCATCTCGACCGCCATTAATCATCGTGGGCCAAAGTAGCTCATTCTCCGATTCGCCAGAGCTTGGGACCAGCTGGTGCGACTACATTCACCTTCGTGTGCTTCGAAGGACCTCTTACGCCTCTTTGTTTGAGAGGCATCGGAGTAAAGACCATCGCACTCGACGATATAGCATCGGGTTTCGTGGTCAGAAAGAATCTTGGAGCTCTTCGCGGATTGACTCTCTCTCTTTCCGTCTTACGGTAGAATACCATGTAAGACGTAATCGATGATAGGAAAGCCAATCTCGGCTCCAACTTGGTTTGGGTTGCATTTACCTCTTTGGTAACTATCCCTTTGTCTTCTTGTACCCCATCATTATATATTGGTACTAAGAGTCGGTGAATCCCGACCGTAACTAATTGCTCGGTCTCGAATGTGTGCACATGCCTAACGCCGCCAAAGGCATCCGCTGAGCGCTTTGGAGGCGTGGAATATATTCGATTAAAAACTCTTCAATGAGTCCGGCCATTTCAACAAGCTATCCGATGATAGGGATTAGATCCGATTCTCGACTTCAGAGTCACTTAACCCGCTTAACTATCGGGCCAGAATCGCCAGATGCCTCGAGATATTCAATTCCACTCTTTGGATAAACTAAGCTCCTTTAGTGGGATTGCTTCACCACTTTGAGAAGTAGTCGGTGATCGCTAGAATAAAGCGATCTCCTTTAACCGACGGAGGAAAAATGGGACCTACAACGCCCATTCCCCATGTCTCAATGGCCGATGTGGTCGGGATGCAACCGCCCGAGGCCGATGCATATAATTCGCGAATTTGACACGCATGGCATTTCCGAGCGCATCGACCGGCCATTAATCATCGCGGGCCAAAAGTAGCTCATTCTCCGATTCGCCAGAGCTTGGGACCAGCCGGTGCGCACTCACATTCACCTTCGTGCTTCCCAAGGACCTCTTCGCCTCTTTGTTTGAGAGGCATCGGAGTAAAGACCATCGCACTCACTCCATATAGCATCCGGGTTTCGTGTCGAAAAGAATCTTGAGCTCTTCGGATTGACTTCTCTTCACGCCTTCTCGTAGAATACCATGTAAGACGAATCGATGATAGGAAAGCCAATCTCGGCTCCAACTTGGTTTGGGTTGCATTTACCTCTTTGGTAACTATCCCTTTGTCTTCTTGTACCCCATCATTATATGGTAATACTAAGAGTCGGTGAATCCCGACCGTAACTAATTGCTCGGTCTCTAAGGTTGTGCTAACGACAACGCCTAACGCCAAGCATCCGCGAGCGCTTTGGAGGCGTGGAATATATTCGATGAAAAACTTCTTCAATGAGTCCGCCATTTCAACGCTATCCGATGATAGGGATTAGATCCGATTCTCGACTTCGAGTCACCACGAACCTCGCTTAACTATCAGCCAGAATCGCCGATGCCTCGAGATATTCGACTTTCTTGGCGAAACTAAGCTCAATAAGTAGCGCATTGTATTCGCTACGCTATTGGAACAGGTTCGTGAGTGAATAAGCACGGGCATGACATGATTCCCTGGAATCAAGACAACTCCGACGCCAAATGAGATTTTAGAACATCCGGGTACTTGCTACATTAGTAGCCCGAGGTTCACAAAATACAATCGCCATATTTGTTGGTGCGACGAGTGTTGACTTCAACTTCATCCGAAGATCATCATATAGCTCAACCGATCCGCTATTCGGGCCGGGTACCAAGAGATCGCGAATTGCTTGTCCTTTGACCGACTTCGTGTTTGAAGTGCAAGTCATATTGGGACAAAAGTAGAGCCTATTTTGCCAAACGCCAACTCATTGAGGCCGGCCAAGTCATAAATATTCGGACCGGATTTACGCTAGAGATAACATAAATCGCCCTGTCCACCAAATAGTGTCCGATTTTCTCAATCGCGAACACCAATGCAAGGCACCGCCACCATTGGTATCGAGACTCGCCACACCAATGTTCGCTCTGTAATACATCGCCGCTCGCGGACCGCTGCCGCCGCTCCGCAGCAAGGCGCTTTAACGAGTGATCCGCTGCCTTGACGTAGATCATCAGAACGATTTTCCGACAGTAACAAGAACAGAGGTTTAGCGAGATACGATTTGATCTCTTCAAACGCCGACAAAGGCCGCCCCAAATAAACGATACTCTTCTTGTTTAACTTAGAAAATGGTTGGCACTTCCGATAGGTTCGATATGAACCGCCGGATGTACCAATCGCCTCTTGTAACCCCCGAAGTTCTCTCGCATTTCTGAGGTTGCAACTCTTGAATTGCCTTTACTTTGTCGATCGACGGGATTCCTTTGTGGTGACGATTAAGCCGGGAACTTGCCACGGACATCCCAAGGAAGGATTTGGTGGTTCATCTTTAGTTGATGAGTCCGCATGAGCTCAATACCGCCCTAAGATCTTTGACGTGATCTCTTGTTACGCTTTTCACGACTAAGTCATCGACGAGCATTCGACCGCTTTTCCCGAGATGATCCCGAAAATTTTAGTCATCGCCACGGTATGTTATACCATGCTCTTTAACCGAATGGCATGACCGTAGCGTATATACCGATGGGCTCAACGTGGTGTTTGGCCATCGGGTGCATCTTGATTTGATTGTAACCCGAGAAACCATCCATAAAGGACATCCTCAAATCCACATGTATTGTCAACTATGACGCCGGTGATGAAGAGGGAAATCATCCTGCAGCGCTAGGTCTCAGAGTCCACGCAGATCCTAATCGAACCATTCTTTTCATGACCGACTATATTCGCCACCCAATCCGGATGTTGAATTTCCTCGATGAATCCCGATTCTATGAGTTTCTTTACTTCGCCTACGATCGTCAGAAGATTTGTGGACTAAACCGCCTTTGCATTGCTTGACGTGTTTGACACCCACGTTGATGTTGAGGCGATGTGTCGCCACATTAGGGTCGAGTCCCGCATGTCCTCATAGCTCCAAGCAAACACGCCGATGTATTCCCCGATAGGGCAATCGCTCTTCCTTCTTCCGAGGGAAGACTATTAATGACATTTATGAGCTTAGGACGCCTCGCCACCCATGTTAACTTGGACTACCTCGCCCTTAGTAGGGGTTCTCTTTGTTCAATCTATCCCCAAACCGCTCGAGTTGATGGATCCATGGGTCTTCCCATGTTGGCATATCTTCATCATTCTCCGTGAGCAGGATCGACCGTAGCCATATTTGACATCAAAGCCTTGAAAGCTTCTCCAGGTCGGCCGTAATCCCAAGCCAAGAATCGACGAATGTCCGCCTTCCCTCATCGGGTGGATTATTATCAATCGCCATGAGCATTCATCTTCTCGAGGAGGATTCGTGATCCCAACCCTCTGCTGGTCATATCGCCTTTGAGACTCGATCTTGTTGCCAAGCCTATCAAAGAGCGACGCTTCTTCTGAGTCGGCTTGGTGCGCTACATTCGACAACACCGCCGATAGTTTGAGAACACGGACAATGCGGTTCAATTCGGGAACTTCTTCGAGATTTACTCGCACTTCAAAGACGATAGTATAACTCATCTAAGATGAATGCCGGAGCAACCCTTCGTGTTGGTATGACTTCTCGTATAACGCCATCATCGCCGATGAAAACGCCTCCTTCGAGGATGAGTCACATTATCGAGGTTCCAAGAGTCACTAATCTCAACGTCAGCTTTGAAGCCGAAGTTTCGATCGCTCTCGAACTCGATCCAATCTCTGGAGAGCAGCCTACAGAATCTTCTTATCACTGGCTGAGGTGGGTGCACTGCACTGTGAGTGACCCGACTTCCTTAACGGCCCAATCGTTTTGATCGAAATTTTACCGATCATCATGCAATGAGCCGAGGTGCTCCAAAGCCGCTTTCTTGCTCGGGATACGCCAACAGATTGACCGCGAGCACAGAGCCGATGGACATTTGGATGAAATCGCCGAGGTGTGATCTTCTTTGAATCAAGTCACCCCGCGGCGGCCGAGCCTTAGCCAAATCAGCTTTGAGGTGACTGATTCTTGACTAACGCTTTGGCCTTCGTCCAATCGTTGTTCCGATTTCGACTCCAAACTTGGCGATTTTCGGCTTTGTCCACTTCTCCTTCTTCTACATCCGCCTCTGAACTAGAGCCCGTGTGTGCACGGCTGATAATGCTTCTTCAGGTTGATCGGTTCCGCTGGACGCGAACCAATCATTTGTTGGCGGCTTGGAGGAGTTGCCGCGCACCTATTGATGAGGTTCTTGACCTCCCCGACTTCAGATCCACTTTGTAGGACACCGCCGACCGATTCTGTGGCCTGGCTAACTCACGCCGAGAGCTCCAGACCATCGCCGGTGATCTCCGATAGATCCGGCGATCTTGGATGCCTAAGGACACCATTTGGTGCAACTTCGCAACGGCGAGTTAAGATCCTCGCCTTTAAAGTTTCTGAGCCGAGGACAAATGGATCTTTCTTGCGCCGAGATCCTTCCGATTTGTGGGGAGGACGACCGACAAGGATGATAGTATGATACTCACAAATGAACCCGGATCAACTTGATTCGCTGACTTCGCTGGAGCTGCATTATTACACCCCACGCAGAAGCTTTTGGCGGTCCCGCTAGCCTTAGCTGCGGGGTCAGGGCAGCGCCCCTTGAGGGTCCGGCGCACCGAAATTTTTTCCTATTCGCCTTGAGGCCTTTGACTTCTTCTTCGCCGGATCCGATTCGCTGGCTACTCTACACGACGATCTCTCGACTTGAGACCGCTGGCTCTACTATGGTCGCCAGCCTTGTTCAAGGAAAGTAGACTTGTTATTCATTGCTCGCTTGAACTTGTTTACGCCTTCGTTGCCTATTAACAAAATTCAAAAGAAAAGAAATGCCTTTTATTTTAGGCGCATAATGAAAACAAAAATTACAACTTCTTCCTTTAGTGAACAAACACGAGGATCTCTATTTTACGGATCCTCGCTGCGGGTTCTTTGCTCGTGCCGGACTTTTGTTCGTCCGCGGACTACCACAAGAATTCGATCCCGTGGAAACCTGTTCGAACTACAAGGCAGTGTGGCTCGCTTCACGAGGGAACGGCTCAAGGGATCGTGACTCAATGGAGAGGATCACCTTCGGGATCACACTCACGGCGAGAGGATCGCCGAGCGGTGAGATCTACTAGGAGAAATCACGCTTATTCTCAGAGTCAATTCGAGTTCGCCTTACCGTTTGTAGATCGGACGCGTTCGTCGGCTGTTCGGATCGCGCCGACGGCTCGGATCTCGCGGGCTTTCAAGAATATCAAGATCCAACTTCAAAAATCCACCCAAAATCCAACCTCTCAAATCGAGCACACACCCCTCTTTATAGGGAGACAAAGGGGGTTATGGCCGGCCGACACTATTGGTGTCCGCCTCCTTCCGACATCAGGTGTCCGCCTTTGTCGACACCAAACGGTGTCCGGCTTCGCCGGACGCCGCTTTGACTGTTGGTTTTCGGACTTTTTCGCGGACGCTCGCTCCGCATCTTGTCGCCGCCGCTCTAAGTCCGTGCTTGGTTCACTTGATTGGTTTCATCCCGCCAACGTTTAAGTGACGACGGTCGATGTTCAACCGATCCCGCTGACATTCAATGCGATCGATCTCGCGAAGCTTCACCGCTGGATTCATTCCATAACGCTGTAGCCTCGTTGACTCAGACGCCTTTGTCGACTCCACTTCATGTGTTCAAGGACCCGCTTTTACGATTGGCGCATATAGTTAATCGTCGGCGCTTGTCTGATGGGTTGTTGGTTGTTAACCCACCGCCACGAAGCCTCGCTCGGTACATAAGCAATTTCTAATGCCTACAGCTTGCATGCAAAATCAAATTACACTCGCTTTTATGAGCATGAAGTTAACTAGTAAGGAAAATTACATTTCAGTCCAAATTTGCATTTTGAATAGCAAAGCATAAGGATGAGAATGCTGATTAAATGGGAAGTCTTTCTTGATAATGTTGTTCGCTTGTTGTGTTGGAAATAGACAAATCTTTTCATAAGTTTGGTAGTAGAAACATGTTTGCAATTTAAGACTCTAAACATCATATAAGTAGAAATTTTATAATTTACCTACAAGACTTCGTCTTTTTTCCTCCATTGCTAAGAATGGACTCATTAATATGTAGAAAGCAAGTGAGATGAAGAAAACAAACTGTGGAAATAATCCAGAATAATTAAAAATCCCAAGTTTTTCCAATAAATTTCATGTATCAATTAATCTAAAATGTAAAATCATCACAATATTAGTAAAAGGACAAATGTTCAAATTTGACCCTTTTTCAAACTTAATTGTCAATTTAATCTTTTTTAGAGTTATTTGTTACTCAATTAGTTTCAACCACCTAGTCAAAACCGGTCAAAATTGGCAACAGTAGCACAACCACACGGATTGAGAATCCCGTAGTTTACTAGAAAATTAAACTATACGGGATTTCAATCCCGTAGTTTAGAACTACACTAAACTCCACGGATTCATAATCCCATAGAGTTTGCAATCAGAAAATCTCCACTGATTCAATCCCATGGAGTCAGAAAGCCACCACAGAGCTAACTCTCTCAGGAGCTCAACTTACATCTTCACTGGATTCACAACCTGAAGCTGCAGAAAATGTAGAAACTTCAATTTGCTATATGTGTCGCTCACAACCCGTTATATATACACAATCAACATATTTCTAACGACATATACATGAAATCTCTTTTGCAACCCGTTATATATAACAATCAACATATATCCAACCACATATACACAAAATTCCAACCACATATATACACTAAAAATCCATCCAAAAGTAATCATTTCAACAATCCAACCACAATCCAACCATATATATTCAATAAAGATCCATAATCACAAAATGAACAAGATGTCATATTAAAAATCATATACATCCTAGAAGTCCTCCCTCCTTCCTCTCCTTCTTTTACTTCCTTCTCTTATCTCTCCTCGCTTCTCGACGTCTCCGGATTGCATGAGCCTCGATGATCTGACCATCATTGACAGGGTATGAGGGCTAGTGCTAGATCCTTCGTAATAACATCACAATCCAACTATATACAAAGATCCACAATCACAAATGAATACTTTTGTTATTAAAAATTCATATACATCCTAGAAGTCCTCCTCCTCCTTCTCTCTTCTTCCCCTTTCCCTTACATCTCCTCCGCCCTCGCTCTCTCGAGCGTCCGTGGATCATGAGCCTCGGCGATTCTTAATGACCACCGTATGAGGCTGAGGGTAGCTCCATCATCACGCGACCAAACCAGAACCCGCCTCTATTTGTCACACCAGTAAAATTGGCAGTCTCCGCCGCCGCATTTCAACTCTGCCAATGTGATTCCTATGGAACACATTCGCTATTATTCCGTTCGATCTTATTGAATAATGAGTACATATTTTGGATCTTGGATCTCAAAGAATACTCTCATTTATATTTTCAATCTCATCAAAATGCGATCTCGTGATTTTAATCAAGAATACATAGCTTAGCAAGTACTATAATTTCAGAAGAATATTCTCTTTAAATGAGTTTAATAATTTACATAATCTCTCAATCATGGCCCTTGGAATGTAAGTATCTCACAAGGGCATGGTATGAATCCTTCCATCGGGTGTGGTCACGCATAATCCATCCATCCAGGTGACATTCCAATATGAACGATATACTCATTATAACCCACCTTCTCTCGATCTATAAGATTCCACCTATCATTCCACCCGACATGTAGGATCACGATATCTCCTCCACATTGTGATGTCATCCGACGCACGACGTAACCATTTGCTCAACAGATCCCAAGCATACGCAGTTCTAGATTAAATTGTTGCAAACACGATCCGCACATGCATCTCGATAACTCAAAATAGATCAATGGGACTCTAGCTCTCCACAAATCGCTTTTCAAATAGGTAAGGAATCGAGATCATCCTGATCATAGCCCACTCTGACCGAAAGTTGAATTTTAAAACATGTATTAGCATCTACGTAAAAATATGAATATACATTTTGAATTGTGAGACAAATTTTACCTAATTGTGTTGCATGATTGTTCAGGTAAAAGTAGACTTGTTATTCATTGCTCGCTTGAACTTGTTTACGCCTTCATTGCCTACAACAAAATTCAAAACAAAAGAAATGCCTTTTATTTTAGGCGCATAATGAAAACAAAAATTACAACTTCTTCCTTTGTGAACAAACACGAGGATCTCTATTTTACGATCCTCGCTATGCGGGTTCTTTGCCCGCGTCGGGACTTTTATTCGGTCTGCGGACCACCGCACCCGATCCATCGTGTGGAAACCCGGTTCGAACTACAGACGCGGAAGGCTCGCTTAACGAAGGAACGACGCACTGAGGGGATCACTCTCACGGCGAGAGGATCGCCGGGATCGATCACTCAAGGAGAGGATCACGGAGCGTGAGATCTACTAGGAGAAATCACAATACTGATTCAGAATCCATTCGAAGTTCGCTTACCTCATGGGTTGTAGATTCTCACGGTCACGGTTCTGACCGCAGGCCGACGGCTCGTGGATCTCGCGAGGGCTCTCTCAAGAATATCAAAATCCAATCTCCAAAAATCCAACCTTCAACCGGAGCACCCCCACTATTTATAGGAAAACAAGAGGGAGAGGGTTTTATGGCCACGGACACCATTTGGTGTCCCGCGGACACCAATGGTGTCGGCCACGACACCGGGGCCGAGTCCTATGACACCATTTAGGTTCCGGCGACACCGCTATGGTGTCCGCTTTAGCCGACACCAAATAGTGTCGCTTTGGCCGGACACCATTTCGGCCGGACACCATTTGTGTCCAAGATCAGCCGACACCAAACGGTGTCCGGTTTTACCAACGCCGCTGGCTCTTCGGCTTTGGTTTGGTTTCTGACTTTTCACACGCTCGCTCCGGATGTCATTGTCGCGAGTCCGCTTGGTTCACTTGATTGGTTTCATCCCGCCAACGGCTATGGACGACGGCCGATGTTCAACCGGATCTCGCTAACGCTTGAACTGGACGATCTCGCTGAAGCTTTGCTTGTTGATTCATTCCATAACACGTAGCCTGATTCGTGACGTTCTTTGCACCCACTTCATGAGTTCATCACCGCTTACGCTGCTATAGGCCGGTTTGTCAATGGATCGCCGGCTGTCAACCCACCGCTACGAAGTCTTGCTCTGTATTGACAAGCAATTTTATGCCTACAGATTTCCCTCCAAAGCCGCCTCACCGATTCTTTGGCAGTCTGGGATGCTTTGGACATGATGAGCCCTTCACCCTTCGACGCACTGGATGTAGTCTGTGAATGACTCATGCTTGATCTCTCCACTCCTTTCAGCCTTTCCAAGGCTTTGTAGGATTGTCAAGGTATTACTTGCATCGATTTTTGTCCGACCGCTATCGAGATCTTGACCGTAAGCCTGTAGATAAATTTCTTTGGAGATTGGCTCCGGTGATTTGATTCTCCACCTCTCGTGTTCTCCAAAGGCTTTTAGTGACCCGGTGTTGCGTACGCATTTATTGCTTGGACCGTTGTTGGAATTTCATTGTAGCTAATTGAGTTCATTTGTTGTTGACTCGGTTTTGAAATTGTCGCCAATTGACCATCAGATTCCTCCATTGATCGGGAATTCTTCACTCACGCAAGCTAATTGACTTCAAACTATACGTTTTGGCCTTCAATCGGGCGAAAACGCTGATCTGGCGCGGCGATCTTACGCGGATCCAACCGCTGATCGGCGACCCTTCGCTGACGACGACGCTGGCCACGCCGCTATCGATACTCCTCGCTGAGTGTATTCATCCACGCTGGGAGGTATTCTTCCCGATTTGATTCGTTTTAATTGTTGCTTTGTAGGCCCTCTAGGCGCACGCACGAATCGGCCCCATACTGGGGGTTCTTTCAAGTAGAGCTGTTGTTCGCCCATATAAGTTCCTATGTATTCATTAACTTTTTCCACATTGAGGAAATTGAAGATTATCGAAGTTATCCTTAAGAACATGGTAATATTCTCCAGAACTTCATAATCCTAGTGAGGGATTAGGGATGCTGAATGGCTCGATGTACCGCATAATCGAAGTTATCCCCAGAATATTTTTGTGAAAATATTCTTCCGAACTCGACAAATTAGGAAACAGCTTATACCGAATCCTAGTTGAGTAGGATTAGGCGACGCTGATTGGCCGATGCATCCGCATAATCGAAGTTATCCCCGAATATTTTTGTGAAAATATTCTTCCGAACTTCTCACAAATTAGGAAACAGCTTTATACCGTAATCCTAGTTGAGTAGGATTAGCTTAACGCCGCTGATTGGCCGACGCAATTCGATGAAAGTTATCTCCCAAGAATATTTTTGTGAAAATATTCTTCCGAACTTCACAAATTAGGAAATAGTTTATACCGTAATCCTAGTTGAGTAGGATTAGCACGCTGCTGATTGGCCGACGCACTGGGTATGATCGAAAGTTATCCCTAAGAATATTTTTGTGAAAATATTCTTCCGAACTTCTCACAAATTAGGAAATAGTTTATACCGTAATCCTAGTTGAGTAGGATTAGGCGATGCTGATTACGCCGACGCTATCCGGCGGGGTGTTATTCTGGTTAATAAATCTTCTTAATCTTCCAAATATAGCGAGGTAAGAGCCAATCAATGGACTGATTTGGCACTTGTTTGACATCCGGATAAGGTTCCACTAGGACTCCTAATTAGGCTGATTAGAGTCCCATTAGAATTGGTTTGGGCCCATTAGAGTTGTTATAAATACCCATACCCTCCTACTCTTTCCCGACCTAGGCCGCCTCCCCAGGTTTCTCTTGTTTTCCTCGCCTCATCTCTTTTCTCCAACAACGAGGTATATGCACACCCCCTTTTCTTTCTTTCTCTCTTTTTTTTTTTTCTGTGCGTGCGTGTGACGCTGACCGTGAGGAGAGGAGGACGAGGCGCTGGGCGACGGGCGTCGCTGGCAATGGGCCAAGACTGAGGCTGGCGCTACATGGCCAGCCGCCAGCGCCGCTGTGTCACGGGCTGGCGCTAGGTTACGCTGGGCCAGTCGGCTGGCGCTGGGTACAATACCATGGCCATGGCATGCTAGCCAATACCAGCGGGGCTGGCGCCGGCGCCATGCCGCAAGGCCATGGCTACTGGCCGGGCTGATTTGCCCATCGGTGTCCAATCTCTTCTTTTTCGACACTTTATTTGTTGATTTTCAATTGTGTATTTGACTTTCATCGCATTCTTTTGTTTCGGATGTCGCCGGAAGATCACGCCCGGGAGCCGACCGGCCCACTCCGCCTCATGATGACGCCACCTCATCTCGCCGGTGAGGTTTTCATGTTAAATTGCTCATTCACAACTTGTATTTATAAATTGCATGGCCTTGATTCCTCCTTCGTGGGGAACGACCATATAGCCTTGATTTCTCCTTTGTGAGAATCGATGTCGCACGTACCGACTCTCCTTTGTGAGGGTCGACGCTATATTTCGGCCGACGATGGGGAGCGATTCAAGACTACGATCGATGGATAGAATACGCCGTTATTTTATGTGACGGGTATATTATCGATTCATCCGTAGTGTGTTCGGGATTGATCTTCCCATTATAAGGTCAGTGGACTCTATCTCACTAATTTCGCGGAGATGAATTCAACGCCTTATATATATGTTTGCCGGGTACCGACTCATTCCGGATTTTATCTTTTCGCTTGAGTATCCTCCGCGCGCTCCTTCGCATGCGCTGACGGACGCCGGGTGACCGCCTCCTCCGATGACCCCGCTTATTCTTATTTCTCAGCTTAGACCGGATACGCCCGCTGAGGTGACCCAGCTTGGTACTTGGGGAAATTCGTGATGTTGAGGTCGTTGATGATCGAGCTACCACTCGAGAAGATTACCGTTCTTCTCTCCTTTGGGTAAGACGGACTATTTATTTGAGACTTCCGAGGACCCGACACGACTTTCATTGAGAGTGAGCAATGGCCGCACAAGGATGATGGTGGATTCTTATATCTCCCTTGGGTTCCAAGCACCGTTGTTTGATCGAAGTTACGCCATCGTATGCCGCACGAAAATGTCGTGGTGCTCGACAGGGAGCGTGACAAAGATTCATTGCGGGTTTATCACCCATCGGGCCGGTTCCCGTTCACTCAGGTCGAAGCATCGGCCGCACTCCGGGTATATTGGGACTGACTTCTCCGCCGCGGATGAGCATTGCCACCGGGTCGACTTGAAGAATCGCCTTGCCTTGTTGGGACGGAGATGCCGATCTGGTCATAGGTTCTTCGGCCGGGTTCATCTCCGCAGATAAGCTTTGGTGGACTCGCTCGACCGTCATGTTCTCGCCGATGGGGCGAGGACCTTCGTGTCTGTGGTTTATATGTTGCTTGTGCCACCATGTATGGGCTCCCGACAAGCATCAACCACTTCTTCGCTTTATCGGAGCTTTATGATCCCTGATTCAACACATTTTAACCGGCATGGCTAACTTGACCGCTTTTGCACGAGATGCACCGGTCTCGTGTTTGCCTATGGGAAGGATGCTCTATCGTGAATATTTCCTCTCGGCCGCGGAATTGGGCCGATCAAGGCTACTTTGCTTCGAAGGCATGACACTCGGGACCTCACGTACATTATCACATTGCTCTAGCAATGCATAGAGCCGCCAAGAAGAGGAAGTCGATTATAAGCCCAAACAAATGCCAATTATTTGTTCAAACATCCGAGAACGATTCTCGATGAGCGATTTGTGAGTCGGCTCTTCTACCCCTTCAGGTTAATGAGTTGATTGAAAAGTATGGCTAAGTCATATACCCGAAAGTAATGGAGTATGGTTTTCCAAATAGGGACCAAGTTCTCGACCTTCTTATGGCATGCAAGAAAACGATCCTACCGATGATTCTTTAGCCGGCTTCCTCGCCATCCGGGTTGAAGAAATGTGTGATGCCGTCGCCTTAGCGACGCTTTGCCGTTAGAGGTACTCTATCCCGTAGCTTCACCGCTCATAAGAAGGAGTCGCTTTTCTTCCTGATGGTGGCTAACATTCATCGGGACTTCGCCATAGCCACCGCCTTTACCGAGGGAAAGCAAACCGCCGTGAGATTTCCTCCGCGGCGGGAACCGGCACCTACTTGATGGCTCGGTTCGTCCTTCATCGACTGGACGATGACAAATACGCTTGCGTGATCCGTCTCGTCCCTTTATCCAATCTTTAGAGAAATGTAATGGCAAGGGCGCCGGATTTTAGCCACGGAAGTACCGAATCCACAAGGGTTGATCTTCAGAGGTGTTTTCCTCGCCCCGCCAAGACGGAGGCCTTCTTGATGATGAGAGAGATAAAATGAACCGACTTTACTTGACGTTGGTCGCTTTAATTGGCTAACCAACATCCGACCGTTATCTTATTTTCGAAAGTGAAAACGAAGTGCTACATTGAGCCTTATTTCTTCTCGCCGCCGCATGGCTTGGTTGATAACCAACTTTACGGGGAACCGAACCGAGCTCCGACTCTGCCGTTTGATCGATGGTGTCCGCGAATGCAGGAGGAGTATGGTTGTACCAGGCGTTGTTTAGCTCCTGTACTGATCGCAAGTTGAGTCGATTTATTTATACCGCAGCCTTTTGGCCGCAGTGAACTCGTTCGAAGTCCCTTGATCTAACTGGTCAAGAGGCTTCCCGAGCACCACCCGTGCCGAGCCAGTCATTCGCCCAATCGCATGTGTCCGATGGGGAAATTCACGCCCGCAACATATCAGAGATGACCAGAGGAGATTGTAACTCGCGAAGAGGACTCGTACTCTCCTTTACTCTTATTATTCAGTATCCTAGTCCACTGACTATCTTTTCAGCGCATCGATAGTGATGCGGTCCGCCTTTTGCGATGGGGACAAACTCCATGGAGTTCCTCTGCTTTAAAGAGGCTTGTCCATAGATCTCTTCCCTACCATTAACCCGATTCATGCGAAGACTCACGTGATGGGGTAATGTTTGGCTAACCCATAACCTTATGATTATCCGCTCTTTATGAATTTCACCATCCTCCAGAGAATTTGGTGGGGATGTCAACGGGATTTTCCCTTCCCCGACTTTTGCCCAGCCTGTGGAGCAAGTACTGAGCTGGACGGAAGGTCCGAGAGTGCAAATAGGACCCAGGATTGGAAAACCGGTTCGCCTAATATTGGTATTTTTCTACCCGTGACATTACTTGCAAAGACATGAAATTTGTTTCCCTGCAGTTCTCATCTATACTTCACACTCTTATGCCAGCTTTTTCGATGGAGGAGTTCGAGGATTTGATGCGCGATTTACCCCGAGACGCTCCTCCTCCCGGGCGAGCATCGAAGCTTGAGTTAGGAATCCCTAGGATATCGGGCAGGCATTCCTTTGAAGGTAAACCTCCTCCCTCGATAATCATAGGACTATTCAATTTTAAATAGTACGCCTATGATTGAAAATGTCCCCGCTTGATAACAGACTGCCCGGTGATATTGAGGCCGCTATCCCTCCGTGAGTCGCCCGCGAACCGCCGATATGTCGACGCGGTGTTGAGATACCGATTGAGACTGCCGATGCGCCACCGACCGCCAGCCTTCGCCAGCTTCATTAGGGCAAGGAGCGGCTCTACGTGTATGATCTCTTCCGCCAATACTCATGTTGATTTTATTTTTGGGGTTTTAACCCTTTTCTTCCGCAGTGGCTCGGCCACGACTCTTCATGACTTAGTGAGAGTTTTGATGTCCGACGATCCATCCTCGCTTATTATCCCGTGGAAATTGCTCGCTCTTTTGATTTGGCCATAGTGGTAGACACACTCGGTACCGTGCTTTCTCGCTTCCGGCCATTCCTCGATCCTAGGGTAACTACGATACGAGAGGCGGTTATTCGTGAGTTGGCCTGTGCTATTGCCGAGGATCTCGATCATCCGAGGTTAAGCTCAAAAGTCCGCAAGACTTTGAGGCAGCCGGCTCCCCTATAGAGACAGACGGAGGCTCACCGAAGCTTGGCGTGATGCCACATCGACTCGGTTCAGATGCGCGAAGATCGGTGCGCTCTTTTGAGATCTGCCACCGGCTTCGCCTTCTCGTGGAGCATTTTCAATCTTGTGTTGCTGCTGGAGAAGCGAGAATAGTAGAGCTCGAACAGAACTTCAAAGGGCGAGGGAGAGTCTGATCATCTTGAAGCCGAAAGGCCAATAAGGAAGAGACTCTAAATCGGTCCCAGAAGCTTGAGTTTTCAAAGCGAAGCCGGTCAAGTCGAGGAAACCTCAAAGACCCTTAATAGCAACGAGGAGATTCGTACGAAGCCAGAGGAACTTCAGAAGCTTTCCTCAACAAAGTATCTCGAATTAAAGCAAAGAATTTTTGCACAAATTTGACGCTTAGAAAATTTGTGTAACTTCAGCTTTTATCAATAAAACATATTTCCATCCTCTTTATGCTTTATTATGATTCTTTTATTTCACGTAAATAATTAACCATAATACCTACGATTTTTGGCAAACCCTCACCATCAACGGATTTGATTAGCCTTTACCAACTACCGCTTGAATTGGGCTAGGCATGGATTGTCCAAACCCGCTCAAGACGCGGACGTTATGCTAAAAGAATGAAACTCTTCTAGTCTTATCGCTATGATATTGAATACATAGACTTGGTACTCTTACTGACAAGAGACCACCCGCAACGCAGGTAAGGCTGACTTTAGGGTTATTGGCCAACCCCATTCAACGGGTTTGATGAGCCTTTACCAACTACCGCTTGAGTTTAGCATGTGGATTATCTAAATCCGCCCACACAACGCTGTGCTAAAAGAATGAAACTCTCTTAGACTTAATGCTACGATGTTGAATAATGAGGGCTTCGGCTTTTATCAATGAATAGACTACCCAAGCAACGCTGCAGGAGGCGCTGCTTTATCCTTCTTAGGCTTCGGATAAAATGCCCTGCATCAACTCGTGTCTTCTTCAATCGGAGAAAGACTAAACCGCAACGCTGGCTTTATCCTTCTTAGGCTTCGATAAAATGCCCTTAATCAACTCGTGTCTTCTTCAATGGAGAAAGCAAACCCAACGCTGGTGTAGGGCTGGCTTTATCCCTTCTTAGGCTCGATAAAATACCCCAAGATGAATCTTGGCCCCTTCTTTGACCGGAGAAGGGTTGAACCGATTAAGATTGATTGAGGCGGAAAGGAAGAATGTATTCTATTTCTCGTGATGTGGAGAGGAAGGAGGATCTTGTCTCATGGAGAGGAAGGAGGATCTTGTCTCCTATCTCCCGTGAGGGATGAACAAGAGAGGAAGGTTTTGTATCCTACCTCTTGATTCTGAGAGGAAGAATGTATTCTATCTCCGAGTGAAATGTGGGAAAGGAAGAATGTATTCTATTTCCAAAGTGGAGAGGAAGGTTTTGTGTCCTACCTGCTCACTTAATTTGAGATAAGAGAGGAAGGTTTTGCATCCTATTCTTATTGATGGAGAGGAAGGAGGATCATCTCCCGGTCCCGGAAAGGAAGGATTTTGTCCCCGCTTCCGGAAAGAGACCCAAAATGGGATCTCCATTTTGAGAATCTTGAAAGATGAAACTAAGAGGGATCTCCACTCAGAATCTAAGACAAGAGAGGAAGAATGTATTCTATCTCTTGCTTCAAGAGGAAGGATGTGTCCTATTTCCGTGAAGTGGGAAAGGGAGAATGTATTCTATTTCTCGATGAGAAACTAAGAGTGGGGTCTCCACCGAGAATCTAGGAAGGGTATGGATAGCTTTCTTTGTAGGATTGCTAACTGAATTTGAGTGGACCCCGCTCGTGGGAAGGAATCGAGAGGGAATTGGCCGTGGTTGGACCAGGAGATTTTAGTGGGCCCACCCAATGAATTTGATCGGTGAGAGAATTTTGGAGGAAAACTCAATAATTTAGGGTTATCCTCATGAAAATGAGTGAGATATTCTCTGAGGAACTTCCCATCAAAATGGGTTATCCCGAATGTATTAAGGATAATACTTTTCGTAAACTTTCCATTTATCTAAGAATTGCCTGGCCGCCATTCTCAGGTGATATATGATATGCACCGCTTGAATAGATCAGGTCATTATGAACGGTCCTTCCCATTTGGGTTCGAATTTACCTTTCTTTTGGAGGTGAAGATTATCGCTCAGCAACAGGACGCAGATCTCCTCCTTAAAGGTTCTCTCACGAACTTTCTTGTTGAAAGCCCTCACATCCTAGCTTGATAGAACTCAATGCATTGTTGAGCCTCCAAGCGCTTCTCATCTAACATCTCAAGCTCTTCGAGACGCTTTTGATGTTGTTCTTCTGGTCGCCATCTCGCTGCAAGGGCGACGCAAGTGACGGAACTGATTTCTAACGGAGAATTGCTTCACATCCGTGAAACTGTGAGTACGGGTCGCTTCCTGCCATGACGCACTGCTGTGTGATATGCCCGTAGTGCTTCTCCGAAGTTTATCGCCCCAGCTTGTTATTCTTCACAAGCTTCGACAAAATCTTGATAATCGTTTTGTTGAACTTCGCCTAATCCATTTGTCGCCGGATTATAGGTCGCCGACGACATCTCTTGAACTTTTCGCGAAACTCGATGAAGGAATTGCCGATGAATTGGGGACCGCTGTCATGCACGATCCGCTGAACACCATGTCGATAGATGACATGGTGTTTGATAAACTTGATGACTGACGCCTTTAACTTTTAGCGGATTGCTTTCGCCCACTTGAGAAGTAATCGGTGATCGCTAGAATAAACCGACGCTTTGACCGACGGAGGAAAATGGGACCTACGACGCCCATTCCCCATGTCTTGAATGGCCGTGATGTGGCCGGCGATGCAATCGCCAGAGGCCGATGCATATAATTTGCGGAATTTGACACGCGGCATTTTCGAATGCATCGATCAAGGCCATTAATCATCGTAAAAGTAGCCCATTCTCCCGTAGAGCTTGGGACCGTGCTGATGCGCACTACATTCACCTTCGTGCTTCGCGAAGGACCTCTTCGCCTCCTTGTTTGAAAGGCATCGAGTAAAGACCATCGCACTCTGCCATATAACATCCGGGTCTCTCGTGGTCGAAAGAATCTTGAGCTCTTCGCCGGATTGACTTCTCCTTCACGCCTTCCGCAGAATACCATGTAAGACGAATCGATGATAGGAAAGCGCCAATCTCGGGCTCCAACTTGGTTTATGCATTTTTGGTAACTACCCCTTACCTTCTTGTGCCTCATCGTATAATGGTACGAAGAGTTGGTGAGTCCCGACCGCAACTAGTTGCTCTGCCTCTGGCTTGTGCACCACAACTAACGCTAGTGCATCCGCATGAGCGCTTTTGGAGGTGGATATATTCGATGAAGAATTCTTCAATGAGTCCGCCATTTCAACAGCCTATCCGATGATAGGGATTAGATCCGATTCCGACTTCGTGAGTCACCACTTAACCCGCTTAACTATCGGGCCAGAATCTCCATACGCCGAGATATTCGACCCCAGCTCTTTGGCTAAGCTAAGTCCGAAGTAGCAGCGCTGTATTCGCCACTATTGGAACAGGTTCGTGAGTGAATAAGCATCGGGCATGACATGATTTCCGGAAATCAAGACAACTCCGACTCCAAATGAGATTTTAGAACATCCGGGTACTCGCCACATTGGTGGCCCGAAGCTCCATCAAAATACAATCGCCATATTTGTTGGTGCGACGAGTGTTGACTTCTCAACTTCATCCGAAGATCATCATATAGCTCAACCGCATCCGTCGGGCCGGGCACTCAAGAGATCACAAATCGCTTGTCCTTTGACCGACTTCTGTTTGAAATACAAGTCGTATTGGGACAAGAGCAAGGCCCATTTCGCTAAACGCCAACTCATCGAGGCCGGCCGGGTCATAAATATTCGACCGGATTTACGCGAGATAACATAAATCGCTCGTCCTACTAAATAGTGTCGATTTTTTAAATCGCTAACACTAATGCAAGGCACCGCCGACCATTGGGTATCGACTCAGCACCACCAATGTTCGCTCGTAATACATCGCCTCGCTCGGATCGCTGCCGCCGCCCCGCGAAGTAAGGCGCTTAACGAGTGATCCGCCTTGACGATCAGAACGGTTTTCCATCGCGCGACGAGAACAGAGGTTTAGCGAGATACATTTGATCTTCAAACGCCGACAAAGGCCGCCCCAAATAAACGATACTCTTCTTGTTCAATTTAGAGAATGGTTGGCACTTCCCGTGATAGGTTCGATATGAACCGCCGATGTACGCCAATCGCCTTGTAACCCCCGAAGTTCTCTCGCATTGGAGGTTGCAACTCTTGAATTGCCTTCACTTTGTCGATCGACGTGGATTCCTTTGTCTGCGACGACAAAGCCGGGAACTTGCCACGGACATCCCAAGGAAGGATTTGGCAGGTTCATCTTTAGTTGATGAGTCCGCATGAGTTCAAATACGGTTCTAAGATCTTTAATGTGATCTCCTCTGTCACGCTTTTACGACTAAGTCGCCGACGAGCATTCGACCGCTTTTCCCGAGATAATCCCGAAAATCTTAGTCATTGCTCTCACGATATGTACCGCATTTTGAGGCCGAACGGCATGACCGCGTAGCAATATATACCGATAGGCGCTCAATGTCAGGTGCTTGGCATCATCGGGTGCATCTTGATTTGATTGTAACCCGAGAAACCATCCATGAACGACATTCTTTCAAATCCACACGGTTGTCGACTATGACATCGTGATTGGAAGAGGAAAGTCATCTTTCGCAAGCAAAGGTTCAGTGTCTCAGAGCCTAATACGCATCCTAATCGAACCATTCTTCTTCATGACGGACTATAGTCGCCACCCAACTGATGTTGAATTTCCTCGATGAACTCCGATTCTATGAGTTTCTTTACTTCAAACGATTGCTTGCAATATTTAGATCTAAACCGCCTTTATTGCTTGACGGGTTTGACATCCACTTTGATGTTGAGGTGATGAGTCGCCACGCTAGGGTCGAGTCCTCGCATGTCCTCATAGCTCCAAGCAAACACGCCGATGTATTCCGATTAGGGCAATCAGCTCTTCCTTCTCTCGAGGGAAGACTATTACGACGCTTATGAGCTTAGGACGCCCTCGCCACCCATGTTAACTTGGACTACCTCGCCCTTAGTGGGGGTTCTTTGTTCAATCTATCCCCAAACCGCCTCGAAGTTGATGGATCCATGGGTCTTCCCATGTTGGCATTTCTTCATCATTCTCCATAGTAGCAGGATCGATCGTAGCCATATTTGACATCAAAGCTTTGAAAGCTTCTCCAGGCTAGTGTCGTAATCCCAAACCAAGAATCGACGAGTATCTTTCATCGTGTAAATGGTCGCCGATCATCCACGCAGCATTCATCTTCTCGAGGAGGATTTATATCCCAATCCTCGCCTAAATGCGTAGTAGTTATCCGCTTCCTTTTGGGACATATGCCGCTTTAGGAGGGATTCGAGGACCTCGTCCAAACATAGACCTTTCCTCGTCAAGTCGCATTCCCCACTTCTTCATGATACCTAGTGTTTCTCGACTATATCCGCATGTGTGGAGGATAGGCCCATCGCTATCCCTCATCTTCTTCTAAGAAGCTTATTCGGCGCTGTAATCGTGATCTCCTTTTCCGTAAACCAAGTCTTTTTCAATACTCGATCTTTGCGATGACGAAAGTGTTGTCCCAAAGGAGTCTCGAATTGCTTTTGTATAAAACAAGATGACCGAAGTTGGTAGATGCAACTCGATTGTTATATAAACCGCCATCGCATCATTCAAAGACGAGGGTACTCTAAATCGCCATTTATTGCTTTATCGGTAATTTGCCAATTACAATGTTCATCCGACGATTCTTCATCGCCAAGATTGATTACAAGGTACAATGTTATTTAAAACAAATCCTCCGCTATAATCAAGCCCGCTCGAATCTTTTCACCGCCGTTCGTGCTTGGGCCGATGATTCGCCAACATTACCGAAGGAGGGAATCGCTGAAATAATTCTCCATCCCCTTAAACCACGCTTGTCCGCGACCACCGCCTTGACTCATTATTTGTGTCTACATACTTGAGACACCGATGAAGAGTGGATGGGACTATAACGCTATTGTGAATCCGTGTCGCACTCCAACAATAAGTTATAGGAAGTCCCCGATCAATAACATAGCAGTGACTTCGACTTCAAGTCCCCATTTGACATTTAACCGATTTTACCAAGTGGGCGGACCCACCGTGTTAAATCCAGAAATCATTGTGCTTGACGCGCCATCGCGTGGATTCCAAGATGATACATGAGGCTAAGGGCATGATGCTCACGAACCCCCGGATCGACTTGGATCCGTGACTTCGCTAGAACCAATATACCCTGAAGTATAGCGCCTATCGTGTTTGGAATTTTGGTCCGCATATCCTCCTTTGTAAAGGTGATACAGGTAAGTGTTTAGTCAAGGTTGCATTGTTAGCCGATTCTTCCGACTTGGCTTGATCCGAAAGTGAGAAACACCGTAGTCACCGTGAGCTTCTTGTAGAGCTTCCTGCTTCCTTTGATAACGGAGCAACTCAGAAGAGTTATATCCCGCCGATGTTTGCCAACCGGGCCATGACATCAAAGCGTATGGAGAGCTCGATGTTCGCCTATCCTCACAATCGGCGATTGAATCGACCGCCGAATTGAGCTTCCGGACCGAGGTTGTTTCTCCTTTGCCGCTGCGCCGCTCGTTGTTGCCCTTTCTCGCATCGTGAGAGGATTCAGGCCACCCCCGCCTCTCGGCCGCTTCGCTTGATCGGGTCTCCTGATATTTGTAGTCAGATTCGTGTCCACCTTGTGGCAAAGACTTCATCATCCTTCTCCGAATTGCCAAGCAACATGGCATAGTTTGCCTTTTCCCTTAGACTTTTTTGGCCGAGGATGTAGTCCATCGATCGCCTTCGAGCAAGTCGGTGGACCCAAAAGATTTCTCCGCTTGTCGTCGCGGTGCTGACGAGCCCCTTCTCACGCTGTTCGTGAGGATCTTCATTCACCATCTTCATTCCTACCTTCACAGGGGTTGGTTGAAACCAATCCAAAGGAACTGATCCGGTTTATAGAGACTGATTCGCCTCCACCTTCTTCTCTTTAGAAGGTTTTGGAGTGATGACTCCAACATCGATCAAGGCTTGAATCTTATCTCTCAGATGGTAGCGTAACTTTGTGATGATGTACCGCCTCGGGTAAGCACAAGATTTAGATTCAGAACTCGCTTTGCCTCCTCTTGGTTTACAATTGGGGCAACGGATTTTGTTATTTTCCGTAAGGTACTTGAATGCCCGACTTCCTCATCTTTGAACGCAGTAAGTCTTGGGGAATATCGAACCGTAGGTTTTGATTCTCGAAGTTTGTTGGCGCCATTGAGGCTGCGGATATTGGCGTGACGCCGCTATGATCGGCCGCGCTGTTGTGCAGTCAACGCTTGATTAGCGCCTACGCACTTTGCCGGCGCTTTACCTTTGCCGCAGGCACAAATTGCTTGTTCGGTTCGTCCGCCGGGCCTCTTTCTCGCTTTCCTTTTAAGGAACCTTTCAGCTTGTTTCCACGAACTTTCAAGTCCTTCCACGCATAGATGGTGCCGCCCCATTGCTTCAGCACGCCTATCGACAAATTACTATGGCAGGTCCGAGGATGAACTCCTTCATCGGATCTCGGCAGCTCATCGCCTTTGTTACGGATCGCTGACAAAAGTATCCACCGCTTCTCCATTCTTCCGCTTCGTCGAGTAATGTTCCAATGGATACCTCTATCGCCATCAAAGAAGTTGAGAGAAACAAGGACTCCATATCGCCCCAAATGTTGATGCTCCTTAAGACGGGCAACAAAGGCGCCCACCGAAGGGTGCCAACGAATGACCGAACCATCGTGGGCTCATTGCCGTAAATAACCCGAGGTGCGACTTGAAGTAAATCAAGTGTTGCGTCGGGAACCCTTACCGCCAAACGGTGTAAAGTTTATTAAGTTAAACTTTGAAGGGTATGGATTGATTCCCACCCCTGTATGGGCAAGGGATACCCCGTTTCTTCACCTCTTGGGCGGAAATCAACGAAGTTAATTTTGCTCGAGGTCTTTAATCTTCTCGCTCATGAGCAACAAAGCAGCCTTCGTGGTTCAGAGGGTTATCATCTTCTGGTGCTTCCTCCCGATCCGAAGTCGCCGCTATCTTGATCAACGCCGATGTGTTGACTTGATTCCCCTCGATGCTTTGTTAAGGCTTGATCTGTTGGTCATGCATTTCTCTCATCGCCGCATGGCCAACTCCATCTCTAGTTTGAAGTTTTCCCCGTTATTCAACGCTTCATCCAAAGATTGGCCACACTGACCAGACCGATCATGTTTTCGGTTGTCCATCACTAGAAGTCAGATTGTCGGATGCCATTGCCGATCCAAATACCGATACTTCATCCTCCTCAAGGTAGCCCTCAAGAGCTTATCGTAATTGACCGCCGAATAGTCCCGACCGCAAACGAAGTTAACCGCTGTGATGCGCTGGAATAGCCTTTGATGATGGTTCTTTGCCGCCATATTATTAGTGACCTCCGCAATTCATTTTTCGACGCCATCCTTCGCGGAATCTCCTTGACCTAGGTTTTGGCGGTTGGTGCTAAGTCTCAAAGACCGAGACTCTTCGAGTTCCTCGACAACAATTACACTCCGAGTACCGCCTTGATGAGCTTGAGCACAAGCATGATCGGGCAATTTAGGGAATCCCTTCGAGATTTTCGCACCCTTTGCACTCAGAGTAGTACCGTTGGTGTGTGTACCGGAGCAACCGCCAGAGGTTGGTGTGATCTCGTATAACGTCATCGCCATCGACAACAGCGCTCCTTCCGAGAATGGTCAAAACTACCGAAGTAACTCGCTTTGACTTCCGCTTATGTGAGCATGAAGTTTCGGGGACTCTGGACTTGATTTTAATCCGATGCAAAGTCAGGGAATCTTTTGTCTTTGTGGGTGCCCCCTGTATTAGAGTGACCACGATTCCTTTAGCGGACCCAGCGATCCTTGATGGTAAGCCCGCCGTCGCCATGATGGCTTCACGGGAGTTCAAGTGCGCACGCCGAGGTAACTTTGGCGCCAACACCACTTTTGTTGAGGTGCTCACAATTTCTGATTTGAGCACGTGAATTGGCTCGGCGAGCTATGCTTGATGCCGGGTTCGCCGGAGTTGAAGCTCGACGGACTTGGGTTTCCAAACTAACCGATTTGTTTAATTTCGTCGCCTTCAACTTGGCGCTTGTTGCACCAAAGCCTCGCGTTTGCGCTGGAGCGCGCTGGCGCTCCGGATACGCCTCGGCGTAGAACGGTTCCGCTTTGACTTGACCCATTCATTTGTCGCCGCCCAGGAGTCGCCAATCTCGTGACTTCAACCTCGAGCTAACCTGATCTTAGATCCGCTTCATAGCTTAACCCCATCCATTGATTCTTTCGCCGGGCGCTTGTTTTGCCAGCGCTGACGCCGCTCTCACGGCTCTCTTGGAGAGAGTCACAACGCCATTGGCGGAATCGACCCCCGCAGATAGGGTTCTCAAGATTTGGCCGCAGTTAGTCGAGAACCACCGCCGCCGTAGTAGTCCGGATGCCGTGGTGGTTTTCGCCCCGCATCTGCACGGGTCTTCCTTGCGCCGAGACCATCTTGGACTTATGGGGAATTGATCCGACGAGGGAGAGAGGTACTCGACTTCTTTTGGTCGAACTCAACTCGACTCCTCAATGACCGGATCCGAATCCGCTGGTTATGACACGACGGCTTTTGTTGAAGACGCTGCTCCCACCGTGGTCGCCCTTGTTCGCGGAAAAGTAGACTTGTTATTCATTGCTCGCTTGAACTTGTTTACGCCTTCGTTGGCCTACAACAAAATTCAAAATAAAAGAAATGCCTTTTATTTTAGAGCGTACAATGAAAACAAAATTACAACTTCTTCCTTTTGTGAACAAACGAGGATCTCTATTTTACGGGATCACAAGCTTGCGTCGTTCTTTGCTGTCGCGGGGACTTTTATTCGTGAGTGGACCACCGCGCAATTCGATCCGGTGGAAACCGGGTTGCGGAACTCACAGGTGAAGGGGCTCGTTTCCGCGAAGGGAAGCAGCCTTTGAGGTCACACTCACGAAGGAGAGGATCGCCGGGATCGCCTCACGAGAAGGAGAGGATCGTAGGGCGGGTGAGATCTACTAGGAGAAATCCGCGTGACGATGCGTAGCGACCGAGTTAAACACCTCGCGGTTTGTAGATCAATCGTGCTGCCGGTGCTGGGAGTAAATTGACGGCTCGTGGATCTCGCGAGGCTCTCTCAAGAATATCGTAAAAATCCAATCCCAAAAATCCACTCTTCAACAGCACCCCCACTATTTATAGGAAAACAAGAGGAGAGGGGGTTTGTTGGCGGCGGACACCATTTGGTGTCCGTGGACCTGATAATGTCGACCTTGGCCGGACACCAAATGTCCGGCGGACACCATTTGGTGTCCGTGACCTGGTGTCCGGCCTTAGCGGACACCAAATATGTTCCGGCCTTGGCGGAACCATTGGTGTCGGCCATTGGCGGACACCAAACGTGTCGGGTTTCGGCCGAGCAGCGGCTCCGGTTTGGTTTGGTTTCTCGGACTTTTCGCGGCGTTAGTTCGATCTTGTCATTGTCGTTATGAGTCCGCTTGGTTCACTTGATTGGTTTCATCCGTCAACGGTTTAAGTGGCGATCGGTCGATGTTCAAATCCGATCTCGTTAGCGTTTGAATCCGATCGATCTCGTTGAAGCTTTGCTTGTTGGATTCATTCCATAACACGTAGCCTCGTTGATTGATGCGCCTTGCTGACCCACTTCATGAGTTCATCAGCTTCGCTTTACGTTATCGTCGGTTTGTCGAATGGATGCGTCGGTTGTCAACCCACCGTTCGAGAGTCTTGCTCGGGTATTGACAAGCAATTTTTTATGCCTACAATGATGTCTAGCTCATTTTTATAAAAATCTTCATGACTAATCGGGATTTTATAGAATGACCTCTTCACATTATATCGTTTGACATGAAAAGATATCAGAAAAATTCAATACTCTAAACATCTGATATGGATATTAGATATTTTCCCTCAATATTTAAAGTGAAAATCATTTTGATCTTTGAGAAGGAATCTTTAAACAATCTTCCTTTTTTGTAGAAATCACGGAAAAGTTATACTTTTGCTAAAAAAATATATATGGCGCTTGTCAGCAAGTCAGCATTTATGTCCTTTTTTAGATGACTTGGACTGCCCCGGAATGTGTTTGATTTGCATTTAGAAAGTACATATTGATAATTATTTGTTCTTTTGTTCCTATCGTCTTTGATTTCGCCATTGCTCAGGTTTCAATATCTTGTTAGATCATATATCTACTTCCCATTCTAACAATAGACGAGTTAACATTTTGAAAATTCATCAAGTCTTAAGTCATAGAATCTTTATAATATGCAGTTCATCGTTGGTTCTCTGAAAGAGGGAATGTTCAACAATGCCAATGTCTTGTTTCGGACGAAATTTGTTGATGGAGTCTCCACAGTTACATGAACAGTGGCATCTAAGCAGAAATAGTTCTCCGAGGATTGTGTTGTTCCTTTCCTGGTAATTAGCCAACTATTTTTTAGCTGGAGTTATAAAATTTTAATTCCAGTACATTTATTGACTCTGTCATGTTTTATTGAATATTTTAAAATTTTGTTGTTCATAAAGTTCTGCAGCATCTTGGAATGCCAATTT